>OX419607.1:0-591010 GCA_948473455.1 Teleiodes luculella
CTAACCTAACCTAACCTAACCTAACCTAACCTAACCTAACCTAACCTAACCTAACCTAACCTAACCTAACCTAACCTAACCTAACCTAACCTAACCTAACCTAACCTAACCTAACCTAACCTAACCTAACCTAACCTAACCTAACCTAACCTAACCTAACCTAACCTAACCTAACCTAACCTAACCTAACCTAACCTAACCTAACCTAACCTAACCTAACCTAACCTAACCTAACCTAACCTAACCTAACCTAACCTAACCTAACCTAACCTAACCTAACCTAACCTAACCTAACCTAACCTAACCTAACCTAACCTAACCTAACCTAACCTAACCTAACCTAACCTAACCTAACCTAACCTAACCTAACCTAACCTAACCTAACCTAACCTAACCTAACCTAACCTAACCTAACCTAACCTAACCTAACCTAACCTAACCTAACCTAACCTAACCTAACCTAACCTAACCTAACCTAACCTAACCTAACCTAACCTAACCTAACCTAACCTAACCTAACCTAACCTAACCTAACCTAACCTAACCTAACCTAACCTAACCTAACCTAACCTAACCTAACCTAACCTAACCTAACCTAACCTAACCTAACCTAACCTAACCTAACCTAACCTAACCTAACCTAACCTAACCTAACCTAACCTAACCTAACCTAACCTAACCTAACCTAACCTAACCTAACCTAACCTAACCTAACCTAACCTAACCTAACCTAACCTAACCTAACCTAACCTAACCTAACCTAACCTAACCTAACCTAACCTAACCTAACCTAACCTAACCTAACCTAACCTAACCTAACCTAACCTAACCTAACCTAACCTAACCTAACCTAACCTAACCTAACCTAACCTAACCTAACCTAACCTAACCTAACCTAACCTAACCTAACCTAACCTAACCTAACCTAACCTAACCTAACCTAACCTAACCTAACCTAACCTAACCTAACCTAACCTAACCTAACCTAACCTAACCTAACCTAACCTAACCTAACCTAACCTAACCTAACCTAACCTAACCTAACCTAACCTAACCTAACCTAACCTAACCTAACCTAACCTAACCTAACCTAACCTAACCTAACCTAACCTAACCTAACCTAACCTAACCTAACCTAACCTAACCTAACCTAACCTAACCTAACCTAACCTAACCTAACCTAACCTAACCTAACCTAACCTAACCTAACCTAACCTAACCTAACCTAACCTAACCTAACCTAACCTAACCTAACCTAACCTAACCTAACCTAACCTAACCTAACCTAACCTAACCTAACCTAACCTAACCTAACCTAACCTAACCTAACCTAACCTAACCTAACCTAACCTAACCTAACCTAACCTAACCTAACCTAACCTAACCTAACCTAACCTAACCTAACCTAACCTAACCTAACCTAACCTAACCTAACCTAACCTAACCTAACCTAACCTAACCTAACCTAACCTAACCTAACCTAACCTAACCTAACCTAACCTAACCTAACCTAACCTAACCTAACCTAACCTAACCTAACCTAACCTAACCTAACCTAACCTAACCTAACCTAACCTAACCTAACCTAACCTAACCTAACCTAACCTAACCTAACCTAACCTAACCTAACCTAACCTAACCTAACCTAACCTAACCTAACCTAACCTAACCTAACCTAACCTAACCTAACCTAACCTAACCTAACCTAACCTAACCTAACCTAACCTAACCTAACCTAACCTAACCTAACCTAACCTAACCTAACCTAACCTAACCTAACCTAACCTAACCTAACCTAACCTAACCTAACCTAACCTAACCTAACCTAACCTAACCTAACCTAACCTAACCTAACCTAACCTAACCTAACCTAACCTAACCTAACCTAACCTAACCTAACCTAACCTAACCTAACCTAACCTAACCTAACCTAACCTAACCTAACCTAACCTAACCTAACCTAACCTAACCTAACCTAACCTAACCTAACCTAACCTAACCTAACCTAACCTAACCTAACCTAACCTAACCTAACCTAACCTAACCTAACCTAACCTAACCTAACCTAACCTAACCTAACCTAACCTAACCTAACCTAACCTAACCTAACCTAACCTAACCTAACCTAACCTAACCTAACCTAACCTAACCTAACCTAACCTAACCTAACCTAACCTAACCTAACCTAACCTAACCTAACCTAACCTAACCTAACCTAACCTAACCTAACCTAACCTAACCTAACCTAACCTAACCTAACCTAACCTAACCTAACCTAACCTAACCTAACCTAACCTAACCTAACCTAACCTAACCTAACCTAACCTAACCTAACCTAACCTAACCTAACCTAACCTAACCTAACCTAACCTAACCTAACCTAACCTAACCTAACCTAACCTAACCTAACCTAACCTAACCTAACCTAACCTAACCTAACCTAACCTAACCTAACCTAACCTAACCTAACCTAACCTAACCTAACCTAACCTAACCTAACCTAACCTAACCTAACCTAACCTAACCTAACCTAACCTAACCTAACCTAACCTAACCTAACCTAACCTAACCTAACCTAACCTAACCTAACCTAACCTAACCTAACCTAACCTAACCTAACCTAACCTAACCTAACCTAACCTAACCTAACCTAACCTAACCTAACCTAACCTAACCTAACCTAACCTAACCTAACCTAACCTAACCTAACCTAACCTAACCTAACCTAACCTAACCTAACCTAACCTAACCTAACCTAACCTAACCTAACCTAACCTAACCTAACCTAACCTAACCTAACCTAACCTAACCTAACCTAACCTAACCTAACCTAACCTAACCTAACCTAACCTAACCTAACCTAACCTAACCTAACCTAACCTAACCTAACCTAACCTAACCTAACCTAACCTAACCTAACCTAACCTAACCTAACCTAACCTAACCTAACCTAACCTAACCTAACCTAACCTAACCTAACCTAACCTAACCTAACCTAACCTAACCTAACCTAACCTAACCTAACCTAACCTAACCTAACCTAACCTAACCTAACCTAACCTAACCTAACCTAACCTAACCTAACCTAACCTAACCTAACCTAACCTAACCTAACCTAACCTAACCTAACCTAACCTAACCTAACCTAACCTAACCTAACCTAACCTAACCTAACCTAACCTAACCTAACCTAACCTAACCTAACCTAACCTAACCTAACCTAACCTAACCTAACCTAACCTAACCTAACCTAACCTAACCTAACCTAACCTAACCTAACCTAACCTAACCTAACCTAACCTAACCTAACCTAACCTAACCTAACCTAACCTAACCTAACCTAACCTAACCTAACCTAACCTAACCTAACCTAACCTAACCTAACCTAACCTAACCTAACCTAACCTAACCTAACCTAACCTAACCTAACCTAACCTAACCTAACCTAACCTAACCTAACCTAACCTAACCTAACCTAACCTAACCTAACCTAACCTAACCTAACCTAACCTAACCTAACCTAACCTAACCTAACCTAACCTAACCTAACCTAACCTAACCTAACCTAACCTAACCTAACCTAACCTAACCTAACCTAACCTAACCTAACCTAACCTAACCTAACCTAACCTAACCTAACCTAACCTAACCTAACCTAACCTAACCTAACCTAACCTAACCTAACCTAACCTAACCTAACCTAACCTAACCTAACCTAACCTAACCTAACCTAACCTAACCTAACCTAACCTAACCTAACCTAACCTAACCTAACCTAACCTAACCTAACCTAACCTAACCTAACCTAACCTAACCTAACCTAACCTAACCTAACCTAACCTAACCTAACCTAACCTAACCTAACCTAACCTAACCTAACCTAACCTAACCTAACCTAACCTAACCTAACCTAACCTAACCTAACCTAACCTAACCTAACCTAACCTAACCTAACCTAACCTAACCTAACCTAACCTAACCTAACCTAACCTAACCTAACCTAACCTAACCTAACCTAACCTAACCTAACCTAACCTAACCTAACCTAACCTAACCTAACCTAACCTAACCTAACCTAACCTAACCTAACCTAACCTAACCTAACCTAACCTAACCTAACCTAACCTAACCTAACCTAACCTAACCTAACCTAACCTAACCTAACCTAACCTAACCTAACCTAACCTAACCTAACCTAACCTAACCTAACCTAACCTAACCTAACCTAACCTAACCTAACCTAACCTAACCTAACCTAACCTAACCTAACCTAACCTAACCTAACCTAACCTAACCTAACCTAACCTAACCTAACCTAACCTAACCTAACCTAACCTAACCTAACCTAACCTAACCTAACCTAACCTAACCTAACCTAACCTAACCTAACCTAACCTAACCTAACCTAACCTAACCTAACCTAACCTAACCTAACCTAACCTAACCTAACCTAACCTAACCTAACCTAACCTAACCTAACCTAACCTAACCTAACCTAACCTAACCTAACCTAACCTAACCTAACCTAACCTAACCTAACCTAACCTAACCTAACCTAACCTAACCTAACCTAACCTAACCTAACCTAACCTAACCTAACCTAACCTAACCTAACCTAACCTAACCTAACCTAACCTAACCTAACCTAACCTAACCTAACCTAACCTAACCTAACCTAACCTAACCTAACCTAACCTAACCTAACCTAACCTAACCTAACCTAACCTAACCTAACCTAACCTAACCTAACCTAACCTAACCTAACCTAACCTAACCTAACCTAACCTAACCTAACCTAACCTAACCTAACCTAACCTAACCTAACCTAACCTAACCTAACCTAACCTAACCTAACCTAACCTAACCTAACCTAACCTAACCTAACCTAACCTAACCTAACCTAACCTAACCTAACCTAACCTAACCTAACCTAACCTAACCTAACCTAACCTAACCTAACCTAACCTAACCTAACCTAACCTAACCTAACCTAACCTAACCTAACCTAACCTAACCTAACCTAACCTAACCTAACCTAACCTAACCTAACCTAACCTAACCTAACCTAACCTAACCTAACCTAACCTAACCTAACCTAACCTAACCTAACCTAACCTAACCTAACCTAACCTAACCTAACCTAACCTAACCTAACCTAACCTAACCTAACCTAACCTAACCTAACCTAACCTAACCTAACCTAACCTAACCTAACCTAACCTAACCTAACCTAACCTAACCTAACCTAACCTAACCTAACCTAACCTAACCTAACCTAACCTAACCTAACCTAACCTAACCTAACCTAACCTAACCTAACCTAACCTAACCTAACCTAACCTAACCTAACCTAACCTAACCTAACCTAACCTAACCTAACCTAACCTAACCTAACCTAACCTAACCTAACCTAACCTAACCTAACCTAACCTAACCTAACCTAACCTAACCTAACCTAACCTAACCTAACCTAACCTAACCTAACCTAACCTAACCTAACCTAACCTAACCTAACCTAACCTAACCTAACCTAACCTAACCTAACCTAACCTAACCTAACCTAACCTAACCTAACCTAACCTAACCTAACCTAACCTAACCTAACCTAACCTAACCTAACCTAACCTAACCTAACCTAACCTAACCTAACCTAACCTAACCTAACCTAACCAACTATATCTCGACTGAAAATATTGATATTTTGATCGGACTTTTTTGTTTTTCCTGCGTGTTTAATTTGACCCGAGTGTGCTGTGCACTTTTTGGAGCGATCTTGCGCGAATTTTTCAGTTTTTAGCGAAATTTCAGTTTTTTCATACATTGTTAAATTTCAAATTTGCATAACTCGCGATCGGCTTAACCGATTAGCGTGATTTAAATTCTCAATAGCCTGGTGCATTGTTCTTCACATCCTGACTGCGTGACGACGCGCTTGCGCGCCATCCGCCATATTGACTTTTTCAAAAACACCCATTTTTCAGGGTTTTTTTTCTAATTTTCCCGAAATTTTTCTATTACCGCTACACTGAAAATACTTACCATCTTGTCCAGCGTCGCGAACCGCATCCAACGACGTGCCGCACGCCGAGATCCGGCACCTGAAAAGCAAAAAATTTCCCCGCCCAACCCACCCTGTTGAGGCTTTGGGATATCACCTCGGTCGATTTACGATATTTTATTTTAATTTCTTTTTTATTTTTAAGACTTTATTGAGTCTTATTACTCTTTGACTCCTTCTTTTTAAGAAGATTCATTACTTTTGTAAATTAATTTTGTAACCAGAAGAATTTTACTCTTCTAAATTTACACATTTTATTGACGTTATCAATAAGACGCATACCTCCACTATGTTTTTAGGAAGAACCCCCAAAGCGACCGGCGGGGACAAGTCCCCACAAAAACCAATGACGGATACCGCAGGCCAAAGTGTAAGGCGCAGCATTGGCGAATGGGAACTCGCCAGTGGCGACGAAAATCCCCGCCAACAAACTACGACGATGCAGGCTGGTCCTGCTAGACTTCGACAAAAACCAGCTCTGTCACAGGACAGTGCGGTTGTGCCTACAAAACGACCTTCCTTTGAGATCGTCTCTCCGCCGAAAGCTAAAGCCTTGGATAGGACAGCAGAAGCTAGAGCCTGCCTTAACAAAGCCAAGCTTCACTTAAATAGCTCTAGAAATACTAAAACGGAAATAAAAAATGGTATTATTGAGGCAATTGACAGGCTCTACGGTTTAGTAAAGGAGGCAGAACTAGAGCTAAAATCAAACAAGACAAAAACATCACAATTTGCAACAGCAGAACCGGAACCAGTTACTCGAGATGCCGACTCTACCTTCTCTATTAGCTCAGACTCAAAAGTCTTGCTTGACAAAATTAAGGAACATTCAAAACTTATACTGGAAAACACCAAGAAAATGGAAGAGCTAAAAGAAACAATCGAAAAGCAGAACGAAACAACCGACCGCGCACCGACATATGCAAGCGTTACTTCTGCCCGAAAAGACATACCTGTTAGAAACACACTACACTCTATGGTAGTTATGTCTAAAAATGAGGAAGAAACGGGAGAGGAAGTGCTGGATAGAGTCAGAAAAGTTGTGGACGCAAAAGAGGGTTGGATCAGAGTGGAGAAGGTTAGAAAAGCTAAAGACAGGAAAGTCATTATGGGGTTTAGCTCTAAAGAGGAAAGAAATAAGATGAAGGAGAGATTGGGTAAGAACGAAGAAAACCTCAGCGTCGAGGAAATGAGGAACAAGGACCCGCTTCTGATTCTTAAAAATGTGTTAACAATAAACACTGACGAAGACGTGCTTAAAGCATTAAAGAATCAGAATCGGGATGTTTTTCGTGACCTCGACGTTGAGGAAGACCGTATGGAGATTAAATATAGAAGGAAAACCAGAAACCCCCATACTGGCCACATAGTGCTAAGCGTTTCGCCTATTATCTGGAGGAGAGTGCTGGACGTGGGGAGTGTTCACATTGACCTACAGAGAATAAAAGCAGAGGATCAGTCTCCCTTAGTCCAATGTACCCGCTGTTTGGGTTATGGACACGGGAAAAGATTCTGTAAAGAATCCGTAGAGTCCTGTGGTCACTGTGGCGGTCCCCACATGCGTGCAGAATGCGCTGACTGGCTCTCTGGAGTGCCGCCCAGCTGTAAAAACTGCACCAAGGCTAAATTGGGAAATACGGAGCACAACGCGTTTAGCTTCGCGTGTTCGACCCGCAAAAGATGGGATGAGGTTGCCCGATCGACAGTAGCATACTGCTAAGGGCACCCAAAACAACACTGTATACTACAAATTCGTTCAGGCCAACCTCCAGCGCAAGCAACTTGCTCTTAAGGAGCTTCTAATTGAAACAAAAAGGCGTGGAGTATCAGTTGCGCTGATCCAGGAGCCATATGTGGGTGGAGCGAAAACGATGGCGAGTCAAAGGGGGATGCGGGTCTTTCAGAGCGCTGGCATAGGAGATGGGACTGTTAAAGCTGCTATTGCAGTCTTCGACAAAGACTTTACCGTAAAGCAGTACCCAAAACTTACCACCAATAACATCTCGGTGGTAGGGATCCAAACCAGCGCCTGGGAGATCACACTCGTCTCCTTTTACTTTGAACCAGATAAGCCCATAGAGCCATACCTGGAGCAACTGAAAACTATAATGGAAGAGGTTGGACCTGACAAACAGTATATCTTTGGCGGCGACGCGAACGCAAAAAACCATTGGTGGGGTAGCCCGGACTTAGACCACAGAGGTGAGGAGACGGCTGGAGCTCTTGGAGAGTTGGAATTGAATATTCTGAATAGAGGAGATACTCCAACCTTCGATACCATAAGGGGTGGAAAGCGGTACAGAAGCCATGTCGACATAACAGCTTGCTCGACCAACCTGCTAGACCTGACTGACGATTGGAGGGTCGATGAAAGTCTCACGAGTTCGGACCACAACGGCATCGTATTTAACGTCCGACTTAAAAAATCGAAGGGCATCCAAATAAACAGAACGACTCGAGTGTACAACACTAAAAAAGCTAACTGGTCCAAATTCAACGAAAAGCTCGGTCAACTCATGCTAGAATACGATGTCACCAAAGATAATATAAATAACATAAAGTCGAAGGAAGAAATTGATCTAGTACTGAGTAATTACACAAAAGCTATAAAGGACGCGTGTGTGCACTCGATGCCGACCAAAAAGGCCAAGGAAAAGCTCACGGTGCCGTGGTGGTCCGAGAAACTCGCAGAGATGAAAAAGGCAGTCGCAGTCAGGAAACGCAGGGTAAGATGTGCAGCTCCACCTCGCAGGCCGAGGGTTATTGAGGAGTATCTAAAATATAAAAAGGAATACGAAACAATGGCAGCAGCCGCTCAAATCCAAAGCTGGAGAGATTTCTGCAGCAGACAGGATAAGGAGGGGGTCTGGGAAGGGATATATAGGGTGATAGGCAGAACATCTAGCAGAGAGGAGGATTTGTTACTGGAAAGAGATGGCAAGGTGTTGGACTCCAAAGGTTCCGTCAAACTACTCGCTGAGACCTTCTACCCGGAAGACCAAAAAGAGAGTGATAACACCTTCCATCGACAAGTCCGACTTGAAGCCGACCATGTGAACAATGGGGAGCAAGATGGTTCTTGCGACCCAGAGTTCACGATGGCCGAATTAAAGACAGCCTGCGCCTCCTTCAACCCGAAAAAGGCTCCTGGACACGACGGCCTCACATCCGATATCTGCTGCAGGGCGATAGAGAGCGACCCGGAAGTGTTCCTGAAACTCATTAACAAATGCCTGGAGTACAAACACTTTCCGGAAGCCTGGAAAGAGGCGACAGTCGTGGTCCTGAAAAAGCCGGGAAAAAGTGACTACTCTGTGGCAAAGTCATATAGACCCATCGGACTGTTGCCGATCTTAGGCAAAATATTCGAAAAAATGCTCGTGGCCCGTCTCAAGTTCCATCTGATGCCGAAAATGAGTACCCGCCAGTTCGGCTTCATGCCCCAGAGAAGCACCGAAGACTCCCTCTATGCCCTAATGAAGCACATTCACAACAAGCTCGATCAAAAGAGAATAGTAACCTTGATCTCTTTGGACATAGAGGGAGCCTTCGATAGTGCATGGTGGCCAGCTATACGAGTCCGACTGGCGGAAGAAAATTGCCCGGGGAACTTGAGAAGGGTCATCGACAGTTATCTGAGCGACAGAAAGGTGAACGTTAGGTACGCAGGCGAGGAATACCAGAAAAGCACAGATAAGGGGTGTGTCCAGGGGTCTATAGGTGGTCCAATCTTATGGAATCTCTTGCTAGACCCCCTTCTCAGGAGCCTTACACTAAGAAAGGATTATTGCCAGGCATTTGCGGATGACATAGTACTCGTCTTTGACGGGGAGACGGCGCAAGAGATCCAAGGGCGTGCAAACGCGGCTCTCGAACATGTCAGGGAATGGGGTGTCCAAAATAAGCTGAAATTTGCTCCGCACAAAACAAGTGCGATGATCATCACGCGTAGGCTGAAATACGACACCCCACACCTGACCATGGGCGGAGTCAACATTGCAATGACAAAGGAGATGAGGCTCCTTGGCATGATAATAGACGAAAAACTCACCTTTGATGCGCACGTCTCCCACGTCTGCCGCAAAGCCATCGGCATTTATAAGCAGCTGACAAAAGCAGCAAAAACCAGCTGGGGACTTCACCCTGAGGTAATTAAAATCATATATACGGCAACCGTAGAGCCTATTGTTATGTATGCCGCAAGCGTATGGGCACCGGCTGCGAATAAGTTAGGGGTAATAAAACGGCTGGCAACTGTACAGCGAGGAATCGCTCAAAAATTATGTAAGGCGTACCGCACCGTCTCCCTGGACTCGGCACTCGTGCTGGCGGGAATTCTTCCCCTTGACTTACGTGTTCGCGAAGCGGCTTTGTTGTATGAAGCCAAGAGGGGAGTGCCTCAACGAGTGCTGGGAGACAGAAACGTGGAGAAAATGGCCTCGGCGCTGGAGGCTCCGCACCCTGCAGAGCGAATTAACCTAAAGCTGGTAAGCCTGGTAGACCAAGAGCTTCTAAATGCTCATCGCGAACATGATGTTTGCATCTTTACAGATGGGAGCAAGATTGAGGGGAAAGTGGGAGCCGCATTGTCCATCTGGACCGGCGGAGTTGAGACCAGGACCCTCAAGCTTGCTCTCCCACACTACTGCACAGTCTACCAGGCTGAACTTCTCGCAATATGCAGAGCCACATCAGTGATGCTGGGCCATAAAGCGTCGACTTTTGGCATATACAGCGACTCCATGGCTGCCCTGCTCACTGTGAAGAATCATGGCTGCTTCCATCCCCTCGCAGTCCAAACACGAGAGAATTTGAAAACATTGTCTCTCCAGAACAAAGTGGTTAACTTGTTTTGGATAAAGGCACATGCGGGGATGGAAGGCAACGAAAGAGCAGATACATTAGCCAAAGAAGCAGCCCTGAAACTTAAACGCAAACCCGATTATGATCTGTGCCCCATCTCGTATATAAGGCGATGCATACGCACGGAGACGCTCGAGATGTGGAATCACAGGTACACAAACAGCACAACGGGCGCAATCACCAAGATGTTCCTACCTGACGCGATTGCGGCATACAAAATAATACATAAAATAGAACTATCGAACATCAGAACCCAACTGCTAACAGGACATGGTGGGTTCTCCGAATACTTGAATCGCTTCAAGTGTAAGGAGAACCCATCATGTCCTTGCGATCCGGAAATCAGCGAAACAGTTCCACACTTGATTTTAGATTGCCCGATTTTTGGAAGAGAAAGATTCAATATTGAACAAGAATTAAAAATTACGCTTAAAAGGGAATCTATCAAAGAAATAATGATGTCCAATGACCGAGAAAAGTTCTTGAACTATTGTGAAAAAATTGTTAAAAATGTTGTAGATAAAAATAAAACACGGTAGAGCAAGTTATGCTATCATAATATATTGCATATATTGTTAAATAGCATAAATAGAAAAGAAGATAGCAATGAAAATTGTGAGCAATAGTCGAAAAGAAAATTCGAAAATAAAATAAAATGAAGAAAACAAAGCGGAACGAAATTGTAAATAAAATAAAATAGGGAAGATAGACGGGCATCCCACCCAAAAGGAATGAATCCGAAAAATAATAAGTATTAAAACTAGTACTAATAATAAATCTGCAAATTGGTATGAACATATTATAGCGGAAATAGGCTCCGATTAAGTTGGAGGTACAAGAAAAAAAAAAAAAAAAAAAACCTAACCTAACCTAACCTAACCTAACCTAACCTAACCTAACCTAACCTAACCTAACCTAACCTAACCTAACCTAACCTAACCTAACCTAACCTAACCTAACCTAACCTAACCTAACCTAACCTAACCTAAAAGTTGGGAACTATATCTCGACTGAAAATATTGATATTTTGATCGGACTTTTTTGTTTTTCCTGCGTGTTTAATTTTACCCGAGTGTGCTGTGCACTTTTTGGAGCGATCTTGCGCGAATTTTTCAGTTTTTAGCGAAATTTCAGTTTTTTCATACATTGTTAAATTTCAAATTTGCATAACTCGCGATCGGCTTAACCGATTCGCGTGATTTAAATTCTCAATAGCCTGGTTTATTGTTCTTCACATCCTGGCTGCGTGACGACGCGCTTGCGCGCCATCCGCCATATTGACTTTTTCAAAAACACCCATTTTTCAGGGTTTTTTCTAAATTGCCAAAAATTTTTCTATTACCGCTACCCTGAAAATACTTACCATCGTGTCCAGCGTCGCAAGCCGCATCCAACGACGTGTCGCACGCCGTGATCCGGCACCTGAAAAGCAAAAAATTTCCCCGCCCAACCCACCCTTTTGAGGCGTTGGGATATCAACTCTGACAATTTTCGAAATTTTTTATTTCCTTTTATTTTTGTTTTTAGGACTTTTTTGAGTCCTTTATATATTGAACCCCGGTATAGGTCATTAGGACCATACTTGACTCGACTTAGAGTTCTTTATACATATTATTGCAACTTTTTACATTTTATTTACTTTGACGCGCTCAAATTGTCTTTTTTGACAGTTAGGTGCTATATTGACGATACTCCAACATGTTCGGTATGCGTACCCCCAAAGCAACCAATGCCACCAAATCGCCTTTGAGTCCTGAAACGGCGCCCCCCAGTGTGAGGCGCAGCATAGGCGAGTGGGAATTGGCTAGCACCGATCCCACTCCCTGTTTAACGAATATGACGACGCAGGCAGGTACTGCGAATAGTAAGTCCAGACCGACACTTTCTCAGGACAGTGGAACCGGACCCTCTTGTCGATCATCCACAGTTACTCCCCCAGTTAAATCCAAATCTATGGATCGGACAGCTGAAGCGAGAGCTTGCTTGAATAAAGCAAAACTTAATTTGAGTAGCTCTCGCAATATCAAAACTGAAATAAAAAATAGCATAACCGAAGCAGTAGATAGGTTGTACAATCTTGTGAAGGAAGCTGAACTGGAGTTAAGATCGAAAAGGACAAAAGACACAAGAATCGCTGCAAATGGGACTGATCTTGAGACAAATCCCACTGACTCAACTTTCCTGGTACAAACGGACACAAATCTTATTCTCACAAAGATCGACGAGCACTCGAAACTCTTGTTAGAGAATAACAAAAAGATCCAAGATTTGAAGGAGACCATAAAAAAACAAAAAGAGACCGTAGAACAAACATCCAACACTTATGCAAGTGTGACAGCAACCCAGAGAAACAAAATTCCCTTAAGAAGTACGGTACACTCAGTGGTGGTTACTTCCAGCGACGTCACGCATACTGGAGAAGATGTTTTAGACAGGGTTCGGAAAGTGGCTGACGCTAAAGAGGGCTGGATAAGGGTTGAGAGAGTGAGAAAGGCAAAGGACCGGAAAGTCATCATGGGATTCAGCAGTAAGGAGGAGAGAAACAAGATGAAGGAAAGACTCGGAAAGGAAGGGGTTAACCTCAACGTCGAGGAAATGAAAAACAAAGACCCGCTTCTGATCCTTAAGAATGTTCTGTTGGTAAACACAGACGAGGATGTCCTCAGGGCTTTGAGGAACCAAAACCGCGGTGTTTTTCATGACCTCGACGATGAGGAAAACCGAATTGAGATCAAATATAGGAAAACAGCCAGAAACCCTCACACTGGTCACGTCGTAATAGCTGTCTCGCCTGCCATATGGCGCAGAGCGATAGACCTCGGGAGCTTGCATGTGGATCTTCAACGTGTGAAAGTGGAGGACCAATCGCCGTTAGTCCAATGTACTCGCTGCCTGGGATTTGGACACGGAAAGCGGTTCTGTAAAGAGCCTGCGGACCTGTGCAGCCATTGCGGCGGCCCCCATATGCGAGCGGAATGCGCCGACTGGCTTTCAAGTGTACCACCTAGCTGTAAGAACTGCACCAGGGCAAAACTCGACCACACTGACCACAATGCCTTTAGCTTTGACTGCCCCACGCGCAGAAGGTGGGATGAGATAGCTCGATCAACTGTGGCGTATTGCTAAGGGCTGCCAAGGTAAACAAATTCCCTACAAAGTGATACAGGCTAACTTACAGCGCAAGAAACTGGCAACTCAAGAGCTTTTGATTGAAGCAGAAAAGCGTGGAGTAGCAGTGGCACTCCTCCAGGAGCCATACGTGGGCAGGAAAAAATCTATGGGGACTCAAAGAGGTGTACGGATCTTCCAAGCCACTGGCGGAGAAAATGGGACTGTTAAAGCTGCAATCGCAGTCTTTGACAAAGACTTGAATGTTAAACAGTACCCTAAACTTACCACAAATAACATCACTGTGGTAGGGATCGAAACCAGTGCTTGGGAGATCACACTTGTGTCCTTTTACTTTGAAGGTGATCAGCCCATTGAACCCTATCTGTGTCAACTGAAGGAAATTGAGAAGGTCGTTGGAACGGGCAAATGGATTGTTGGAGGCGACACGAACGCGAAGAACCCGTGGTGGAGTAGTCCAATAATCGATCATAGAGGGGAAGAAACAGCTGACGCTCTCGAAGAACTGAACCTGAACATATTGAACAGAGGGGAAATTCCGACTTTCGATACTATAAGAGGCGGACAACGATTCAAAAGCTATGTCGATGTAACAGCCTGCTCGACAAACCTGTTGGACCTGGTAGAGGATTGGAGAGTGGACGAAAGTCTTACGAGCTCGGACCACAACGGAATTGTCTTCAATTTACGGCTACAAAAATCTAAAGGTATAAAAATAAGTAGAACAACCAGAATGTATAACACGAAGAAAGCCAACTGGACTGAGTTTCGTGAGAAGTTCAAACAGTTGATGTCAGAAAACCAACTTACCACAACTGAGCTACATAAGATCAACTCTAGAGACCAAATTGAAAAAGCGCTTAACATCTACACAAAAGCAATAAAAGATGCATGTTTACATTCTGTACCTACCAAAAAAGCCAAAGAAGAACTTACCATTCCGTGGTGGTCCGAGAAACTCGCCGAGATGAAAAAGGCCGTCGCTACCAGGAAACGCAGGATAAGGTGCGCCACTCAAGCCCGTAGATCGAAAGTCGTTGAAGAGTACCTGAAACAAAAAGAAGAATATGAGTCAGAGGCAGCAAAAGCTCAAATCGAGAGCTGGAAGGAGTTTTGTGGCAAACAAGATCGTGAAGGGGTCTGGGAAGGTATATACAGAGTTATCGGAAGGACCACGCTCAGGGAAGAGGATCTGCTTCTGGAAAAAGATGGTGAAGTGTTAGACGCAAAAGGTTCCGCAAAATTACTTGCGGAAACTTTCTATCCGGAGGACCTCTCGGAAAACGATGACACTTCCCATCAACAAACCAGAGCAAAAGCCAATAGAGTGAATAAAGAGGAGCAAAGTGACTCTTGCGACCCACTATTTACGCTGGCAGAGCTAAGACAAGCATGTGCGTCCTTCAACCCCAAAAAAGCCCCTGGGTCCGACGGTTTGACCTCCGACATTTGCTGCGAAGCAATTGAGTGCAATCCAGAAGTGTTCTTGACGCTATTAAACAAATGCCTCGCGTACCATTACTTCCCCGATGCTTGGAAAGAGGCAACAGTCGTAGTACTGAGAAAACCAGGCAAGGGAGATTACACCTCTCCCAAAGCATACAGACCCATCGGGCTGTTGCCGATTTTAGGAAAAATTTTTGAAAAGATGCTGGTGGCCCGGCTCAAGTTCCATCTGCTGCCAAGAATGAGTACTCGCCAGTACGGATTCATGCCCCAAAAAAGCACCGAAGACTCCCTCTATACCCTAATAAATCACATACGTTGCAAACTAGATCAAAAAAGGATAGTAACACTAGTATCCTTGGATATAGAGGGAGCCTTCGACAGTGCATGGTGGCCAGCTATAAGGGTCCGTCTGGCTGAGGAAAAGTGCCCGGTAAACTTGAGAAGGGTCATAGACAGCTATCTAGACAATAGAACTGTTGGAGTGAGGTACGCCGGAGAAGAACACAAAAAGAGCACAAGCAAAGGCTGTGTCCAGGGATCCATTGGAGGTCCGGTCCTCTGGAATCTCCTTCTAGACCCCCTTTTAAAAAGCCTTACAATAAGAAACGAGTATTGCCAAGCCTTCGCTGACGACGTCGTACTAGTTTTTGATGGCGAAACAGGACTGGATGTACAGAGACAGACTAACGCTGCTCTCGAACATGTTCGGGCGTGGGGTGTTCAGAATAAGCTAAGATTTGCTCCGCAAAAAACCAGTGCCATGGTAATAACCCGGAAGCTTAAGTATGACACCCCTCGCCTGAGCATGGGTGGGGTAAACATAGCGATGTCCAAAGAAATAAAAATGCTTGGCATCATTATAGACGAAAAGCTAACGTTTAACTCGCACGTCTCTTACGTTTGTCGGAAAGCTATCGGAATCCACAAACAGCTTTCGAGAGCAGCAAGGACTAGTTGGGGTCTCCATCCAGAGGTTGTGAGGATTATTTATATAGCGACAGTCGAGCCAATTATTCTCTATGCTGCCAGCGTATGGGCATCAGCTGCAAACAAACTCGGAATCATACGCCAGCTGGAAAATGTACAACGTGGGATCGTGCAGAGAGTGTGCAAAGCATATCGCACCGTATCTTTGAACTCAGCTCTTGTATTGGCAGGGATACTCCCTCTCGATCTTCGAATCCGAGAAGCGGCTTCGCTGTATGAAGCAAAGAGGGGGGTGCCGATACATGAGCTGAAGGACCGAGAGGTGGAACAAATGGCCTCTGCACTAGAAGCCCCACATCCGGCGGAACGCATTGACCTGGAGTTCGTAAACTTGGTAAACCAAGAGCAACTGAATGCTCACAGCGAATTTGACGTTCGTATTTTTACCGACGGGAGCAAGATTGAGGGTAAAGTTGGGGCCGCGATATCCATTTGGAACGGCGAAACCGAAACCAAAACCCTCAAGCTTGCTCTGTCGAGATACTGCACGGTTTATCAAGCCGAGCTCCTGGCTATAAGCAGAGCGACCGAGGAGATCTTGAAGAGCAGAGCGTCATCGTTTGGTGTGTATAGCGACTCGATGGCAGCCCTCTTAACTCTCAAAAATCACAGTTGCCTTCATCCCTTGGCATTGAGAGCTAGAGAAAACATAAAGACTGCATCTCTCCAAAACAAAGTAGTCACCTTGTTTTGGATAAAAGCTCATGCTGGATTTGAGGGCAACGAGAGAGCTGATGAGTTAGCAAAACTGGCCGCCACGAGCTCAAAACGCACACTGGACTATGATCAGTGTCCGGTTTCATACGTCAAGCGATGCATCCGTATGGCAACGCTTGACGAATGGAACCAAAGATACACAGAAGGAAAGACGGCATCTGTTACCAAGATTTTCTTCCCTGATGCTAGGGTGGCTTACGGAATAGTAAGAAAAATGGAGACAACCAATGTTCAAACGCAAATAATGACGGGACACGGTGGGTTCTCAGAGTACTTGCATCGTTTCAAGTGCAAAGAGAACCCATCGTGCATTTGCGACCCTGCAGTAAGCGAAACGGTTCCTCACATCTTGCTAGATTGTCCGGTTTACGCAGCTCAACGGTTCGATCTGGAAAATAAAATAAATCAAAAATTAGAAATTAGTAGCCTACATAACATCATGCTCAGTAAAAACAGAGAAACACTACTGGAATACTGTCTTAAAATATGTAATGACGTAATAAAAAGGAATAAATAGTAAATAAATTATGTTTTCATAATATATTAAAGTATATTAATGTAAAGCATAAAATAAAGATAACGATATAAGAAGCAAGTAGTATAAGTAAGCAAATTAGCTGTGAAAAAGAAATATGGGTTATAATATAAATAAAATACATTTTAAATTAAAAATCAACTTTCAAATATAAATGAAATGGTGGAAACAGTCTCCGATTACGTTGGAGGAAATAAGTATAAAAAAAAAAAAAAAAAAAAAAAAAAAAAAAAAAAAACCTAAAAGTTGGGCATTCAACTAGAATATGCGTTACTGATTCTTCCACAGCGGGGTCGCAGACGCATGCGGGGCTATTTTTACATTTAAATTTATGTAAGTATTGCGCGAATCCTCCATGACCAGTCAGAATCTGCACCAACGTTGGGGTCAGGGTTATCCTCCGTATCACCTGATATGCTGTGTTTATGTCCGGGAAAAATAATTTCGTCGTTGACGCGGTTTCACCATTTCTGTACCGATCGTTCCATGTCTGGGTTGTTTCTTTTCTTATTTCCCTTTTTATAAACGATATCGGGCACTTATCATAGTTCGCCTTGGTTTTAATGAACTTTGCGGCCTCTTTTGCCAGCTGGTCCGCCCTTTCGTTTCCCTCGATACCAACGTGAGCCTTGATCCAGAAGAGTCGCATCTGTACGCCTTTTGATTTCAGCTCTTCAAGATTGTTCTTGATGTCGTGCACCAGTGGGTTAAATGACTCCCTATTCTTTAAAAGCTCTAACGATGATCGCGAATCGCTGAAGACACTCACAGACGCAGCCGATTTACTTTTTAATGCTACTGCTGTTGCTTGCTTAAGAGCGTACATTTCTGCCTGAAAAACAGAGCAATACGGTTCTAATTTGTATTTTTTGCTCTGTATTTCCCTTCCGTTTTCCCAGCAAGACAGCGCGGCCCCCACCTTGCCTTCTATCTTGCTGCCGTCTGTGAATATCATCATCCCTTCTATATGGTGTTCCTCTATTTCAGCGTCGCCTAAAGCGTTCAGGCAAGTAAAGGTCACTTCAACCTGTTTAGCTGGATGCGCGGCTTTTAGAAAACAAACGCGTGTCTCTACTTCCCTGTCCTTGAGTATATCTTGCGGTTTTCCACGTTTGGCTTCATAAAGTCGCGCAGACTCTTGCACTCTCAGGTCTAACGGGAGCAAACCAGCCAAAGTGAGGGCCGCATGCAGTGAAACCGTGCGATAACTTTTACAGATTTTTTGGGCGAAGCTTCTCTGAACTGTGTACAATTGCTTCTGCACTGTAAGTTTCTCCGCCGCGGGTGCCCATATACTCGCAGCATAGAGGATGATTGGCTCTATGACAGCAACGTAAATTGTTCTGATGATTTCAGCGCCCAGACCCCAATTTATTTTAGCCGATCTTGCCAAGGGCTTGTAAATGTTTAAGGCTTTTTTGCAGATATATTTAATGTGATTGTTGAAGGTCAATTTCTTGTCTATATAGACTCCAAGGAGTTTTATTTCTTCAACAAATTGTATGGGCTCATTTCCCATGCGTATGACTGGGGTGTCGTATTTAAGTTTCTTGGTTACGATCATGGCGTTTGTCTTTTGCGGAGCAAATTTTAGTTTATTACTAATACCCCAGTCATACACACGCTGAAGAACCCTCGTTGCCTTGGTTCCAATTTCAAGAGCTGTTTGCGCTGAAAACACCAGAACAATATCGTCTGCGAAGGCCTGTATATGTACCCCTTCCCTTTCTACCTCATTCAAGACAGGGTCCAACAGGAGGTTCCAGAACGTGGGACCCCCTATTGAGCCCTGCACACAACCTTTCGTTGTCGCTGTGGTGAAGTACTTTCCAGCATATCGAACTCGCACGGATCTGTCTGTCAAGTAGCTCTTCACAAGGTTCCTCAGATTGAGTGGGCACTTCTTATCAATCAGGCGGCACCTCACAGCGGGCCACCACGCGCTATCAAAAGCTCCCTCTATGTCCAGACTAACAACAACGTTCAGGAGCTTTTTCTGTTGTTTTTCCTTTAGATGCTGAACTAGGTCGTACAGGGAGTCTTCTGTGCTGCGCTGTGGTACGAACCCATATTGTCTTGGGTTCATTTTAGGCAGAACATGCCAGCGGATCCGTCTGATTAACATTTTTTCGAGGATTTTCCCGAGAACTGAAAGGAGGCCGATGGGTCTATATGACTTAGGTTGGGTATAGTCTGTTTTACCCGGTTTCCTCAAAACCAAAACTTCAGCCTCCTTCCAGCATCTCGGAAAGTGTGAGAGCTGCAGACACTTATTAAGAATTGCCAGGAATAATAACTCATCCGTTGCAATGGCCACAGCACAGATATCCGAAGTAAATCCATCAGATCCGGGAGCTTTTCGGGGGTTAAAACTATTTACTGCATGAAACAGTTCTTCCTTCGTAAACGGAGGATCATTTTCCCCTTCCTGGTTTGCTTTTTCTGCTCTGGCGCGTGTTTCCTTATGTTCAGAGTTTTCATTTTCTGTCGAGTCCTCGGGGAAAAACGTCTGAGCCATCAGTTTTACGGAATCCTCCGGATCGAGCGTGCTGCCATTTTTGATTAATGCTTGATCTTCGTATTTTTTGGACGTTTTTCTTATAACTCTATAAATTCCGTCCCACAAACTCTCACGTTCCTGGGTACTACAGAATTTCTTCCAGCTCTGCGTCTGCGCCTGGGCTGCCTCTATCTCATACCTCTCCTTTGCTTCAAGATACGCATCTATGACATATTGCTTCCGTCGCGGTGCTGCATTGCGTATTCTTCTTTTTTTCGCCGTCATGTCTTTCTTTAGCTCACTCAATTTTTCCGACCACCACGGTAGTTTAAATTTTGTTTTCGGTTTGATTTTAGGTATAGTTTCTTCGCAAGTTTTTTCGATACAGTCTGTATATTTATTTATAATCTCGTCTAATTCCTTACAATCTGTTAAATTTCCTACCTTTTCTTCTGATATGTTATTCTCTAAAAGTTTTTCTTTAAATTTTTTCCTAAATTCCGTCCAATTGGCTTTTTTTGTGTAATATTTCCGGGTGGTTGTTTTTGGTTGCTCTACCGTGGGTTTTTTTAATTTGATAGAGAAAGTTATGGCGTTATGGTCAGAGCTGGTTAACTCCTCATCAACTTGCCAATCTTGAATGCGAGAGAGAAGCTCCTGGCTGCACGCTGTAACGTCAACATTGCTTTGGCAAACATTTCCGTTTCTAATGACGTAAAACGTTGGTTTATTGCCCTCATTCAGGACATGCAACTCCATTTCCTCTAGAGTACCTAGCAGTGCCTCACCTCGATGATCCACCGTCGAGCTACCCCACCAAGTGTTCCATGCGTTCCCGTCTCCTCCAATTATAATGTGGTCTGTCGCTAGCTCTTCTTTAATTTTTTTAATAGTATCAAGGTAGGGCTCTATCGGTTGGGTATCCTCGAAATATATTGACATGACTCCGAGCGTCCACGCACTAGTTTTTAATACCGCCACAGCTATATTTTCTGTAGTAAGTGTAGGTTTATCGAGAATTTGCACATTCTCATCAAAAACTACAATAGCAGACTTTACTGGCTTGGTTCGATTTGTGGTGCGCTGGACGACCCGGAATCCCAGAGCTTGTGTCATTTCTTCTTCGGACCCTACATACGGTTCCTGAATGAGAGCGAAACAGACCTTCCTATTTTGAGCCTCTAGTAGGAGTTCCTTGGTTGCGAGCTTTTTCCTTTGAAGGTTAGCTTGTATGACCCTGACATTGTAGATGCTCGACATGTCTGTGTCCCCTATGTTACTGGTGTTCTCCATTGCGCCCTTAGCAGTATGCTACTCGGGATCTTGCAAGCACATCCCACTTTCTGCGGACCGGACAACGCTCGTCGAAGCTGTTATGATCAGTGTGCTGCAATTTTGCATTTGTACAGTTCCGGCATCTCGGCGGCTCCCCGGTCAGCCTCTCCGGGCACGAGTCGCGCAAGTGAGGCCCAGCACAGTGGCTGCAGAGATCTACTGTCTGTTTGCATATTTTGCGCCCGTGTCCATACTCAAGGCAGCGCGAACACTGCACCAGTGGCGTTTGATCTCTCACTGTCACCCTCTGCAGATCTATATGGAGCTTACCTATTGCTGTCATTTTTTGCCACACTTTAGGCGAGACCTGCATCACCACATGATTCTCGTGTGGGTTCCGAGTTCTCTTTCTGTACTTAATTTCAGCTCTGAACTCTTCCGAAGGCACGTCCCCCAAAATATGGGCGTTCTGCGAAGTAAGGGCCGTAATAATATCATCGTCCGTGTTATAGGACAAGACATTACACATCATTACAAGTGGATCTCTATTTATTGCTTTGTCAACTTTTAGACTATCCATCGTGCTTTCCAGTATGTCAGCGACTTTGGTGATATCTTCCTTCTTTTCGCAACTTACTACTACCTTTTGATCTCTTGCCTTTCGAACTCTATCTACTCTTACTCCACTCGTTTTCGCATTTACTGCTCCTCTTATTTTCCTTAATACATCGTCACTCGTTTCGGAGTCATCTTTCGAGGACACAATAATTGAGTGTATTTCTGGTCGTGGTGGTGACTTTTTGTCGGTTTTGTTTACGATGCCTGCAGCTAGTACGTCCGCATAAGATGTTACCGTTTTCTGTACAACCTCTGTCGCTTTGTCCATGGCAGTTTTATTCTCCCTCAGATTGGTATCAAAGTCCTCTACCCTTTGGTAGATAGTCCGAGTCTTCTGAAGTACCTCTTGTACTGGCGCTCTAACGTCTGTTTCGCGGACAACTTCTCGAAGCATTTCTTTTGTTCTCTCCGTATCAATGGCTTGAGGCTGTCTGGTTTCAGACAGTCGGTCAATTTCTACCCGTAGCTCCTTGATTACAGCCGTGAGCGCCGTATAATCAACAATTTCTCTTACTGATCCCTCTGGTATTCCTGTCCTTTCTTCCATCGCCTTGGTAAGTTTTTCATTGTGTTCTTTTTCTTGTTTGAGTAGAGCATTTGCATGCTCGGTCCTAATTTTTTCCAGTTGCACTTGTAGAGTTTGTCTGGATTCGCTAAGGCGTAAAGTGATCTCATACATCCCGGCTAGATTATTTAACACCGTTTCTTTTATTGAAGTTCGTATATTACCTGATTGCTCCATTTGTTGTTTTGCCTCCTGATAAAGTTTGTTAGCCTTTGCTGACAGACTAGCCAGGTTGCCAGTCGGAGTGCCTGCACTCGATTTCGGCGAACTATTCTTTTGAGTCATTCCGATGTCAGAGCTTTGAGATTCGCTATTGCCTACCTGTGCGGCCGTCGACCCCGCCGAGGAGGCAACAGTCGCTTTTGGTTTTCCTGTTCCCAATGTAAATTTCGAACTCATTTTTCCGAAACAACGGACACAGAACACAGAGGGGAGAAGATCTATTAAAGTGTATAAAAAAATAACAATAACAATGACTAACTGAATACAGCTAGAAATCCGTAAATTAAACAGAAATAAAACAAAATAAAAAAAAATATAAAACGGCACGACTCTGCCTTTGAAAAGACAGTTACCGGTAATATAAACTGGATAAAGTCAACAATAATAATTTGTATTTTTAATAGACTTTTGGTCCTATCAGTAATAAATCAGTCAGTTCCAAGACTCTACTATTGTAGAGTCGGTCTGATATGCCAACCGGTAGCAAGTCTAACTTATAATCTAACTTGATCTAGGTTACAGATACTTCTTTATACTACAAAACACAAAATATACGCTGTTATTACAGCAAAAACACTTTTTATTTTTATTTTTATTTTTACCCTTTATAGAGTCGTTGAATTAACTTACAATTAATGTGAGGGGTCCTACCTGGTCTCCAGAGTCTAAAATCGTACTAAAAATAGGTTAGGTTAGGGTTACTTTCGACTCTACCAACGAAAACCAGGAAAGACTCTACCTAGAGCCGTCAAAAGTACATAAATCGAAGGATCTGTCAGAGCCCTTGTGTATGCCGAAAACCGCGTTCGAATCGGGCTAACGGTTCCAGAGATATCCCAACTTAAAGATTTCCAAGATGGCGGACAAAATGGCTGCCGAAAATTTAAAAGTGGGATATCTCCGCCAATTTTCGAGATACAGCCACGCGGTTTTCACTGCGGTATTGTCCTATATGATCCCCAGCCTTTTGTGGTCTTAGATTGTCAAGATTTTGGAAAACTCTATATAGAGTTCCTAGTCATAAATTTGGCTAGATAGAGTCCTGGGCTAGTCAACGCCGAAAACCGCGTCGCGATCCGATCACCGGAAGCCGAGTTATAAAGCTTTTAAAATTTTCAAAATGGCGGCCGTAACGTCAAAAGAGAACTTTCAACCGCCGTATCTCAGTCAATTTTCGTCGTAGAAGCTAGTGCTTGGGCTCGTTTAAATCGGCTTTGCCCAATCTATAAGATAAGCTTGATTTCAGCGCTGAAAATTTTCAGGCCTCGGATCCTGAAAATTTTACCTGAATAGTGTAGATGAAGCCAAGAGGAACTCAATACCGAAAACCAAAATTTTCTACGACCAACGGTTTGCCCGTAGTAAATGTCTGAAGTTTTTCAAAATGGCCGCCGAGCTGTCAAAACCCGGCGGGAAATCGTTGTAACTCGGGTTCAGTCAGTCGTAGAGACACGGGGTTTTCACTAAACACTTTGGCAGGACCTTAGCTATCGCTTCAGGACGGTTTTAAGCCAAAATATTTTTCAGCGCTGAAATCGAGATTTGACAGGGTGAGATCAAAATATATACAAAACTGTATACAAAGGTGGAAACCGCAACCTCCTAGCCCAAATACAACGGGAGCACTCTTAAGTTAAAGATTTTCAAGATGGCCGACAAAATGGCGGATGTCCAACAAATTCTCAACGGAAAGGCCTAGAGGTCCCGGATTTCGGCCAGAATAAGTCGAAACATAGATGGAAAGTCAAAAATGGTATTATTTTGTATTTAATTTGATTATTTTTTGAATAAATTAGAAAATAATAAAAAATTCTATATCTCAAAAACTAAAAATGCGAAAAATACAAATGATACGTCAAAAAATGCAGAAAAATAGAGGCTTTGCGATAAATAACGTAGTTAAAAACGTTTAAACCAGAATTCTTGAGTTATTGTCAAAAAACAGTACTGAACGAAAATTTTTCAAATTTTTCACAAGGGAAGCCCCAGTTCTCTGAAATTTTAACGAAAAATTCTAAAATTTTGTACAATTATAAAAGACACTAGCGCGCAACAGAAACCGTGCTAAAAATAATATGTTGTCGCTGTAGATCTTGAGCTGCTGCTCTCCAAAGTGAGGTCGAAATTTTTTACAAAATATTTAATAACTTTTTTATTTACACTTAAAAAATTTTTCTTTTAATTGAAATATGCTTTGCTAAGCAGGGTTAAAAAGTCCACAAAAAATGAGGTCGCTGTCTCCGCTCCTTCACGAAGCACGTGGCCACGTGGTTTCCGGTTTTTCGAATTTCCCGCGGAAACCCTTGAGTTACGGGTGCCAAAAAAATGTCAAAAATGTAGTCCACTTAAATGCTCAAAACATGGAAAAAGTTTTAGGTGGATCGGATATATGCAGCCAGAGTTATAAATGTAAAAAGGTAAAATTTTTGTCACATAACCTCTTAAAATCCTGTTTTTCAGTTCCTATGCAGGAACCGCTGAAGTCCTGGAACTGCACTATGCAACACTATATGGCACTCAACATTCCACACAAAATGACACAAAAATCACCAAAATCGGAGCACTTTTGCTATTTTTCCGGTATTTTTTTGTGCGGAGCACGTGTATTTTCGTGGCTTTCACGGGCGCGGTCGAGCCAAGACTGGGCACCCCATTAAGTCGTGTCCAGCGTCGCAAGCCGCATCCAACGACGTGTCGCACGCCGTGATCCGGCACCTGAAAAACGAAAAATTGCCCCGCCCAACCCACCCTGTTGAGGCTTTGGTATATTGGCTCGACCATTTTTCAAATTTTTTACATTGACTTTTTAAAGTTTTTACAACTTTTTATCTTAAGTCGACCCCTTCAACGTCTTCGTTGCTGGTTATATTCATTAAAACATTTTTTCTTTCTCTACTATTGTAGTACAATATATGATATTTTATTCTATATTTAATTTCTTTTAATTGACATTAATATATTGACGTGTACCTCCAAGATGTTTGGTTACCATACCCCGAAAGCTACGGTCGGGAATAAAGCAAACCCTGACCCTAAAGAGTCAAATGTCAGACGCAGCATAGATGAGTGGGAAACCGCTAGCTTGGTTAGCACTCCTCCTGCTACAGAAATTCCAACTCAGGATCGTCCTGCTAAGATTCGACAAAGATCAGCTTTGTTACAGGATAGCGGCACTGCGACCTCGCGCCCAAAGCCTATAGAAAGTGTTTCACCACGAAGCAAGAAGTACTTGGACCGATTAACTGAAGGCAGATCATGCCTTACTAAGGCAAAATTACACCTGAATAACTCCAGGAACATAAAGACTGAAATCAAGACCAGTGTTGTTGAGGCCTTGGATCGTCTTTACCAACTACTGAAAGAAGCAGACACCGAAATTAAAAAGGCAAAAGTGACATCAAAAGTGGTTGAAGGGACTGAAGCTGGAGCCAGGGTAGGTGACTGTACCTTCTCAATTAATCCCGACACTGACATCATTGCTAAAATCGAAGAGCACTCAAAAATGTTGCAAGAAAATAGTCTAAAGATGGAGGAACTGAAACAGGCAATGGAGGAACAAAGAAGGACTATAGAACGCCCATCGTACGCGAGTGTGACTGCGACCCAAAGTGGAAAGGTTTTACCTAGAAGTACACTTCATTCTGTCGTAGTCACCTCAAAGGATGAGAATGAAACAGGAGAGGAAGTCCTGGATAAGTTGAGGAAAGTAATAGACGCAAAAGAAGGTTGGATAAAGGTAGAAAGAATACGAAAGGCAAGGGATAGGAAAGTTGTAACGGTGCCCCGCACCCCGCCCTGCACGCCCCGCGATGACTCATCAGCCGGCACGTGCAGAGCCACATGAAGCCACGCCCACTCCGCTCCCCGCGCCCCGCACCTAGCCGCGGTCAAGCGACCGACCGACAGCGCGTGGTGGGGGGACGGCGATGGTACATACGCCTTTAAATCCAGCGCGCGCGCATTCGGAGCGACAGTCTCGTGAACTACACCGGCCAGTACGAACGTCCCGCGACGTGGCGCGTAAACCCGTAGAACCGGCTACCCGTATAACCGTATACATCCGCGAAGCATCAGCAGCGCCCCGGCGATTTCCTGTCGCAACCCCGATCCTGTAGAGCAGCCGCTATACCTGCCCATTCCTGGGATACACCTGTAAGTCCGCTCTTATTTCATTGCCGCCCTTGTGTCAATCGTTAATTGCGCTCTGATTTATTATTTCGTGTTGATGCCACTGTTATTTACCTGTGCCTATGAAACTAACCTAGTTTTTAAATCAATGTTCATATATATCCGTGTTGTCCGTCCTAAGCTGATCGCGCTACCGTGGCCTAGCACCTCCCGGTGTTAGATTTCGGTAGGGCTTCCAGACCAGCTGTGTGTCCCGAATATATTCTGTGTTTGTAAAAGCGGCTGTCGCACCAACGTAACCTGACGCCCTGGCATCGGAGTACGTTGGGACTGACAGTGCGGCGTGTCCCAAATAAGTGTCGATATATATCTGTGTTGTCCGTCCTAAGCTGATCGCGCTACCGCGGCCTAGCACTTCCTGGTGTTAGATTTCGGTAGGGCTTCCAGACCAGCTGTGTGTCCCGAATATATTTCATGTTTAGTACCAGCGGCTGTCGCACCAACGTAATCTGACGCCCCGGCATCGGAGTGCGTTGGGACTTGACAGTGCAGCGTTGTAGAGTCACAACCGTATATCCAAGCACTAACCTAGCTGTATGGTAGTACTAGAAACCCTGTCGCACTAACGTAGCCCTAAGCCCTGAGCACTGGGATACGTTAGGACTGACTCGGACGCATGCATCGCACCTGATCCCGCTTGTCGTCTCAAGCGGACCGGCGTCCTCGGCTGTAGGCCAGTTCGAAACTCGATAGCGTGATCTTGCTCGTCGTATCAAACTAGACCGGCGTCCTCGGGCTGTAGGCTAGTTTGAGACTAAACAGTGTGATCTCGTTTGACGTATCGAAGTGGACCGGCGTCTTGGGCTGTAGGCCAAATTGAGGCTTCGACAACGTACCTTGTACATACCCGTGGCATTAACGTAAAGTAGCTTTCCCTGTATCATTTGTTTAAGCGCATAGTTTCCCGGCATACCATTCTCTTATCTCATCACGATTGCTATATCATATTTTACCTGTCCGTGCTCTTGCTTTGCGTCTTGAACATCGCCTGTCGCTACAGACCGTACCGATTTTGTCCGCTAAATACATCACGCCCTACACGCTTTCCCCGCGTTTGCACCCGCCTACCGACCGCTATTGTGTACTGTTTTATCACTGATATTTACCTAGATGTAAGCTATGAATAAATACCTGATTGTATAAACCATAAACCTGTAGTTTCTGTCTGAACCCGAACCCCTAGTCACGATTAGCCCTGAGTTCTAATGTCCATGGACTGTGCTAGCCGGCACTCCATTACATTTGGCGCCCAATTTCACTAAATACTTGTGCGAAACCATCAAGTATTTACATAAAAGAACTCAGTCTGACTAGGTTGTTCAAGACAGACAACTAAACCCGCGGAAATCTTATGTCCGGACCAGCAGAAATACACAAATTAAGGAAGGCTGAACTCTTACAGTTAGCCACCAGCAAGGGTTTGCCAACTAAGGATCCCAAAACCAACAAGGAGTATAACGTAAAAACCTTGAAGGAAGCCATCACCAAAAACCTATTACAAGAAGTACCTTCAAGTGCACCCGAGTCTTATCAAGAAACAGCCTCACTGATTTTGTCGGTAAACGAAGTTGAGTCCGAATCATCCGAATACGAGTCGGATTGCGCAGAGTCCGACGAAAGTCAGGAGGAACCAGACGAGATGAACAAAGAAACGAAGCCGAAGGTCGGTAAAGACCTATACAGCATCATAAAAAACTGGGATATCAGTTTTGACGCGTCTCACAATGACCCAGTCGAATTTCTGGAACAATTACAAGATTTAGTAACCACCTGCGATGTACAAAAGGAACAGCTCATACCATTATTGACTCGATTTATGAAAGGGAAGGCCAGCCTTTGGTTAAGAAACAACCAGGAAAACTGGAGAACATGGGAAAACTTTGTGGACGAATTTAAGCTGTATTTTTATCCAAGCCATTATGAGGCAAACCTGTTGGAGAAGATAATAGCCCGAAAGCAGAAGTACAAAGAAAAATTCACAGACTATCTCACAGAAATACAAACCTTGATGAGAAGGCACGGAAAGCTGAGTGCGGACACCAAGTTAGATAGAATTTTCGAGAATACTCACGCTGACTACAAATTGTACATAAAAAGGCAGGACTATTCATCATTGCACGAACTTATTAATTTGTGCAACGAGTATGAAAGGATAAATGAAGAAAAGTACAAGTACCAGCCACCAAGTAATGTCCAGCCTAGAGAAAACCAATATAACCAGCCAGAACTCAAACCAAATTCATACATAAGAAATGAAGCCGGAAATCAAAGCAATCCAGCAAAATATATGTACAATTACGACAAAAACAGATGCTGCTGGAGTTGCGGAAAACCAGGGCACGCATACACGCAGTGCAGAAATAAAAATGTACTGTTTTGCAGTGAGTGTGGAAAGATAGGTACACTAAGCAAGAATTGCTGTAAAAGTGTACAGTCCAGAAGAAAACCAGAAAACGCATGTACCGCTAGCTACCAGAAATGTCAAGACAATAGGGAATTCATAGAAGTGACAATCCTGGAAAATAAATTTGAAGCTCTCGTAGACACCAGTTCAACATCTTCGTTCATAACCGAGAAAGTATATGAACTATGCCAGAAATATGCCCTAAAGTCGAAATCAGTCGACGGGAAAATCGATTTGGCAGACAATACGGCAGTTGACATAACTAAAAGCGTATCTCTGCAACTAAATTTCCTTGGCATGAGTTTGAACCATAATATGTACCTTCTTCCAAAATCAGCAGCAATCATTATTGGTATGGACGTCATCAAACGCATTGGAATGCGTAAATTCTTTGATAAGCTAAGCGACCAATCAAACGTTGATAGTCGTCATCAAGAAAGACAGTCAAAACCCGCAGGAAAAAGTAAGCCAGAGAAAGAAAACAAAAGCCAGTATAAGTCTGGTACACAGAGAAACCTACCCGGAAACCCGCTGCGCATCAATATGATTGCAAAACAAAATTGGTACAACACAAAAATTAGAGGAGTCACGGAAAGTCCAGATAAATATCCAGATTTTAGTTTTGAAAACGGAAGGCTCTTCAAAAGAATAAATAAATCTTCTTACAAGGCACGAGTACAAAATGAGACACAATGGAAATTATGTGTTTCACCGGAAAATAAACTCGAAGTAATTAAAATAAACCACGAAGCAAGCGCAGAGCATCTTGGAGCGTCAAAAACGTTAAAAAGAATTGCCCAGCGATTTTATTGGCCGTGTATGTACAGAGATGTGTCAATTTATGTGCGGAAATGCGTTAAATGCAAAACATTTAAACAATCACAGCAAAGGCAAGCCAGTGAGACGCACACAAATAACACAAACAAGACAAGGCAAGTGATAACTGCAAGTCATAGTACATCGCTGCCTCGAACAAAAAAGTACGGAGTTAAACACTGTTTCACCGCGCCGTATACACCTGAAAACCCGACGGAGCGTGTAAACAGACCGTACGCTACCAGAAACCAGAAAAAAATAAACCAGTTTATTCCAGATTATATTTTTGCCAATATAATGAATCCAGAGTCTTTTAAATATACACCGCCTTTATCGATGATTAACGTAGAGCCCAGAAGAATGCCCGTCTCCCGTTATAAAATGCTTGACCAGAATTGATAAAATACACGACACCATAAAACTAAAAAAAAAAAAATTTTTAAGTAACCACCGGCTCACTTCGCGATCCCGCCCGTATTAATTACTTACTATAAAAGTTCCAACAAATATTTCATCCAAATCCGTTCAGCCAAACGTGGTTAACAGATGTGAATAGGACGCTGCAGTCGAGTCGGTCGCGGCAGGCTGATGATCGATGCAGCATAGCGGACAGGTTCAGTACTCTGACACAGTCAGTGTATAACCGATGAGCATACAAGGGTTAGCATGTTGAGCGGACGACCAGACAGAGTTATCCATGTGGCTATACGTAGCGCACATCGTTCGCCACATAGCAACATTAGCAACGTTCCAACCGGACCGTGCACCTACGAGCGCGGACGCTCGCCCAGCCCACACCAACTCCCAGCCAGCGACCTGGACCTCGCCCGATGTCTTCGGAGCCACCAGCGCCGCCGCCAGGAGGGGAGCGGTCGAGGAAGGAGCAAAGCCGGCTGGACCACCAGCACAATACCACCAGGCCAGGATCAAAAGTTAAGTTTAGAATGATAGACCTTTGTTTCAATTTCTTAATTATTACCAGATATTTATCATTATTTTTTCCAATTCAAAATTTAGAAACTTTGTTTGTTGGTGCCATCCGAATTTCATTTCAAGTAGTACAGTAACGCGAAAGGTAAGCTGAACACAAAAAATATATATATTCCAGATTCATTAAATGAATTAACCAGTAAATACCCGAGGTGTTCAGCTTAACGTGCTCTTAACTGTACCGTATTACTTGACGTGCACTTAATAGTACCATCTTACTAGCTTTGTAGAAGCAATGGTAAAGATGAACAAACACAGCACCATATCCCGATAAGGAAAAGCAATTAGTGTTATTGATGTTTTTTTTTTATATACAATTCCATGTATGTAAAACAAGGACATGGTTTGTTACCAATGAAATTCCAGAAATTACCTATAAATCCTAAAAGTGAATATGTAACGAAATCCAGTTTTATCCAGATAATATAAACTCCAGAATATTGAGAAAAATAATTAATCCTTTAGGCCGGTTAAATTGTGATATGTAATATTAGACCAGTTTTAGTATTATAACGTGCCCACCGAAACGCGGAGCACGGGTTTGTTGACAAATATGTGAGATTAAGACCTTCTGTCAAATAACTTGTGATATTAAGATATAAATCCGGTCTCATTAATTTAACGTGCTCTCTGAAACACGGATCACATACTTGTTAATAAATACGCTTAGTCAATACCATAAGTAATTAAATAGGCGCATCCACCGAAGCACGAAGCATAAGTACAATTACAAGTAATTTTTTTTTAATAATAAACCAGATCATTTACCAGAAAATATTATTGTAACTAACTAATATTTACTTCCCGGTTACTCAATAAAGGAATGAGTAATGAAACGCTTCCAGTGTTTCGGCGCGTTGCGTTGTTGGTTGATATTGTGTTTGTTTCTCTTCGACACCTGCATCTGTGATACAAATTTATATACCGGAGAATAAGTAATAAGGGGAAAAACAAGCACAGTACCTGCTCGAGGATTAGTAGAATCACGTAACGGAATGATAATTATGATCTCGAAAGAAATTAAGACTGCAAGACTGATATACGGGTAGCCGTTTTGTAGTGTTAATTTATAAGTAAAATAGTTCCAATTAATTTTAAAGTCCAGTAAGGTTAAATACCTTCTCGTTATATTTTAGAGCGCAAAACGCTTCTTAATAATTTATAAGTTAAATTCCAGTAAACATATACACTTGTTATATTTTACCTAAAGTAAAAACACTTAACGTGTTTAGAAAAATTGTTCCTATTAACCAAGACTTATGTCCAGTATTATTTTACACCTGTTATAATAATATTTAATGTTAGATAGGTACACCCTTCTATCACAAGAAATAGGTATTTATTTTAATTTAAAAGATAACCATAACAACAACGGTTGTTAGTTACACTCGAACAAAATAGCTTCATTCTCGATAAACGTAATGTAGGTAGTTGCGACTACATTTTTGCGCTAAGGAACCCGATTAAGTAAACAACATACCAGTCTCGGCGGCGCGTGGTAAGAGAACAAGTTAATAGTAAAATAAATGCCTGTAACTTGATAGCGGGCGTAGTTAGAAGGATAAGTAAACAATATCCGTAGTTAACGATTATATTCGTTATTGTTAAAGTTGACAATTTTATTCAGTAAAAATTTACCGTTGTTATATAAATAACAGAACTGTCCAGTAGCATAATATTGTTATTTATTACAAAAACAATACCAGCAAACATATACGTTGCATGTTAGATATAAGTTATTTTATTTTTATTAAATGTTGAGATAGCGTAAACGCCAGTTCCATTAGACCCAGTATTTTTTTATGTAAAATTGTTTGTAATATAAAGCATAAAAAAGAAAAAAAAAAAAACCAGTAAATTCCCACACCAGAACCAGTTGGCATGTTTGCCATGACCCGACCTGTATGATTTTTTTAACAAAAACACATAGCGTGTTGTTAGGTAGGGTTTAAGGTTTTGTCCAGTTTTAGTCCAGCGATTTTTTCCTTCCAGGAAAAAATCTCTGCAACCGGGGGGAGAGTGTAACGGTGCCCCGCACCCCGCCCTGCACGCCCCGCGATGACTCATCAGCCGGCACGTGCAGAGCCACATGAAGCCACGCCCACTCCGCTCCCCGCGCCCCGCACCTAGCCGCGGTCAAGCGACCGACCGACAGCGCGTGGTGGGGGGACGGCGATGGTACATACGCCTTTAAATCCAGCGCGCGCGCATTCGGAGCGACAGTCTCGTGAACTACACCGGCCAGTACGAACGTCCCGCGACGTGGCGCGTAAACCCGTAGAACCGGCTACCCGTATAACCGTATACATCCGCGAAGCATCAGCAGCGCCCCGGCGATTTCCTGTCGCAACCCCGATCCTGTAGAGCAGCCGCTATACCTGCCCATTCCTGGGATACACCTGTAAGTCCGCTCTTATTTCATTGCCGCCCTTGTGTCAATCGTTAATTGCGCTCTGATTTATTATTTCGTGTTGATGCCACTGTTATTTACCTGTGCCTATGAAACTAACCTAGTTTTTAAATCAATGTTCATATATATCCGTGTTGTCCGTCCTAAGCTGATCGCGCTACCGTGGCCTAGCACCTCCCGGTGTTAGATTTCGGTAGGGCTTCCAGACCAGCTGTGTGTCCCGAATATATTCTGTGTTTGTAAAAGCGGCTGTCGCACCAACGTAACCTGACGCCCTGGCATCGGAGTACGTTGGGACTGACAGTGCGGCGTGTCCCAAATAAGTGTCGATATATATCTGTGTTGTCCGTCCTAAGCTGATCGCGCTACCGCGGCCTAGCACTTCCTGGTGTTAGATTTCGGTAGGGCTTCCAGACCAGCTGTGTGTCCCGAATATATTTCATGTTTAGTACCAGCGGCTGTCGCACCAACGTAATCTGACGCCCCGGCATCGGAGTGCGTTGGGACTTGACAGTGCAGCGTTGTAGAGTCACAACCGTATATCCAAGCACTAACCTAGCTGTATGGTAGTACTAGAAACCCTGTCGCACTAACGTAGCCCTAAGCCCTGAGCACTGGGATACGTTAGGACTGACTCGGACGCATGCATCGCACCTGATCCCGCTTGTCGTCTCAAGCGGACCGGCGTCCTCGGCTGTAGGCCAGTTCGAAACTCGATAGCGTGATCTTGCTCGTCGTATCAAACTAGACCGGCGTCCTCGGGCTGTAGGCTAGTTTGAGACTAAACAGTGTGATCTCGTTTGACGTATCGAAGTGGACCGGCGTCTTGGGCTGTAGGCCAAATTGAGGCTTCGACAACGTACCTTGTACATACCCGTGGCATTAACGTAAAGTAGCTTTCCCTGTATCATTTGTTTAAGCGCATAGTTTCCCGGCATACCATTCTCTTATCTCATCACGATTGCTATATCATATTTTACCTGTCCGTGCTCTTGCTTTGCGTCTTGAACATCGCCTGTCGCTACAGACCGTACCGATTTTGTCCGCTAAATACATCACGCCCTACACGCTTTCCCCGCGTTTGCACCCGCCTACCGACCGCTATTGTGTACTGTTTTATCACTGATATTTACCTAGATGTAAGCTATGAATAAATACCTGATTGTATAAACCATAAACCTGTAGTTTCTGTCTGAACCCGAACCCCTAGTCACGATTAGCCCTGAGTTCTAATGTCCATGGACTGTGCTAGCCGGCACTCCATTACAAAGTTGTAATGGGATTTGGATCTAGAGAAGAAAGGAAGAAAATTAAGGAAAGGCTGGAAAAAGAAGGAGTCGACCTCACCGTCGAGGAAGTGAAAAATAAGAACCCGCTTTTAATCCTCAAGAATGTACTGCTAGTCAATACGGATGAGGATATACTTAAAGCACTGAGAAATCAGAATGGTCCTATTTTTCGCGGCCTCGACGCTGAGGATGACAAACTGGAGATAAAATACAGAAGAAAGGCTAGAAATCCCCATACGGGTCATATAGTTGTTAGCGTGTCACCTATTATCTGGCGAAGGGCTACGGAGATTGGGACTGTGCACATAGACCTTCAGCGCGTCAGGGTGGAAGACCAATCTCCACTGGTTCAGTGTACGCGCTGTCTGGAATATGGGCACGGAAAACGTTTCTGTAAGCAGACGGTGGACTTGTGCAGCCATTGTGGTGGCCCTCATATGAAATCGGAATGCGCCCACTTTCTTGCAGAGGTACCACCAACTTGCAAAAACTGCCTGAAAGCAAAGATTAACCATACAAACCATAACGCCTTTAGTTTCGAATGTCCAACACGCTTGAAATGGGACGGGATAGCCCGTTCAGCTGTCGCTTATTGCTGAGGGCACTCAAGGTGGAAAAATTCCCTATCGTGTCTTACAGGCTAACCTACAGCGAAAAAAGTTAGCAACAAACGAGTTACTATTAGAAGCAAAAAACCGCGGAGCTGCACTAGCACTCATCCAAGAGCCATATGTAGGCGGGGCCAAACAAATGAGGAGTTACAAGGGCGTGCGAATCTTTCAGGGACCTGGTGGAATAAACGGGGCTGTAAAGGCAGCGATAGCTGTCTTTGACAATAACCTGAATATCAAACAGTACCCTAATCTCACCACAAATAACATCGTCGTGGTGGGAGTTTCCACTGCTGCCTGGGAGATTACGCTTGTCTCCTTTTATTTTGAGCCAGACCAAGCCATAGAGCCATATTTAGATCAACTGAAAAGAATTGACAACGAAATTGGCTCCAAAAAATTGATCATTGGAGGTGATGCAAATGCCAAAAACCCGTGGTGGGGTAGTCCTGTGATTGATTATAGGGGAGAAGATGTGGCTGGTACTCTCGAGGAGCTGAACCTCAATACACTTAACAGAGGTAAAATTCCAACCTTTGACACTGTCAGAGGAGGACAGCGCTACAGTAGTTTTGTCGACATTACGGCCTGTTCGACAGACTTATTCGATCTAGTGGATGACTGGAAAGTAGATGAAGGTCTCACGAGCTCCGATCACAACGGTATGGTATTTAATATAAATCAACAGAAATCCAAAGGCATCAAAATTAATAGAACTACGCGAATCTTTAATACAAAGAAAGCGAATTGGGTTGAATTCGATAAAAAATTAAAACAACTTATGTTACAAAATAGTCTGACAAAAAACGATATAGAAAAAATTAAAACCAAAGAACAAATTGATAAAATAACAAATGAACTAACAAGAGTTATAACCGAAGCATGCAAACAGTCTATTCCAAATAAGAAAACGCAAGAAATACTTACCATGCCGTGGTGGTCGGAAAAACTCGCAGACATGAAGAAGCTCGTTGCCAGGATGAAACGTAGGATAAGATGCGCTGCTCCGGTCCGAAGATCCAAGGTTGTCGATGAATACCTGAAACAAAAAGAGGAGTATGAACTAGAGGCAGCCAAAGCACAAACGGAGAGCTGGAAGGAGTTTTGTAATAAGCAGAACAGAGAGGGGGTCTGGGAGGGTATCTACAGAGTAATAGGACGAACAACTCGAAGGGAAGAGGACGTGCCGTTGGTAAAGGATGGTGAGGTGTTGGATGATAAGGGTTCAGTAAAACTACTGGCGGAAACATTCTATCCCGAAGACCGTGAGGACAGTGACAACGCCTTCCACCGGACCACCAGAATACAAGCCGAAAGGGTTAATGATGGAGAACAAAATGAATTTTGCGACCCACCATTCACGATGGCAGAACTTAAACAGGCATGTGATTCCTTCAACCCAAAAAAGGCCCCCGGAGCGGATGGATTGACCGCTGATATATGTAGCAGAGCCATTGTATGTGATCCAGAGGCATTCCTGGCATTGCTTAATAAATGCCTAGAACACGGTTACTTTCCTGAGGCCTGGAAAGAAGCTACGGTGGTGATGCTCAGGAAACCAGGAAAGGGTGATTATACCAGCCCCAAATCATACAGGCCAATTGGACTACTGCCAATTCTGAGCAAAATTTATGAGAAAATGTTAGTGGCCCGCCTTAGATTCCATATAATGCCGAAAATGAGTACTCGCCAGTTCGGGTTCATGCCCCAGAGAAGCACCGAAGACTCCCTCTATACGCTAATGAAATACATTCGTAAAAACTTAGATCTGAAAAAGATCGTAACCGTAATATCTCTGGATATAGAGGGAGCCTTCGACAGTGCGTGGTGGCCAGCATTAAGAGTCCGACTGGCTGAGGAAAACTGTCCGGTAAATCTCAGGCGAGTCATAGACAGCTACCTCAGTAACAGAAAAGTCAAGGTGAGGTATGCAGGGGAGGAATACCAGAAAACAACCGGAATTGGCTGTGTCCAGGGTTCTATAGGGGGTCCGATTCTTTGGAACCTTTTGTTAGACCCGCTGTTGAAGGGCCTAGCTGCGCGAGAAGACTACTGTCAGGCTTTTGCCGATGACGTTGTTTTAGTATTTGCCGGCAAAACAGCTCGAGACGTGCAGATACGCGCCAACGCCGCTCTCGAATATGTTCAAGCGTGGGGTGTCCAAAACAAGCTACGATTTGCTCCACAAAAAACGACTGCGATGGTCATTACCCGCAAATTAAAATACGATACCCCACGCTTGACCATGGGCGGGATAGACATACCTATGTGCAATGAGATCAAAATGTTAGGCGTCACAATTGATGACAAGTTAACATTTAACGCACACATCTCAAATGTATGTCGAAAGGCGATAGGCGTATATAAACAGCTGTCCAGAGCAGCCAAAGTGAGTTGGGGACTTCACCCGGAGGTCATAAGGATAATATACATGGCAACAATGGAGCCTATTATTCTGTACGCCGCCAGCGTCTGGGCACCAGCCGCTGAAAAGCTAGGAATCATGAGGCAGTTGGGCGTAGTGCAACGCGGAATTGCTCAAAAACTGTGCAAGGCATATAAAACGGTCTCCTTGAACTCGGCACTCGTTTTAGCAGGAATACTTCCCCTCGACCTCCGAGTCAGAGAAGCAGCTTCGTTGTACGAAGCGAAAAAGGGAGTGCCTCAGCGGGTGCTGGGTGATAGGAGTGTTGAAAGTATGGCCTCAGCACTGGAAGTTCCACATCCCGCAAAACGTGTCGAGCTGGAGATTATCAGCCTGGTAGATGAAGAGCAACTGAACTCCCATAGTAATTATGATGTACGCATATTTACTGATGGGAGCAAAATTCAAGGAAAAGTCGGCGCCGCGCTTTCCATGTGGAATGGCGAGGCTGAAACAAAATCCGTGAAACTCGCTCTCGCAAAGTATTGTACAGTCTACCAGGCTGAGCTATTGGCAATATGCGAAGCAACCAAGGCAATCCGCAAGCACAAAGCCTCTTCGTTTGGAGTTTACAGCGACTCTATGGCAGCTCTCCAAACTGTTAAAAACCACAGTTGTCTCCATCCCCTGGCTGTGGAAGCAAGGGAAAATATGAGATATTCATTTCTCCAAAACAAGGTGGTAACCTTGTTTTGGATAAAAGCTCACGCAGGGTTAAACGGAAATGAGAGAGCTGACAAGTTAGCAAAGGAAGCGGCTGTGAACTCCAAACGAAAACCAAACTATGATCTATGTCCGGTTTCATACATCAAGCAAAGCATTCGTGCTGGAACGCTTGATGAGTGGAACCGGAGGTATCAGACGAGTCAAACTGCCTCAATCACAAAACTGTTTTTCCCAGATGCAGTGGCGGCGTACAGGGTGGTACGCAAATTAAAAATTGGCAGCGTTCAGACGCAAATAATGACAGGTCACGGTGGGTTCTCAGAATACTTGAATCGATTCAAGTGCAAGGAGAGCCCATCGTGTATTTGCGACCCCGCGGTTAAAGAATCGGTCCCGCACCTGTTATTTGAGTGCCCCACTTTTGGCAGGGAACGTTTTGAATTTGAGCAGAAATACAATGAGAGTTTAAAAGCAGAAAACACCTGGAAGATAATTTTGGCAAAAAATAGAGAAAACTTCTTAAATTACTGCAAAAATATTGCAGAAAAAGTAATACAAAGAAATAAAACATGAAAAAGAAAACTATGTTATCATAATATAATGGAAAAGTATATTGTAGAATAGCATAACAAAATAAAAGATAAATAAATAAATTGGTAAGCAGAAATTTAAGAAATAATAATTATAGGTAAAGAAAATGAAAACAGCTAAATATAGATAAAATACAGAAATCGATAATATAAAAGAAAAGATAAAAATTGCAAAGTAAATAAAATGACGTCAGGGCTCTTATGCGCCCTTAACCCTCAGAAATTAAAAAGAAAAATATTGTTATTGTAGAAGTGTAAAACGGAAACCGAAACGCAAAGTCTTCGCCCCGTGGTGAAGGACAACGGAGGTACTAAAAAAAAAAAAAAAAAAAAAAACCTAACCTAACCTAACCTTTTTTTTTTTTTTTTTTTTTTTTTTTTTTTGACGCGGGGAATGCGTTACGCACGATGTGTGGGACTCCCGGCGCCCTGAAAAGGGCACTGCTCCGTCCTGAAAAGGTCGGGGTATACCCACTAAACCCCGCGGTGTTCCACCTGGCACCATTAGGGCGGGAACACGGGTACGCTTTCGCATTCTTCCGCGAACCCGCCGGTGCTGTCCGCTTGCGCGAACCCTCCACGTCTCGGGTTGGGAGGAGAGATCCACCACGAGCACCTCCCAACCCGAGCTACACGACGTGATCTGCTGGGAACACGACGCAGATCACATCCTCCTCCTCGGCCTTCAGTCCACCAGTACTGCAGCAGACTCCATCGAGAGTCTGCTGCTGGGAGGCCATGTGGCAGATCAGATCTGTGGCTCTGCCACCGACCACACCTCGGCCGCAGAAGATAGGGCAAGCGGCGCACCGTTATACCGGCATGCCTCCTCCTCTGCGGCCCCACCAGTGTCGTTCCCAAGGAACGGCCCCGCAAGCCCGCAGAGGGATAGGGAGAGGATCCCTCCCCAGCCTCCGCGGCCCCACCAGGGCCGCTCCGAGGGAACGGTCTCGCCAGCTCGCAAGGGATAGGGATTCGGGTTCTCCCCACCCCCTGTGATCTCGCCACGGCCGCGAGAGATAGAGAGAACGGCGCACCGTAATACCGGCACTCCTCTTCTCCCGCGGTCCCACCTCCTAGCGCGTCCGCAGCGGACTTGTTCAGCCCGCTGGGAGCGCCCTCCTCGGGCCAGCCGGCGACTCCGAACAGGCTGGCCCGGTTGCCTCTTCGCTTCACCGTGGGCTCCCACAACCACGGTTACTAGAGCCCCCCCGCCACGACAAGGCGAGCAACCATCGGGGGGGAACCTAACCTAACCTAACCTAACCTAACCTAACCTAACCTAACCTAACCTTTTTTTTTTTTTTTTTTTCGGAGGGGAAAATGCGTTACGCATACCACTCGGGGGCAGGGGGAGGAACCCGAGTGGTTATGTGGGACTCCCGTATAGGCTAATGAGACCCACGGTATACCCACTAAAAACCCCCCCACCTCCTCCTCGCCGCCTTGTGACGGGGTTACGGGAACGCTTTCGCAAAACAACCGCGACCCCGTCGGCAGCAGCCGCCCGAAAGCGGCTCCATCGCGAAAGCCCGAAGGCCCTCCACGATAGGCGCACCAGATGGCAGGGTGCGCCTTCCTCCTCGGCCTCCACCAGTACTGTAGCAGACTCCCCCCGAGTCCGCCACTGGAGGCCACGGGTACCAGTTATCAGGTACCCGGTGGCAGATTAGGTCTATGGTTCTGCCACCGACCACACCTCGGCCGCAGAGGAGAGGGCAAGCGGCGCACCGCTCCCGACATGCCTCCTCCTCCGCGGCCCCACCAGTGTGCCGTTTCGACGGAACGGCCCCGCAAGTTCGCAGGGGATAGGGAGAGTGGCACAGCGTAACACCAACACGCCTCTTCCCCTGCGATCCCTCCACGGCCCGCAAAAGAAGTGGATCACAGATACTCCTCTTCTTCTGCGGTCCCACCTCAATGCGCGTCCGCAGCGGGCTTGTTCAGCCCGCTGGGAGCGCCCTCCTTGGGCCAGCCACGGGCCGGCCCTGGTTGCCTCTTCGCTTCACCGTGGGTGACCAATCCACGGTTACTAGAGCCCCCCCGCCACGACAAGGCGAGCAACCATCGGGGGGGAACCTAACCTAACCTTTTTTTTTTTTTTTTTTTTTTCGGAGGGGAAAATGCGTTACGCATACCACTCGGGGGCAGGGGGAGGAACCCGAGTGGTTATGTGGGACTCCCGTATAGGCTAATGAGACCCACGGTATACCCACTAAAAACCCCCCCACCTCCTCCTCGCCGCCTTGTGACGGGGTTACGGGAACGCTTTCGCAAAACAACCGCGACCCCGTCGGCAGCAGCCGCCCGAAAGCGGCTCCATCGCGAAAGCCCGAAGGCCCTCCACGATAGGCGCACCAGATGGCAGGGTGCGCCTTCCTCCTCGGCCTCCACCAGTACTGTAGCAGACTCCCCCCGAGTCCGCTACTGGAGGCCACGGGTACCAGTTATCAGGTACCCGGTGGCAGATTAGGTCTATGGTTCTGCCACCGACCACACCTCGGCCGCAGAGGAGAGGGCAAGCGGCGCACCGCTCCCGACATGCGTCCTCCTCCGCAGCCCCACCAGTGTGCCGTTTCGACGGAACGGCCCCGCAAGTTCGCAGGGGATAGGGAGAGTGGCACAACGTAACACCAACACGCCTCTCCCCCTGCGATCCCTCCACGGCCCGCAAAAGAAGTGAATCACAGAGACTCCTCTTCTTCTGCGGTCCCACCTCCATGCGCGTCCGCAGCGGGCTTGTTCAGCCTACAAGCCCGCTGGGAGCGCCCTCCTTGGGCCAGCCACGGGCCGGCCCTGGTTGCCTCTTCGCTTCACCGTGGGTGACCAATCCACGGTTACTAGAGCCCCCCCGCCACGACAAGGCGAGCAACCATCGGGGGGGACCTAACCTAACCTAACCTAACCTAACCTAACCTAACCAACTATATCTCGACTGAAAATATTGATATTTTGATCGGACTTTTTTGTTTTTCCTGCGTGTTTAATTTGACCCGAGTGTGCTGTGCACTTTTTGGAGCGATCTTGCGCGAATTTTTCAGTTTTTAGCGAAATTTCAGTTTTTTCATACATTGTTAAATTTCAAAATTGCATAACTCGCGATCGGCTTAACCGATTCGCGTGATTTAAATTCTCAATAGCCTGGTGCATTGTTCTTCACATCCTGACTGCGTGACGACGCGCTTGCGCGCCATCCGCCATATTGACTTTTTCAAAAACACCCATTTTTCAGGGTTTTTTCCAAATTTCCCGAAATTTTTCTATTACCGCTACCCTGAAAATACTTACCATCTTGTCCAGCGTCGCGAGCCGCATCCAACGACGTGCCGCACGCCGAGATCCGGCACCTGAAAAGCAAAAAATTTCAAATTAAAACCTAATTCTATAGAATACCTACCGACCGAGGCTATTGACATTGATTGCTTGACGTTATCAATAAGACGCATACCTCCACTATGTTTTTAGGAAGAACCCCCAAAGCGACCGGCGGGGACAAGTCCCCACAAAAACCAATGACGGATACCGCAGGCCAAAGTGTAAGGCGCAGCATTGGCGAATGGGAACTCGCCAGTGGCGACGAAAATCCCCGCCAACAAACTACGACGATGCAGGCTGGTCCTGCTAGACTTCGACAAAAACCAGCTCTGTCACAGGACAGTGCGGTTGTGCCTACAAAACGACCTTCCTTTGAGATCGTCTCTCCGCCGAAAGCTAAAGCCTTGGATAGGACAGCAGAAGCTAGAGCCTGCCTCAACAAAGCCAAGCTTCACTTAAATAGCTCTAGAAATACTAAAACGGAAATAAAAAATGGTATTATTGAGGCAATCGACAGGCTCTACGGTTTAGTAAAGGAGGCAGAACTAGAGCTAAAATCAAACAAGACAAAAACATCACAATTTGCAACAGCAGAACCGGAACCAGTTACTCGAGATGCCGACTCTACCTTCTCTATTAGCTCAGACTCAAAAGTCTTGCTTGACAATATTAAGGAACATTCAAAACTTATACTGGAAAACACCAAGAAAATGGAAGAGCTGAAAGAAACAATCGAAAAGCAGAACGAAACAACCGACCGCGCACCGACATATGCAAGCGTTACTTCTGCCCGAAAAGACATACCTGTTAGAAACACACTACACTCTATGGTAGTTATGTCTAAAAATGAGGAAGAAACGGGAGAGGAAGTGCTGGATAGAGTCAGAAAAGTTGTGGACGCGAAAGAGGGTTGGATCAGAGTAGAGAAGGTTAGAAAAGCTAAAGACAGGAAAGTCATTATGGGGTTTAGCTCTAAAGAGGAAAGAAATAAGATGAAGGAGAGATTGGGTAAGAACGAAGAAAACCTCAGCGTCGAGGAAATGAGGAACAAGGACCCGCTTCTGATTCTTAAAAATGTGTTAACAATAAACACTGACGAAGACGTGCTTAAAGCATTAAAGAATCAGAATCGGGATGTTTTTCGTGACCTCGACGTTGAGGAAGACCGTATGGAGATTAAATATAGAAGGAAAACCAGAAACCCTCATACTGGCCACATAGTGCTAAGCGTTTCGCCTATTATCTGGAGGAGAGTGCTGGACGTGGGGAGTGTTCACATTGACCTACAGAGAATAAAAGCAGAGGATCAGTCTCCCTTAGTCCAATGTACCCGCTGTTTGGGTTATGGACACGGGAAAAGATTCTGTAAAGAATCCGTAGAGTCCTGTGGTCACTGTGGCGGTCCCCACATGCGTGCAGAATGCGCTGACTGGCTCTCTGGAGTGCCGCCCAGCTGTAAAAACTGCACCAAGGCTAAATTGGGAAATACGGAGCACAACGCGTTTAGCTTCGCGTGTTCGACCCGCAAAAGATGGGATGAGGTTGCCCGATCGACAGTAGCATACTGCTAAGGGCACCCAAAACAACACTGTATACTACAAATTCGTTCAGGCCAACCTCCAGCGCAAGCAACTTGCTCTCAAGGAGCTTCTAATTGAAACAAAAAGGCGTGGAGTATCAGTTGCGCTGATCCAGGAGCCATATGTCGGTGGAGCAAAAACGATGGCGAGTCAAAGGGGGATGCGGGTCTTTCAGAGCGCTGGCACAGGAGATGGGACTGTTAAAGCTGCTATTGCAGTCTTCGACAAAGACTTTACCGTAAAGCAGTACCCAAAACTTACCACCAATAACATCTCGGTGGTAGGGATCCAAACCAGCGCCTGGGAGATCACACTCGTCTCCTTTTACTTTGAACCAGATAAGCCCATAGAGCCATACCTGGAGCAACTGAAAACTATAATGGAAGAGGTTGGACCTGACAAACAGTATATCTTTGGCGGCGACGCGAACGCAAAAAACCATTGGTGGGGTAGCCCGGACTTAGACCACAGAGGTGAGGAGACGGCTGGAGCTCTTGGAGAGTTGGAATTGAATATTCTGAATAGAGGAGATACTCCAACCTTCGATACCATAAGGGGTGGAAAGCGGTACAGAAGCCATGTCGACATAACAGCTTGCTCGACCAACCTGCTAGACCTGATTGACGACTGGAGGGTCGATGAAAGTCTCACGAGTTCGGACCACAACGGCATCGTATTTAACGTCCGACTTAAAAAATCGAAGGGCATCCAAATAAACAGAACGACTCGAGTGTACAACACTAAAAAAGCTAACTGGTCCAAATTCAACGAAAAGCTCGGTCAACTCATGCTAGAATACGATGTCACCAAAGATAATATAAATAACATAAAGTCGAAGGAAGAAATTGATCTAGCACTGAGTAATTACACAAAAGCTATAAAGGACGCGTGTGTGCACTCGATGCCGACCAAAAAGGCCAAGGAAAAGCTCGCGGTGCCGTGGTGGTCCGAGAAACTCGCAGAGATGAAAAAGGCAGTCGCAGTCAGGAAACGCAGGGTAAGATGTGCTGCTCCACCTCGCAGGCCGAGGGTTATTGAGGAGTATCTAAAATATAAAAAGGAATACGAAACAATGGCAGCAGCCGCTCAAATCCAAAGCTGGAGAGATTTCTGCAGCAGACAGGATAAGGAGGGGGTCTGGGAAGGGATATATAGGGTAATAGGCAGAACATCTAGCAGAGAGGAGGATTTGCTACTGGAAAGAGATGGCAAGGTGTTGGACTCCAAAGGTTCCGTCAAACTACTCGCTGAGACCTTCTACCCGGAAGACCAAAAAGAGAGTGATAACACCTTCCATCGACAAGTCCGACTTGAAGCCGACCGTGTGAACAATGGGGAGCAAGATGGTTCTTGCGACCCAGAGTTCACGATGGCCGAATTAAAGACAGCCTGCGCCTCCTTCAACCCGAAAAAGGCTCCTGGACACGACGGCCTCACATCCGATATCTGCTGCAGGGCGATAGAGAGCGACCCGGAAGTGTTCCTGAAACTCATTAACAAATGCCTGGAGTACAAACACTTTCCGGAAGCCTGGAAAGAGGCGACAGTTGTGGTCCTGAAAAAGCCGGGAAAAAGTGACTATTCTGTGGCAAAGTCATATAGACCCATCGGACTGTTGCCGATCTTAGGCAAAATATTCGAAAAAATGCTCGTGGCCCGTCTCAAGTTCCATCTGATGCCGAAAATGAGTACCCGCCAGTTCGGCTTCATGCCCCAGAGAAGCACCGAAGACTCCCTCTATGCCCTAATGAAGCACATTCACAACAAGCTCGATCAAAAGAGAATAGTAACCTTGATCTCTTTGGACATAGAGGGAGCCTTCGATAGTGCATGGTGGCCAGCTATACGAGTCCGACTGGCGGAAGAAAAGGATAAAGGATAAAGGCACATGCGGGGATGGAAGGCAACGAAAGAGCGGATACATTAGCCAAAGAAGCAGCCCTGAAACTTAAACGCAAACCCGATTATGATCTGTGCCCCATCTCGTATATAAGGCGATGCATACGCACGGAGACGCTCGAGATGTGGAATCACAGGTACACAAACAGCACAACGGGAGCAATCACCAAGATGTTCCTACCTGACGCGATTGCAGCATACAAAATAATACATAAAATAGAACTATCGAACATCAGAACCCAACTGCTAACAGGACATGGTGGGTTCTCCGAATACTTGAATCGCTTCAAGTGTAAGGAGAACCCATCATGTCCTTGCGATCCGGAAATCAGCGAAACAGTTCCACACTTGATTTTAGATTGCCCGATTTTTGGAAGAGAAAGATTCAATATTGAACAAGAATTAAAAATTACGCTTAAAAGGGAATCTATCAAAGAAATAATGATGACCAATGACCGAGAAAAGTTCTTGAACTATTGTGAAAAAATTGTTAAAAATGTTGTAGATAAAAATAAAACACGGTAGAGCAAGTTATGCTATCATAATATATTGCATATATTGTTAAATAGCATAAATAGAAAAGAAGATAGCAATGAAAATTGTGAGCAATAGTCGAAAAGAAAATTCGAAAATAAAATAAAATGAAGAAAACAAAGCGGAACGAAATTGTAAATAAAATAAAAAGGGAAGATAGACGGGCATCCCACCCAAAAGGAATGAATCCGAAAAATAATAAGTATCAAAACTAGTACTAATAATAAATCTGAAAATTGGTATGAACGTATTATAGCGGAAATAGGCTCCGATTAAGTTGGAGGTAGAAGAATTTAAAAAAAAAAAAAAAAAAAAAAAAAAAAAAACCTAACCTAACCTAACCTAACCTAACCTAACCTAACCTAACCTAACCTAACCTTTTTTTTTTTTTTTTTGTGACGCGGGGAATGCGTTACGCACGATGTGTGGGACTCCCGGCGCCCTGAAAAGGGCACTGCTCCGTCCTGAAAAGGTCGGGGTATACCCACTAAACCCCGCGGTGTTCCACCTGGCACCATTAGGGCGGGAACACGGGTACGCTTTCGCATTCTTCCGCGAACCCGCCGGTGCTGTCCGCTTGCGCGAACCCTCCACGTCTCGGGTTGGGAGGAGAGATCCACCACGAGCACCTCCCAACCCGAGCTACACGACGTGATCTGCTGGGAACACGACGCAGATCACATCCTCCTCCTCGGCCTCCAGTCCACCAGTACTGCAGCAGACTCCATCGAGAGTCTGCTGCTGGGAGGCCATGTGGCAGATCAGATCTGTGGCTCTGCCACCGACCACACCTCGGCCGCAGAAGATAGGGCAAGCGGCGCACCGTTATACCGGCATGCCTCCTCCTCTGCGGCCCCACCAGTGTCGTTCCCAAGGAACGGCCCCGCAAGCCCGCAGAGGGATAGGGAGAGGATCCCTCCCCAGCCTCCGCGGCCCCACCAGGGCCGCTCCGAGGGAACGGTCTCGCCAGCTCGCAGGGGATAGGGATTCGGGTTCTCCCCACCCCCTGTGATCTCGCCACGGCCGCGAGAGATAGGGAGAACGGCGCACCGTAATACCGGCACTCCTCTTCTCCCGCGGTCCCACCTCCTAGCGCGTCCGCAGCGGACTTGTTCAGCCCGCTGGGAGCGCCCTCCTCGGGCCAGCCGGCGACTCCGAACAGGCTGGCCCGGTTGCCTCTTCGCTTCACCGTGGGCTCCCACAACCACGGTTACTAGAGCCCCCCCGCCACGACAAGGCGAGCAACCATCGGGGGGGAACCTAACCTAACCTTTTTTTTTTTTTTTTTGACGCGGGGAAATCCTCATGGATACCCAGACGCCCGGGGCGGCGGCTGGGTTATGTCGGACTCTTACCGACTAAAACCCCGCGGTGTTCCACCACACACCTTTAGGCGGGAACACGGGTACGCTTTCGCATTCTTCCGCGAACCCGCCGGTGCCGTCCGCTTTCGCGAACCCTCCACGATCGGGGTGGGAGGAGCTATCCCCCCCGAGCTACAGATTGATGTGGGCTGCCGGGAACACGAGGCAGTCCACATCCTCCACGAAGGCCCTTACTGGTTCGAGTGACCGGATTTCCCCGCCGACCACTCGATGAGCCTTCCCTAGGGCGGAAGGAGGTGGGCAAAAGCCCTCCTTCTTCGCCCTGCTCTCCGTCTGCGGATTGGAGCCGAGAGGGGGTCGTCCTCTCGGGTCCGCTCCGCTGCCTCCTTCTGCGACATTACTGCCTCGCAGAAGGAGACCATCGCCTCCCACGACCTTCTGTCGTCGACCATGGCCTTAACCACGGCCGGCAAGGAAAGGTCGCCACCTACGACAGAGACGAGCGCGGATCGATCGTTCGCCCACGCTTGGCACACCTCCAGGGTGTGGTCGGCGGTGTCCTCACTGCTCGCACAGTGATGACACACCGCCGACAACTCCCTGCCGGCTATGCGGCACAGGTACCTGCCGAAGCACCCGTGCCCCGACAGAATCTGCACCAGCCGAAAGGTTAGCGAGCCGTGACGCCTATCCACCCACTCCTTGAGGACTGGGCGAACAGCCACCACGGTCCGCAGGCCCGCGCTTGGCTCTTGGAGCCGTTGCGCCCACCGAACGAGCATTTCGCTTTGAGCGTCCTGCCGCCACCTCTGTATCTCGTCAGGGGGAGGATAACTCCCCTCTGCTCTGACCTCCGCTGATCGGTGATACACCTCCGCCAAGACCTTGGAGTCAAGGTCCCAGGGAGGCGTACCAGCGAGCACGCAAGCCGCCTCGTGCGACACAGTGCGGTATCCTCGGATGGCTCTGACGGCTAGGACTCGCTGCGAACGTTGCAGCAGAATCCTGTTCGGGCCAGTCAAAGCCCCGACCCACACTGGCGCCCCATATAGGGCCATCGAACGGACCACACCCGTGTACAGGCGCCGACAGGTCCGACTCGGTCCTCCTATATTGGGGAGCAGCCTCCCGAGAGCACTAGCGGTCTGGATCAGCTTTGGAGCTAATCTCCGGAAGTGCTCCCGGAAGTTCCACCTCGAGTCGAGGTAAAGTCCCAAATATTTCATCTGGGGCTTTACATCGAGTCGTATTCCATCAATCGTAACGTTGGCACCTGCAGGAGGCCCCCTCCTTGGTCCGTGAAAACACAAAACCTCGGTTTTGTTGAGGGCAACCCTTAGGCCCAACATTCGAATTCGCCCAACCACTTGCTGTACACCAGCAGTGGCGAGCGCTGCCGCCTCCTCGTAGCATCCTCCCCGGGCCGTGACCAACGTGTCATCAGCATAACAGATAAGGTCAAGGCCCGAAGGGAAGGCACCTCGCAAAACCCAATCGTATCCGATGTTCCACAGAAGCGGTCCTAGGACCGATCCTTGTGGAACACCGCATCGCACCGCTCTCCTGTGGGTTCTGCCGTCCTGTCCGACCCATACTACCCACCTATCGGTCAGGTAGGCCTCGATCAATTTCCTCAGGTACAGTGGAAGCTGATGGTACCTGAGGGCCTCCAGGATGATGGAAAAGGGCAGCGAGTTGAACGCATTGGCTATGTCCAGAGACACCGCGAGCAACACGCCGCCGGAGGCAACCGTCTCCTCCGAGAGTGCTTTAGCACGCATGATCGCGTCAATGGTGGATCGGCACTCCCGGAACCCGAACTGACGATCAGAAAGATCGGGGCCTACCCGATACATGTGTCGGATGATGCGGAAGGCAATTATGCGCTCAAAGAGCTTTCCCGCATCATCTAACAGCACTATGGGGCGCAACGGAATCGATCCCGTGGTGGGAATCTCGTCCAAGGGGCGCCCATCCTTTTGTAAAAGGACCAACCGGCCCTCCTTCCAGCAGTTCGGGAACTGGCTTGACGCTAGGCAACGGTCGAGAAGCTCGGCAAGGTGAGTCCCCAACAATTCCAACGCCAATGCCAGTACCCGACCTGGCACGCCATCCGGCCCCGGCGCAGTCTTTTTAGCTCGGAGTTTGAGCATAGCCCTCCGGAACTCGGCAGGCTCCAGCTGAGGAACCCCTTCAGCAGCCTCATTTTCCACGCTGGGATCCGCCATCGCTGGAGGAGTAAGATCAGGCCCGTCCGGAAACAGGGCCGTCACCGCTCTCTCCACCAGCTGAGGCTGTAAGGACTCCGTGACCGGGGGCACCTGTGGGCGAAGTTTATTCCTCGCCGCACGGTACGGGCGCCCCCACGGATCCCTATTGAGGTCCTCGAGCATACGCTGCCTGCCTTCGTTCTTGGACTTGCTGATTGCCACCTGAAGAGCTTTCTTTGTTTCCAGGTACCGGCTGTGGAGCAGGTCCGCCATCTCGTCGCTCCGGTTCCGTAAACGTCTGTATCTGGTGGACTCACGGCGCGCCGCAACGCATGCCGTGCGGAGATCAGCAATCTCCTGAGTCCACCAGTACATTTGCCTCCTAGATGGACGGCACTTGGCGCGGGGCATGGCAGCGTCACAAATGCGCGTCAGAGCGCCCCTGAACTGCATGGCCTCCTCACTCACCTCAGTTGACTCACTGAGCTGCATCGTCCAAGATTGGACGATAGCAGCCTCCGCCAACAGCTCCTCATTGAGGTGAGCGAGTGACCACTTTGGAAAGGCTGGCTGGCTTGCCTCCCCTTGCTGGCGCGCCATGTTAACCGCCGCCGATGCGGAGGATTCGAACCGAACATATCGGTGATCCGAAAGAGCCTCCACATCCACTATGACGCCCCAGTTTGACACACGCGATGCAAGCGCAGGGCTAGCGAACGTTAAGTCCACTATAGACCCGCCCTGCGGTCGTACGCACGTGTGTACTGAGCCTCGATTGAGCAGCACGAGGCCGCACAACATCGCCCAGTCCGCCACTGTCTCGCCGCGAATGTCAGTCGCCGGAGACCCCCACAACACGTTCTTGGCATTAAAATCCCCGAGGACGAGAATATTCCTCGAGGACGACCGCCTTACTGCCGCTCCCACACGTTCAAGTATATCCTCGAACTGTGTGAGAGGCCAGTTTGGGGAGAGATAGACTCCGACAACCAAGATGTCGTGCCAGACAGCGGTGACAAAACCGGGTTCCCTGTCCACCACTCTTAGGGTTCCCGAGCCAGCCTTGACGACTATCGCCACAGAGCCCCCGGTGTCCCCCGCCCAATTGGGCTGGGAAGACACAAAGTAGGGCTCTGCGGCGACGGAAACATCCACTGACCACTGCAGCATGGATTGCAGGAAGAGATCCTGCGCACCTGCGCAGTGGTTCAAATTCCCCTGGAGGAAGCGAAGGGGAGCAGCCATTAATGACCGGTCTCCATCGCCTCCCGGGGCGGCTCCTGTGTCGTTTGTTTCCGAGTACCTGGGGTCTTAGCAGGTACTCTCTTTGATTTTCTCGGCCGCATGCACTTGCGACCCCCAGGTGCATGATTTGCCGGTCTGCCGGCCGCCGCACATATTGGGCAGTGCAGATCACCCGTGCACTCTGCCGCAAGATGGTCGGGCTTGCCACACCTAAAGCAGTTCTTGCTTCGGTCTACTTGGGAGCGACACTGGAGCGCAGTGTGGCCGATCTCAAAACACTTGAAGCATTTCATAGGCCTCGGCTCCAGTGCCTGCACTCGTGCAGCACTCCAGCCCACCAGAAGGCGGCCGCTTTGCGCTAGGCTTTTAGCTGCCGCCACTGGGCACTGCACGAGGACGCTGCTCATGCCGAACAAGCCCACTCGGATGGGCCCCACCTTGACATGCTCTTGCGAGCACTTCGTTGCCAGAACGATAGCGGCCACGAGATCTGCCGCTCCCACCGAGTCATCCAGCCCAGAAATGCGCAAGTCTGCACATTTTGTAGGCCGGACGACTTTTACCGCCTCTGGCAGGGTCTCACGCAGCTTAGCCGCAAGCAAATCAGCCTTCTCCTCTGTATCAGTGCCAGGGATCTCCAATACACGAGCTCCCGTAGCGGCTAACCGGAAGTTGACCCCATTTATTCCCAATGAGGCCAAATTTACCGACGCCTTTGCTTGTATCAGCACATTTTGGTAAGTGAGACCCTGCTCTGTAGCCTCCGGGGGCAGCGTTATGACAACTGCAGCCGATCTTGGTGGCCGCAGTTTGTCCTTTGCTGTCTTGGCCTTTTTGGGCGTCGCCTTTCCGCGCGGTCTTGTACCAGGTACATGACTTGCCGGAGGCAACGCCTGAGGGGCCATTGTGGTAGCTGCAACCTGTTGCGGCTTCTTTTTCCTCCGTACCACTTGGCTCCAAGTCTCCTGCTGAGGTTCAGAAACCTGGGTTTCCGTACCTCGTGTGGGTGCATTGCTAACACCGCCACTCGCACGAGGGCCAGACTTAGCATCCGCCCTCAGGGGAGGACGCAGCCTCGTCTCAGGGAGGAGGCGGTCTTCGAGGCCTGCGAGTTTGGCTTCCACCATGAAGCCGATGTCTCTCATCATGGAAGCCCGCCACTCTTCATCCTTGCATCGTTCCTTTTGAGGAGCAGATGCAGGCACCGGCACCGGTGTGCGGACTCGCTCCGAACGTAGGCGGTCGATCTCATTTCTGAGCGCGACTACCTCATTACGGAGCCCCTCCATTTGCGTCCGCAAGTCCGTGTTCTCCGAACGCAGTGCCTGCACCTCCTCCGTAGATGTTCTGACGGATAGGGCCGTTGCTGCCTCCTCAATATGGCTTGCAGCCGTCTTCAGGGCAGAGATAAATGTGCCCTTCAGATTTTTTGACTTTGAAGCCACCTCCCTAATTGTTGTGACTCCGCTAGTCAGCTTTTCCGCAAGGGAGTCGGCGGGTATACGAGCCAGCTCCCTCACGGTGTTTGCTACCTCCTGTTCGGCCTCGAGGTCCAGCTCGGCCCTCTTGGCTTTATTCGCCTCTTCTTTTGCCTTTGCGAGGCCCATATAATGCCCCGTAGTGGGCGGCCGCCCTCTGCCTCGCTTGGCAACGTGTTTGGGCTTTGTCGCAACCGCTCCAAGGTCTGACTCACTGTCAGTAACCTTGGAACGCTTGGACCGAGAGCCAGAAGCCACAGACGACGGGTTGGAGACGACTGTCTCCGTGTGCGAGAGGTCGGAATCTGACCCCGACGCATGTCCCATGGACATCGCGTCCGAATCAGACTCAGACCCTTTCGAGGTTGTGGGCAAGCGGGAAACCACCGCTGCCCTATTCTTTCTTCCACTTACGTCTTTAATTTTATCATTAACATCCATACTGTTCCCACGAGAAGCTAGGGAAATAACAACACCACCCCGCAGAGCCCCGCATGCGGGGGGCCGGCTACAAATAGACCCTGAGGGCACCAGATATCAGGGCCCCACCGTTCGCGACTGAGCTCCCCCTCAGCCACGCAGCCACAGGCACGGTTGGTAACACCAGGGCTTGGGGTTTTTGGTGATTCTTAGCCACAGCTGGAAAGAGGAAATTGGTAAACCAATCTCCACTCGCCAACTGCGTTGCCCGGGATGTGCCGGGGAAGCAGGTAGCCTTCGTGAGGTACAAGTACCCACACGACTACTACCCACCTCCCACTCTAGGAGGCGACCACCAAACATCCCAACCTAACCTAACCTAACCTAACCTAACCTAACCTAACCTAACCTAACCTAACCTAACCTAACCTAACCTAACCTAACCTAACCTAACCTAACCATATATTTTACTTACTTGTTTTGTTTCTTATTAACACTTTTTTTACAATTTTCGTACCATATTCTAGAAATCTTTTTTTGTTTTGACTCGAAGTTATTTTGCAAATACTACCAGCGTCAATTTTGATTCCCAAAACGTTTTCCACATCAAATCTCTCTTTTGAAAATACAGGGCATTCTATGAGAAGGTGAGGAACGGTCTCGGCGACACCGTCCTCGCAGATACACGAGGGACTATCCTTAAGCTTGAAACGGTTTAGGTATTCCGAAAAACCCCCGTGTCCTGTCATTAGTTGTGTTATTATAGGAGTAATATCAAGTTTTCGGATAGTTTTGTAGGCTTCGACCGCACTTGGGAAGAACAACTTGGTTATTGCAGCTGTATTTTCAGACATGTACCTCCGGTCCCATCTGCCAAGAGTTTCCTCACGGATCATTCTCCTGACAAATGAAACCGGACATGCATCATAATCCGGTTTACCCTTGCATTTCAAGGCTGCCTCTTTTGCGAGCTTGTCGGCCCTCTCATTCCCCTCCAAACCGGCATGAGCCTTGATCCAATACAAGGACACAGTCTTGTTTTGTTGAGATATAGCTGTTAAGTTCTCTCTGGTTTCTACCGCCAGTGGATGAAGGGTACTGAGGTTTGTGATTGTCTGAAGAGCCGCCATCGAGTCACTGTAGATGCCGAAGGAATGCGCCCGATGGACAAGGATCATCCTCGTTGCTCTGCATACAGCCAGGAGCTCCGCTTGGTAGACTGTGCAGTAAGATGGTAGGTTGAGCTTTAGGGTTTTGGTCTCTACCGCACCGCTCCAAACAGACATTGCAGCACCAACTTTGCCTGTGATCTTACTACCGTCGGTAAATATTCTTATGTCATGATTACTGTTTAAGTCTACGTGTTCTCGGTCTGTCAAACATTCAAACCTCAGCCCATTCTGCCTTGCAGGGTGAGGAGTCTTTATCGCCGAAGCCATTCGCTCGACCTCTCGATCCCCCAGCCCTGGCAATGGTACCCCCTTTTTGGCCTCATATAACGAGGCTGCTTCGGATATTCTAAGGTCGAGAGGCAGTATTCCAGCCAGGACCAGAGCCGAGTTCAGGGAGACCGTGCGATAGGCCCTGCAGAGTTTTTGGGCGAAACCTCTTTGCATGTTGTTCAGTCGTTTGATGACTCCTAATTTATTTGCTGCTGGAGCCCAGGCACTGGCGGCATACAAGACGATTGGTTCCACCGTGGCAATATATATTATTTTAATTATTTCTGGGTGGAGGCCCCAGCTGATCTTTGCTGCTCTAATTAGTTTTTTGTAGACCGCGATAGCTTTCTTGCACACACTATCAACGTGTGCATTGAAAGTCATTTTGTGGTCTATAGTGAGACCTAGGATTTTCATTTCCTTTGACATGCCAATGTCGATCCCGCCCATGCTCAAGTGTGGGGTATCATGTTTCAATTTGCGCGTTATTATCATGGCTTTAGTTTTCTGAGGTGCAAATTTGAGTTTATTTCGGATACCCCACGTGCGAACATGTTCGAGAGCGGCATTGGCGCTTCTTTGTACCTTTTCAGCTGAGTCTCCAGAGAATACCAACAGCACGTCATCGGCGAATGCTTGGGCAAAGTCTCCTCTCTTTTCAAGCTCTTTTAGGAGGGGATCCAATAACAAATTCCAAAGTATTGGCCCTCCAATAGAACCCTGGACACAACCTTTGCTGGCTTTTTTACTGTACTCCTCCCCAGCGTACCTGACAGTGACATATCTATCTCTGAGATAGCTGTCTATCACCCTCCTCAAATTTATTGGACATTTTTCCTCAGCCAGCCGGACTCTTATGGCTGGCCACCATGCACTATCGAAGGCACCCTCTATATCCAATGAGACAAGTGTTATAAGTTTTTTCTCTTCAAGTTTACTTTCGATATATTTAACAAGGCTATAGAGGGCGTCTTCGGTGCTTTTTGGGGCATGAATCCAAACTGGCGAGTACTCATCCGTGGCAAAAGGTGGAATTTGAGTCGGGCAACCAGCATCTTCTCAAAAAATTTTCCCAGCAATGGCAGAAGTCCAATGGGTCGGTAGGATTTTGGGACAGAGTAGTTTTCTTTGTCTGGTTTCCTTAGTGCAATTATAGTTGCTTTCTTCCAGCACCTAGGGAAGTGGTTCAGTTGAAGGCACTTATTGATTAGACTTAAGAATAAGTCAGGGTCGTGCTGTATGGCTCGTGAGCAAATATCTGCGGTGAAACCATCAGCTCCAGGGGCTTTTTTGGGGTTGAACGAATTTAGTGCACTAAGGAGTTCCGTTTTGGTAAACTCTGGGTCCATTATGTCACTATGACTTCCATCATTTACCACTTTTGCTTGTTCTCTGGTCTGGCGATGCTCGTTGTTTTCATTATCATCCAGGTCTTCAGGATAAAACGTTTCGGTGAGCAGTTTTACAGACTCTTTTGCACATAGAGTTCTCCCATCACTTTCGAGAGGTAGATCTTCTTCTCTTTTCGTAGTTCTGCCGATTACCCTATAAATGCCTTCCCACATTCCTTCTTTTTCCTGCTTCCCACAAAACTCCTTCCAACTCTCTATCTGGGCTTTCTTTGACTCCATTTCGTATTCTGCCTTCAATTCAAGATAGTCCTCGACAACCTTTGCCCTCCGAACAGGTGCCACACAACGGATCCTACGCTTTCTGGTAGCTACTTCTTGCTTCATTGTGGCTAACGCCTCAGACCACCACGGCACAGTTATTTTTTCAATGGTTTTTTTCCTAGGAATGCAGTTTCCACATCCTTCTGTGATTATTTGTGTGTAGGTGTCTATAGCTGTATCAAGTTCTTTCACAGTTTTTATGTTGTCAATGTCTTTTTTTGTTAATTTGCTCTGTAATTGGTCTAGTTTCTCATGAAACCGGCTCCAATTTACTTTTTTTGTGTTGTAGATCCTAGTACTTCTTTTGATTTGTATGCCTTTTGATTTTTTAAGCCGAACATTAAAAACTATGCCATTGTGGTCCGCCGACGTTAGACTTTCATCCACTTTCCAATTTTCTACCAGATCCAGCAAATCGCTAGAGCAGGACGTTATGTCGACAAAACTTTTATACCTTTTCTGTCCTCTGATTGTATCAAAAGTTGGCGTGTCACCATAGTTAAGTACATGAAGTTCCAGCTGATCCAGAGCTCCCGACATCTCCTCGCCTCTTTGGTCGATTGTGGGGCTTCCCCACCAGGGGCTTTTTGCATTTGCATCGCCAGCAGTTATTATGTTTTTGGCTCCCACTCTGTCACAAATATTTTTCAGTTGGACCAGGTACGCCCCAATGGGTTTTTCTGGCTCAAAATAGTAGGAAAAAAAAAAAAAAAAAAAAAATTGTGTATTTAAGTTAAAAAATGTATATTGTTTATGTACTTATTTATACTATATATTAACTCAGGACATTACTCAAGGCAATAAAAAACAGAACATTACACTTAAACTTCAATAAAAAACAAAACAGAACAACACCACACACCGAAACAAAAAACAAAAGCACAAATAGTCGATTTGACAAAAGAAGTCTACTATAAATTAGTATTCTTCTGGATCAAGTCTATAGAACAAATGTAAAAAACACAAATGACGCTGAAAACAAGTATTTTGCTAAATAAAGTCTCCGATCATGTTGGAGGAAAAATAGCAAAACACACATTTAAAAAAAAAAAAAAAAAAAACCTAACCTAACCTAACCTAACCTAACCTATCCTAACCTAACCTAACCACAATTTCGCCCTTGCGAGTTCTGCCACCTAGTTCGCCACTGCGTGACCGCGCACGAACTAGGGCCCAGGCCTGACGACGGGGACGTATCGCAAGAACGTAGATCAATAACACTCAGATCAACATTGTGGGCCAGGCCTCAATGCGCGTCCGCAGCGGGCTTGTTCAGCCTACAAGCCCGTTGGGAGCGCCCTCCTTGGGCCAGCCACGGGCCGGCCCTGGTTGCCTCTTCGCTTCACCGTGGGTGTCCAAACCACGGTTACTAGAGCCCCCCCGCCACGACAAGGCGAGCAACCATCGGGGGGAACCTAACCTAACCTAACCTTTTTTTTTTTTTTTTTTGACGCGGGGAATGCGTTACGCACCTTACCTTCCGTTGGGGGAGACGGAGGCGTGTGTGGGACTCCCGGCGCCCTGAAAAGGGCGCGGCTCCGTCCTGGCTGATAAGGACGGGGTGTACCCACTAAACCCCGCGGTGTTCCTGCATCGCCTGAGTGGCGGTGACATGGGTGTCCGGACGAGCCTTAGTCTTCCACATCACCACCGGCGACCTGCCCGCCTACATAAGGCCGGGCCCGGCATGCCCCCTCTGAATAGGGGGGCTGGTGGGAATAACCGGGAACACCGAGTTATTTCCACCCAATAAAGGTAGTGGCCTGTGCAATGCAGGCGGCGGCGCCCCCGCGCCTCCGGCCTGCTGACCACCACCAGGGATGAGAAGATGGCGATCATACATTCGCCTTCTCATCCCTCTTCTACGTCTGCGGAGCGATGGTGCGAATGGGTCATCCTCTCGCTCACGCTCCGCGGACTCCTTCTGGGAGATTACTTCTTCACAGAAGGAGGCTACCGCCTTCCAGGCTCCTTCACTATCAAGCATGGCATTGACCACGCTTGGCAGTGAAAGGTCCTGGCCAACAACTGCGCAAAGCACACGGCGCTGTTCCTCCCAGTTTGGGCAAACTGCGAGGGTATGCTGCGCTGTGTCTTCCGCCGCGCCACAGTGGTGGCACGACGCTGATTCCTCCCTCCCGATTCGGTGCAGGTACGATCCGAAGCATCCATGCCCGGATAGCACCTGCACCAAACGGTAGGTGAGAAAACCGTGCGGACGTTCGACCCATTGGTCCACGACTGGACCTATAGCGTCCAAGGTGCGACGGCCATATTGCGCTTGAGCCATTTGCTCTTTCCACAGTCGGAACATGGCTTCCCTTTCCTCTAGCCTTTTGGTGCCAACTTCATCTGGTGCTGGGCGCCAGCCCTGCGCTTTTTGTGCTGCCGTCCATTCGTAAACGGCAGCCAAAATACCAGCTTCCAGCTCCCAAGGAGGGGTACCGGCAAGAACGCAAGCGGCAGAGTGGCCTACGGTGCAGTAGGCTCTCGCCACTCGCCCTGCTATGACTCGTTGGGGCCTGCGGAGGAGAGTCGCATTCTCCCTCCTGGCGATCGCATCCACCCATATAGGAGCGCCATAAAGAGCCATGCTCTTTAGGATTCCGGCATAAAGGCGCCGGCATCTAGTTTTTGGTCCTCCCATATTTGGAAGGAGCCAGCTAAAAGAACCAGCCGCCTTGATGAGACGCTCTGACAGGGCGCTGAAGTGCGCTCCGAAACGCCATTGCCCGTCCAATGTAAGGCCCAGATATTTCATCTGGGCCTTAACCTCCACCCGTACTCCGCCGACGATAATGTGAGGGTCTGGAGGAGTACGCTGCCGGGGCCCCGGAAAGAAAAGTGCCTCTGTCTTCTCTAGAGCCACCCGCAGGCCCAGGCGACGGATTCTCTCAGCGACTAAAGTCCCGCCCGCCGAGGCCAGCCGCGCCGCCGCTTCAAAGGTTTTCCCTCGAGCGGTGACGAGAGTATCGTCCGCGTAGCAGATGACACTCATGCCTGGCAGAAGTGCACCCCGGAGTAGCCAGTCATACCCGATATTCCACAGGAGCGGCCCAAGAACCGACCCCTGTGGAACACCAGTCTCTGCACTTCTACGGCCCAGGTGGGCGTCCCTGTTGATGAATAGGACCTCGCGGTCCTTAAGGTAGTCTGCCAACAGGGTCTGCAGGTAGTGGGGCACTCCATGATAACGGAGAGCCTCCAAAATTGCAGAATGAGGGATAGAATTGAAGGCGTTGGCTATATCAAAAGATACAGCCAACACTCCCTCTCCCCTCTCCGCAGCCTCCTGGGTGACGCTTTTAAGCCTCTTCAGGGCATCTATTGTGGACCGGCCTTCCCGGAAACCAAACTGTTTGTCGGATAAATCTGGGCCGGTCGAAGATAGGTGCTCCTTCAGACGGGAAGCTATGATCCCTTCAAAGAACTTCCCCGCCTCTATCAGGAGCACTATCGGTCGATATCCTGACGGTGCATTAGCAGGTCGTCCCTCTTTGCGCAGTAGGCATAAGAGTCCCTCCTTCCAGGATTTCGGGAACTTCCCAGCCTCAAAGCAACGATTAAAGAGGTCCCGAAATCTGTCCTCCATAAATCGTACGACGATCGCCAGCACTTTCGCCGGTACACCGTCGAGGCCCGGCGCCGTCTTTTTCAGACGGAGGTGCAATGCCGCTCCTCTGATCTCCTCGACTGAAACTGGGTCAAACCCGTCAGTCGGAGAAGCACTTCCGACCGGGGGATTCATTCCTGGAGGGGTAATGAATTCGGTGCGGTCAGGGAACAAAGCCCGCACCACATTCTCTAAGAGAATGGGCTCAAGAGTCTCTGTCAGTGGGGGACCAATGGGGCGCAGTTTGTTGCGCGCCGCCTTGTACGGTCTCCCCCACGGATCGTTGTTTAGACCCTCAAGCATCTCCTCCCTGGCCCTGTCTTTTGCCGCCGCTATCGCCGCTTTGAGGACGCGCTTTGCCTCTTGATAAGAGGCATATAAGCGGTCCTCGTTTTGTTCGTCTCTGCGGCGGCGGCGGCGGCTCCGCGTGTATTCCCTCCGGGCCGCTACACAAGCTGCGCGAAGGTCCGCGATTTCTACCGACCACCAATAAACGGCCCGACGAGGAGGAGGCCGGCAAGATCGAGGCATGCTTGCGTTGCACACCTCGGTCATAGCTTCTTGCAGCTGAACAGCAGCCACGTCTACATTGGAACTGGTGGGAGCACCAAACCAATCCTGCACGAATGCCGCCTCACAAGCTATATCCCGGTCCAAACGGGTAAGGGCCCATCTGGGAAACGGTGACTGGCCTGAGCGAGCCGCTCTCTGTGGGTGAAGGGTGGAGAGCTCGATCCGGATGTATCTATGATTGGAGAGGTTCTCCACCATATCGACCTGCCATTTGGACACGTGTGCAGCGAGTGCAGGGGTGGCGAACGTGACGTCCACCACTGACCCTCCCTGCCGGTGCAAACACGTGTGGGTTGCCCCTCTGTTAAGGAGGGACAGGCCAGCCGACGTGGCCCAAAGCTCCAGAGCCCGTCCTCTAGGATCGGTGGCGGGATTACCCCAAGCTCTCGACTTGGCATTCAGGTCTCCCAGGACTAAAACCCACCTGAAGCCTGAGATGGCGCGTCCCACCACGGCCCCTAGTTCCTGCAGAAAGCCCTCAAACTCTGATAGAGGGCGGTTGGGGGAGAAGTAAACGCCCACGAGAGCTATTTCTCCCCATGCGGCGGCCACGTATCCATGTCCTCTCTCGATAGTTGAGAGGGGAGGGGAATCTGAGGAAGACCGCGGGATGATTGCCACCAAGCCGTCCCGGTCACCCACCCAGTTGGGAGGCACCGAGTACGGCTCGGCTACAACGGCTACTCCAGCCGACCACTCTGCCAGAGTCTGAATAAGCAGATCCTGAGCCGCCCTGCAGTGATTCAGGTTGCCCTGGATTAGTGTGCGTTGTGCTATAGTCGGCATTTATTCGGACATTGCACCGCTTTCCTCATTATTCGGGAGGGCCCGAGCAGTTGCAGTGGCAGGCCGGGTCGAAGCCTGTATTCTGCCCTTCTTTGCGGGGGGATTGCACTTTCTCCCTCCCATGACGTGGTCTGCGGGCCTTCCACTGGCCGCACAGATGGCGCACTTTGCTTTCTTCTCGGTGCAGGAGGCGGCCTTGTGGCCGGCTTTCCCGCAGCGGAGACAAAGCTCGGCCCGGTCTATATCCGACGGACACATAGCCCTCGTGTGTCCGGTGGCGTAGCACCGGAAGCAACGTAAAGGCTGCTGTTCAAGTGCTCGGACTACGCACGAGCTGAGGCCAATCATTAGCCGCCCCTTGTTTAGAACGGTTTTGGCGGCAAGCACAGGACACTGAAGGCGTACAGTGCCCAGTCCTCCACGACCACGTCGGACATCGCTTGCCTTGATTGCCTCCGCAGTGCAACCGCCAATCGACGCGATTGCTGCCACCACGTCGCTTTTGGAGACAGAATCCTCCAAACCACTGACCTCTATGGAGGACAATTTCGTCGGCCTTGTGACATTGGCCAGGTCTGACACAGCCTCTTTCAATTTTGCCGCAAAGGAGTCGGCATGGGTGTCACGCTCCGCTCCAGGGAACTCAAAGATACGAGCCCCAGTCTGGGTCTGACGACAAGTGACGGTTTGAATACCCATTTCGGCGGGCTTAACCGTCTCGCGCGCTTTAATAAGCACCGCCTCGTATGTGACCCCCCGTTCCGCAGCCTCGGGTGAGATGGTCACCACGACTGCCGCGGTTTTAGGGGGCGTCAGCTTGGCTTTTTGGGCCAGGGTGGCAGAAGATTTTCCGCCAACTTTCTTCCCCTTCCCAGTCGATGTCAACGGTTTGGGGTCTGAAGAAGGGACTGCCTTCTTATTCTTCTTCTTCTTCTTCCCCCTCTTTCCTACCTGGGTCCAACCATCGTTGGCGGCAGTGGTGGAGGGGAGCAACACATCTTCTACAGATGCCTCTGAGGGTGTTGGGGCCACAGACCTCAAAGATTTGGACGGACCAGGTTGCGGCTCAGAGATTGGCGGAACCGTCTCCGCGGACCTAACTGCCTTTACCGCCCCAGGATTTGGCTTAGGTTCAGCTAGACGTGATGGGGTCTCTACAGCCTTGGTTTTCTTCCCCTTACCTTTACCCTTGGTGGGTTTAGGTTTGGGAAGCAAAGCAGTTTCGGCCTCAATACCCTCCGTCAAATCCGTGACCGGGTCCAGGATACGTTTAGTGGCAGACAAATTGGCTACAAGACCACTCTGGGCCAGCCTCTTTTGGTCTGCAGCCAGTGGAGGACGTATCCTTTTCTCCGGCAAGAGGCGGTCTTCGATGCCTGCCAGGCAGGATCGAGTAAAAGCCCTTTCCTCCATAATGACCTTGCGTATAAGGGACTCAAAGTCAGCAGGCAGGGGTGGCTGACAGGACTGAGAGACCATCAAATTTTCAGTCACCGACCCAATCGTAGTTGTCGGAGCAGCTGAGGCAGCTGATACGGAAGAGGCATTCTGCACCACCGAATGTTCGGTGAGTTTCGCCTGTATTTCCTCCAACTGCCGCCTCATGCTCGTCATCTCTGCCTGCAAACGAACATTGGTCGCCTGCAGCCTTTGCGTCTCTTCTGAGACGGAGCGCCTCGAGAGTTCCTCCATGATAGCTTTTAGGGAGCAAGCCCTAGTTTTCAAGCTCTTTTGGAGGGTGCCTTTGAGGTTGGAGGATTTGGCAGCGATTTCAATAATCTCCGCCGTGTCCTCCTCTACCATCACTGAGAGCTCGTCCACTGTCTTGTCCTCAAAGTTTGAGAGGGACACTCCATATCCATGCCTAGCACGAGCAAAGCGGGTCTGGCGTTCTTTTTCAGCCACCCTTTCCTCGAGCTCCAGCTGGAGTGCCTCTTTCTTAAGCCTGTTGAGCTCTTTTTGAGCCTCTGATAGGCCAACGTAATGCCCTGTGGTGGGCTTTCGTCCACGCTTTGGAGCCGCAGCCTTCTTGGCTGACTTCTTTGAGGGGGTGTCGGATAGCGATCCTCCTTGCCCGTCCTGCTTGCGTTTGCGCAAATATTTGGCACATCCGCTGGTTGCCGACGCATCAGTGAGTGTAGACGCATCTGAGTCAGACATGTCACTTTCTCTGAAAAATCGAGAACCACCATTAGATGCCACCGAAGTGGCGCGGCTTGAAGCCGTAAAGCTAAAACGTGCACCTGCGTTGCCGCCGATGCTCGTAGTTGGGGTGACTTCGAGATCCTCCTCCTCTCGTCCAGGATCTCTTGGTCGAACAAACAACTCCTGAGAGTCGTCCATTGCGCTCACAAAATCGCACTCGATAAATTTGCTCCTAGTCGCCACTGCGTGACCGCGCACGAACTAGGGCCAACGCCAATAAAAGAATACTCGATTCGCACTCAAATTCGCCCACAATTTCGCCCTTGCGAGTTCTGCCACCTAGTTCGCCACTGCGTGACCGCGCACGAACTAGGGCCCAGGCCTGACGACGGGGACGTATCGCAAGAACGTAGATCACAAACACTTAGATCAACATTGTGGGCCAGGCCCAACCTAACCTAACCTAACCTAACCTAACCTAACCTAACTTAGCCATAGCGAACACTGCGGCGTCTCTTATAAAAAGTTAAAAATAAAAAAAAGACTAAAACAAGAATATGCGCTCGTGGGATCGATCCAGTTAAATCTCGATCTACAACCATACCGTGCGCAACTTCGCCACGCTGTGACTTAGCAACATTACCGAAATAAGGCTACACCTTCCTAATTATTGGCTTAGCTATACTGACAACATTCTTGTAACGATTTAGTTTATTGTAAGTTAAGACAGATAGCATTGTTTGAAATTTTAGAAGTATCATTGGCCGTTGTTGGTTCGTTCTTTTCTGCCCCTTTGGAGCGATAGATGGCGCCCTCGATGGCGTTCGCACAGCAGCGTTCGGCAGGGGGGTCAGCTATCTCAACTTTTGTCTGTACTATGCGATACTACAAGTGTCTATATGCTAATCTCTTCGGACGAAGCCCTCGTATAATTAGGATAGAACGTCACTTAAGGTAAGTTCGTTTAATCTCTAATTATTGCCGACAAATCATAGGGACATCAGCTCAGTCTCAATACAATCTCGCAAGTAATTTTGAACCTATTTGAACTGATTAAGTTGTGTCAATTAAGTTAAACGTTATTTTCGCTTCGAACATTTAAATCACCTTTGCATATTGATTAGTTGATTACTGAATACATCATGTTATTAGTATGATTCTTACTTGAGCATTTTATTTTACCTACCTACATATTTTCAGTTATAGCTCAATTGTTGCTTCACATAGCGTCGTTAGCAGTCACCAGGAGTTATAAACACGTCTCTCACAGATGCTGTGCATCGTCACATGCCGATAATGATGCAAGTTTTATATAACAATAAAACTTGTATTATTGAGCAGAGACGATGCACAGCATCCCAATAGGTCTCCTGGTGAGAGACTTCTATGACTGGAAAACGCCGGCGACCGGCCACCGGTGACAGCTAAGGAAAATAGCAAGGGACGACCAATGACAGCGCAGAACCGACGGAAATCGACTGGGATTGGTGGAAATTCAAAGGGAAGTATCGAACGCAATCTCCACAGATGCTGTGCATCGTCTCTGCTCAATAATACAAGTTTTGTTGTTATGTAAAACTTGCATCATTTTCACTCATTTCTAGACACTCACATAAACTCCACACTTTTACACTTCATAAATACCTTAAGAATATTTTTCAATCTGCAACTATTTATAACCTACGTATGTACATGCACAAAAACACCATAAATACACATTTTAACTAGGTACGCAGATTGCCCCGCACCTCACCTCCTCAGATCGACCTGAGCGTAAAAAGAAACTTGGTAGTTCCTGTTTCTGTAAACTAGGTAAATCAAAGGGATTAAAACCATTTTATTAGAAATACATTTTTATTGATTAAAGGTCAAGCAATTTTCATGTAAATATTTCCTTTTTCAGAAGAATGTTCAGGAGTCATGTCAATATAGGTATTCTGAATGAGGATGTGATTTCATTTGTTTTATGATCCAATCATAATAATTACTAATTTTTAGATAAACACTCCAAGCAGGCAAGACTTTTTCATTTTTTGTTTTTGGGTCACCGCCGGTGACCAGTGCTATTTGGTATCGTTCCCCGACTATCACAGGTGATCCGGAATCGCCCCTGAGAAGGTAATCTAAAGTTACAGACAATGCTTTATGCGTCTAGGCAGGCATGCGTTCTTGTGTGCGTACTACTAATCTGAGCGCTACGCACACAAAGACAATTTGCACACACAAGTATGGCTCAATCGCACTCGTAAGAAAATAATATCTGTAGGTACACACTAATATAATTACTTTATTACAATAGACAAAACATCGGACAAGTGCGAATTACTGCGAATCCGTCAACTCACTGCTAGTGAATGACAAACGATATAAATAAGGTGGTGATAGGAAAATTCTACCTCTCTTCTTCTACTCACCTATTCTGCAACCATGCCAAGTTTTATTTACCCGTCTAATTTTAAACGCTTTATTGCACTCTACTGCAATGAAAAAAATGCGTGTAACTAGCTCTGCAGCCCCATGCGACAAAGCTAAAAAAAGCCAATATGGGCAGCCTCACGCAAAAAACGAACCCTTAAACCCCCGAGTCTTTGTGTGTTATTGTTTGTTAATAGCCGAGTATGCAACTAAACTAGCTTGCGCGTTTGCTTCTCGTTCATCGTAACTGCGCTCCTCTCAAATACTACAGTGTTATCATTATGGAAATATGAAATAAAAACTTATTATTTTTAAATACTTACGGTAACGGTGTTTTTACCAAACCACCAAATTCTGTTTGATTGCCGGCACACAAGAAAAATCTTTCTTTTCCTTTAATATACTTGAAGTCAATATTTGATTTGCAATAACTTTCAGCATGAAGTTTTATGTTTATACATTGTAATAGAGGACTCGATTCTTCATGCCCTGCCTTAAAATAACATTTCATTAATATATATGTCGGAGAATGAAGCCAGATTGATCGTTTAAATCGATTGTAAACATCGATGACAGTTTTTATTTTACGTTCTCGAGTATCAGAGGGTAGAACCGATATAGTTGACCGGTGTGAAGTTGGCGCGGTGACGTTTGACAGAAGGCCCTACTACCGGGAGTGGGACCGGGTGGTTCACTCACATAAATAGCGCTGCTCAGGGCGGGCGAGCCTCTGGGTAGATCTGCAGCCGCGTTGATAACTTTGTATGTCAGGGATATGTTGTGATTCTGGTGGACGTACTAGTCCGGTGTGTTTTGTGATGTGTGATTTGATGTGAGATCTGGATGTATGTTGAAATAATGGTTGTTGGAATATTGTTTGTACCACAGTCCAGTGGTGTCTGTAAACCGTGAGTAAAGTGATCTAATTATCGTGTCGCTAGCAAGGTTGGCTAGGTTCTGATATTCGTATGGTGTTAGCTATGGCATTGTTATCATGACCGCGGGTAGAGTAACAGTAATATGGTCGAGTTACATAAGGTCCGGGCGGGGAGGCCCCTTGGTTGGCCAGTTTGTAATTGTTCAGTGTTTTCCATGCCAGTTTCCCCTTATGGCATTTTGATGGTGCTCGGATCTACCTAAACCCCTTTTAGGGATTGATTAGGTCCCGATCGCTCATGATAACAAACAATCGAGTCTATAGTGGTATAGTATGTTCCAATTGTGATGGAATTCGATATAGTTGGTAGTCTGTTTCAATAGTGATGACAAGTTGGGGTAGTTCTGACAAAGATAGTGTACGATGGTTCTCTAAAAGTTATTGTAGCATACGCCCACGCTTTACGTATTACCGCGTGTAGCCCAACTGCGAGTTTCCTTTATTTATTTGCTTTGCCCACTATCGTCTTCTGTCCTTTTTCCGTCATCAGAAGTGGGATAAAGAGCCCTGTATTCTAGGGAATTTCGGGATAAGGATCGGCAGTTTATAGGTTTCTTTTCTTGATCGTTGGTAGGAAGAAAGTGTGACGTTAGTGTTGTGCAAAAGTCGTTAATTTCCCAATTAATTAGATTTGCAATCGGAGGATAAGAATAGTTTCACAACTAAATGATTTAATTTGTTGCGTGGGACACTATAGGCCATAGTGTTTTAGTTTCATGTGTAATTTGTGATGATTTCAATTTTCATGCGTCTGTGTACGTTTTTGAACTTATTGGGAATTTGACGATTTATGGTGACGCCAACCTCGATCGAACTGGTGGAGGATGGGAGTCTAAGCACTTGCCCTTGTCATACATTATTATTCAAATTTTCAATTTCTATTTCTGAGAAGTTCATTTTCCATGCGATCGTTTAAAACGTTTTTATTGCGGGTAGAAAAATAACACTAGTGTAGTGCCAGAGTTGTCAAAATAATCAAGATTTCCGTTCAACGCAAATATTCGAAGTGATTGATTTAACGATAATTCATCCGAGTATCAAACGATTAATTATTGGTTTTACTCGTGGTAGTTAGAATCAAAATTAATCAGTGTTATTTCTTAACGGTGTACTGGCATAACGCACACGCCATATTTATCGGTTACTGTAATATTTCTGTTCCATTTTAATCGGATGTAAATATGTTAAATTGTTTTGTTGCGTACCATTTGCCATCGTTAACATAGTTAAAAATGTTGTACGCCAAATAATGAGCGCCTAGTTTGACGTTTGAGGAGAATAGTTGATCAATAGGTCTTTGCGATTGTATTTTGAATTTTAGTTGTAGAGATAATCGGATAAAAATGTTAGTCAGTGTAACGTGTTAGACCGTGCGTAATTTAGAAAAATTGTTCAGTGATTTATTTTGCGTTTTGCTATGTAGTTTTGTTTGGAAACGTCATTGTGGCGTAAAGTACCCAACTCGTGCGATTTTATTGTGAAATTAGTTTGTTTAGTTGTTTGTAAAAATGATGCGGTACGAAATCAATTAATATAATGCGGTACGAAATTAGTTAAAATTGAACCCGATGTAAACAGAGAGGTGTTACAAATCGTTAAAGTATTTTTTTTATTGAGAGTTCGTTGTACGTTGAAGGCGTTAAATAACCTACTTTTAGCTACTAGTACCCTCATGACGAATTTTATAACGAAGTTGATCTGACTTAGACAATGTGTTTACCTGACGTTGATAATGATGATAATTGGATAATCGAGTAACGATTTTATTTTGTTGTTGTAAACAGTTTAAACATCTTGTATTAGAAGTTATGTTTCCATGATTTAATGTTATCCGCCGGATGAAGGCGATGATTATAATTTATCCACCCGATGGAGGTGATGATTTAATAAACACGCTTCAGTCGTAGTCGCAACTGCGGTTTAACCGTTCAGGGCGCGATGCGCGGCTATCGATGTGAACTTCTGACTGGGGTCTTGACTGATTATTGACAATCAAAACGAATTGAATCGAATTTAAACTGTAGTCGTAGTAGCGATCGCAACTGCGGTTTAACCGTTCAGGGCGCGATGCGTTACTGGAAATATGACATTGAACATTGAGCTACGTATAAAAATTTGTGTCATACGCTCCTTCGTATGATACATGGAAATCGTACCATAAAAGGGGTCTTCACTTGCATCAAATCGGGCAGTTCTGATTTTTTTATATGTTGTATGTAATGAGGTGGTAATGACAAATATAATTTTTCCAACTCGAAAGCCTTCCGGAACATTGTAAAATTCATGAAAAACCATTAAATTTTTGATCATTTTTCAGTTTTTGCCATTTTTTACCACCAAGGACCCGTTTTACGGTAGAAGTCACTATGAATTCTTTTAAAGTAGACTAAATTTGCAACAAAATGAGAATAGTTGAGTCTCGATAAGCTGAATAGTTTCAAAGATACAGCTGTTCAAATGTTTGCAAAATTTCTTAAATAATACAATTTAGAGTTTAGGGTGTCTGTCAAAAATATTTTTCTACTAAAGGTGTGCTTTTTATTATTTTTATATATAGTATAGGGTATATAATTATTTATAATAAAAAAAAAAACAAAACCATAATTTGAAACCATAACCATTTTTTTTTGAAATTTTGCAAACATTTGAACAGCTGTATCTTTGAAACTATTCAGCTTATCGAGACCCAACTATTCTCATTTTGTTGCAAATTTAGTCTACTTTAAAAGAATTCATAGTGAATTCTACCGTAAAACGGGTCCTTGGTGGTAAAAAATGGCAAAAACTGAAAAATGATCAAAAATTTAATGGTTTTTCATGAATTTTACAATGTTCCGGAAAGCTTTCGAGTTGGAAAAATTATATTTGTCATTACCACCTCATTATATACAACATATAAAAAAATCAGAACTGCCCGATTTGATGCAACTCAAAATGTACCAATTCCATGTATCAGTAGTCGTAACTGCGATTACAATCGTTCAGGTCGCGATGTGCGGGGGGAGCTGTGAATGACAGTTTTTATTTGAGTCTCGTGGAAGATTTCTCTGCAAATATTGAGCTACTTATTAAAATTTCTGTGTCTTCATACGCTCCGTCGTAGTCGTAACTGCGATTTGGATCGTTCAGGGCGCGATGTGCAGGTGGAGCTATGAATGACTGTTTTTATTCGAGTCTCATGGAAGATTTGTCTGCAATTATTGAGCTACTTATTTCTGTGTCTTCATACACTCCGTCGTAGTCGTAACTGCGATTTGAATCGTTCAGGGCGCGATGCGCGGCTGGAGGTATGACTGTTTTTATTTAAATCTCATGGGAGACTTCTCTGCAATTGTGTACTGAGTACACTGGCTCACATGTATGACATGGTGAGTCCTTGATGTGTGTTAGTAGATCTGTGCGTGTATTGTGTATTAGTGTAGTTAACAACCGCGAATACTTAAGAGCGTTTTAGATTTTTCACAATGGATTGTCATAATACGGAGTGTTCGTTTAAAGTTTCGTGTTTTACCGTTAGTAAAAATTATCGGAGGGTTACGCACCATTAAGGTTAAACGTCATTGCCAGACCGCCATACTACGTCAAAAGATGGCGTTACTACTGCACTTAACGCGGTTTTTACACTAATTACAATAAAAGTATACAATTTTGAATATTGCGACAAACAACAACAAATATTTACTGCAGATAATAATATCAGCATAAAAATGTCTCCTTTTAAAAAAGGATTTTCGAGTATATGTCTACACAAATTTACGTTGTGCGGTTTTCATCGTTATACACGTCTTCTATTACGCACACATATACGAAGCAGATGGCAAATAGTGAACGCTGTTTTCGCTAAGCTTAGAACACTATGGTATAGCGCAATTGGTTAAACGCTGTGCATGGTACGGAAGGTCGGAGGGTCCAATCTCTTCGGTATTCTGGAAATTTTTTTTTTACTTTTTAATACTTTTAGTTATTTGTCTGTAACTTGTGTTTTCTTTTTGTTATCTGATTAGTATATTTTACTGCTATTTCTATTTTCTTTAAAATGAAAAAAAAAAAGATGTTAAAATTTATAGAGTAGCATTGTCTAACATAGCTTGCAATTTTGGTTATAAATAGTATAGGTAAATGAAAAAAATAATCATAGGAGCATAATATGTTTTTATTTCATTTTGGTTAGTAATATTGTAATAATATTTTCAATATCAATTCAAATTTTTGTGCAGATGCTGCTTCCTTTGTCTTTTTTTGTTTTCCTTTGCTTTTTTTCATCAATAAAAGTTTTCATTTTACACTTTTTTCTTTTACTTCTCTTATATTTTCTTATATCAGCGACTTGATTATTGTCATTGTTTCCATCTGAAACAAAAAATTTCATATCAGTTAGGCCTCAACGTCTAATGTCCTCTTCTGTACAGAAATACATATAATAAACAAATACCTAAATGTTATTTTTATTACTTACTTCGGCAGGTTCCAAACACTAAGCATTTTTGAAAAATGTGCATAGGATATTTTATTATTATAATAAATTATATTATTAATCAATCAAGATCAATCATTAATCAATGCATACGATATTTTTTTACAGTTTTTTTTACTTATAATTTTTCAATATTCGGCGACTTGATTATTGTCAGTTTCCATCTGAAACAAAACATATCATATCAGTTAGGCCTCACAGTGAGGTGCGGAAATACTTCTAATACTTATATAAATTATATTTTTATTATTCTTCTGCAGGTTCCAAACACTTAGCATTTTGAGGGATGCGCCTCAGTATAATTTCGGGTAAAACAAACTTTTCAAAAAATATTTTTAGTTTTTCAACCATTCCTGAGATAAAGACATCATCTTTGAAGACCTCTATGACTGTAATAGGGTGCACTGCCGAAATGAAACAAACTAAGTAACATTTTGTCATTTTTGTTACTCGTAATTGTCCCTGCACCTGCAACAGAAATCATACTATTATTACAAAGAGGAAAGATTAGTATTTTGTGTGTGTGTGTGTGTGTGTGTGTGTGTGTGTGTGTGTGTATGTTTGTAATGAATAAACTCAAAAACTACTGAACCGATTTCAAAAATTATTTTACCATTGGAAAGTTACATTCACCCTGAGTAACATAGGCTACCTTTTACCGCGGAAAAATGTCTCATTTCCACGGGAAAAACTGTTAACGCGGGCGGAGCTGCGGCGGAAAGCTAGTGTTTTATAAAGATGCATAACACAAAAATGCATACCTATACATTTACAATACAAAATAATAATAACAATAATTTTGATAGTCGTCTTATAATATCTGACAAAATTATAGCTTATCACATCATACCTGGTAGTAATAATTGTGTTTATCGTTCATTTGCAGCCTGTCATCTTTAAAACAAAGAGGAAAGTTTTTTCTCTCTTTTGCTGCTGTCTGTATATCTTGAGCACTCCGTGTTAGAGATGGAAATGTTTTTATTTCCACAATCGCATTTTCGCTTTCGATTACACCTAAAATAAGTTAATTTATGAATTGTTAAAGATTTATAAGTAAGAATAAAATTTTAATAACATAACTGTCAAAGAATGTTTACCATCAGGACTTGCTCCTAAGAATCCATATTCTTCATCTATGAAAAGGCCAGCTTCCCTTACTGTTTTGCTATATTTTTCAGCAAATATAGTTCTCGCAACTGATTCATTTTGTTGGCCATATGCTGTATCACTGGTAGAGAAGTTACTTTTATACAAAGTCTGCTTGACATGGTTGTGGCAAGGAGTGCTTCTCTTTCGTTTACATATCTGAAATTGTATATATAATATATTATAATAAATATAATTGAGCCTAGATAAAAATCAAATAATATCATATGTATGACATAGGTGATACTTACCATTCCGAACAGACTGGCAGTTAGCCGGTCTTTTCTATGCAGGTTGTACAGATCATATCATCAATAGACCAATAGCAAATGCCCACTGCAGTACATGTTTTATGTCTATAATTCTATACCCATCAAGCCCGGAGAAGTTGTCGATTGGTGGTACAATTTCTATTTGTAACGCATGATTCTCTACAGATGGATCAGGCAGTGGCCAGTTAACTTTACATGTTTGGGGATATTCAGCAGTCACTGGAGTTTGGCTACTTGAGGTACAAGTGGCCTCCACAGGACTCTTCTGTAGAACTGTAACTTGCTTTTGATACGTCTTTGGATTACTCGAGAGACTGTAATAGATCAAAAAGCAAGGTAAAAGGCTAAAACATTTTATTATAATATAATATACTTACAAAGACATAACCCCACCTTTCGAACTCAGTGAAATTATTTTCTTTACGTCTTTTAGGAATACTCGATCCACTGAAAAAGTTTTTTATTGATTACATATCTGTTACAAAACAAGTCATAATACAATTAAATGAGTGAATGATAAGCCACACTATGTTTTTTTTGTAAACCTTCCATTGCTATAGAAGTAGAAGTTAGATAATTATATGCATACAATATGCTACCTTGTACAAGGATCCATATTTTCAGACTCTTCTGATCTGTTAACAGGTTGACCCCACAACGACAAACGACTGAAATAATATAAAGTAGGTTTCATTTAGGTTATTTTTGTTTTATTCTCCGAACTAGGTTATGGAACTAGGTATTTCATTTGATTAGTGTAGACTAAAGCGTAATTTATCAAAAAAGATGCATCATAAGCAGAATAACATCGTAAACATACCTGTGATTTTCACTGCCATAGTACCGATTTAGTTGTGCAGCTACTCTTTTTCTGTTCACTTTTCCGGAATATTTCCTTTTTTGATATTGTGCCTTAGAAGACATTTCAGTATGTTCAACTTTTGAGCATCAATCACGCTGATTATAACTGGCACGCTTAGGCAAAGAAAAATCCAAACGGCGACGAAGTTAACCTACCAAACAAAAGAAATAACAAAATAACTGACTGACTGACACACAAACGCACTGTTATGTTCATCTTTTGAGCATCAATTACGCTGATTATAACTGGCACGCTTACACAAAGAAAAATCCAAACAGCGACGAAGTTAACCTACCAAACAAAAGAAATTAACAAAATAAATAACTGACTGACTGACACACAAACAACGCAAGCGTTGCCATTCCGTGCACCCCGCCGCCGCCGCCGCGCCGCCCGGCAACATCGCCTCGACTTCGACGAAGATGAGATACACACATAGAAAATCACTAACACAATAACAAATTTTAACACTGTACCGCGCACTACTACATACGAGTATAGATCGAAATTTCGCGAAATTTCTCAGGCTGAAATAAAATAACAAATGACATAAACATAAGATTTTGATTACATTAACGACAAATATCTTGCATAATTTCAATAATCACACTATAAAATTTAGAAATTAATACGTTGTTTATTAGAGTATGCTTAAAAACTTTTGTATGGAAATCTGCAGTGACGTTTAACCTTAAAGTAAGATGGCTAAGATTGTGAGAAGCTATAAAACGGGAAGTTAGGTTCTGAGTTCGATTTTACTCTGTTGAAGTTGTAGTTGACTAAAGCGGCGGCTTGGATAGGCCGTAGTGCGCAGAAATCGATGTCTGCATCGGTGTAGTGTTACATTGTTTTTTTTAGGGACGCTCTCTTTTGAAACAGGAATAGTCCACTTTGAGTAGTGCGTGCATGCGCGGCGAGCACCTTGCTCTGGCTGAAGTTATGTTGTATTTAGGTTTGGAGAGAAAATGGAGTCATGGAATTGACTTGCTGAATCCAGGAGAGATGGACATTGCGAGTCTATGTGATAGCAGTAGGCCGCGAATAAGATACCTCATATTTGACTTTAACAGTGTTTACAGTTCAGGATTAGTGATGTCACGGTGACTTTTGACTGTAATGGTACTTGATCGTTTTTACTGTAACTGAATTTATCTGGCAGGAATTAAACATTCTTCGATCTGGTACTGTTTTGGTCAGGAATAGCCGAGCGGTATTAAGTGTTGCTTTTAATTAGTTCCGAATCGTACACACGAGGACGTGTGTCAGCGCAGGATGGCCGTGTCGGAGATTGAAGCCAGATTGATCGTTTAAATCGATTGTAAACATCGATGACAGTTTTTATTTTACGTTCTCGAGTATCAGAGGGTAGAATCGATATAGTTGAAAGAACAACAAATGAAATAACAAAATTTAAAGGACCAAATGTTTTATTTAGCAAAATTTTATAATCAATATGTGTCATCAAATGGATGATTGACCAAAAGTTGCTAGATGAAAATTTAAAATGCCAAATCATTCCTAGTTTTATTATCGCGAATGATATTCTTCAGTGTTTTGTTTACCTTCCACAGTCTAATAAATTAGTTAGTTTGCAATTTGGACATTATGCACCGAAAGGTTATAAACGTTTACCTAGGTCCTAGGGCCTAGGCTAAATTAGTTCACTTGGCGGGTGCGAGCGAAGCGAGCACGGGAGTTCAGGGTATCCCTACTTCGGATTAGTTCGGATAGTATAGATAGATAGATAGATAAAAGGTTTATTTAGCAAATTGACACACACAATACATAAAACGAAAAACAAAAGAATACATTGACAAACAAGTTACAGACATAAAATAACACAGTAATAATAAAAAACAGAACAAAACAAAACGTGTGTGTGCCAAACAGTGCTAAACAGGCCACAGCTCAGCATTATGTTTTGCTAGTGTACATACTAGATTTGTGTAGTTAAATAAATATGAGATAATATTAACAAAATAAATAAATAATAATACAAGAAGCGTAGTAAATAAATAAATGTTACTGCACGTATATTACTATAATAAATAAAAAAGGCGGTAGTAAGAGTAGGTAAATTGAAAAAAATATATAAGACGAAAAGAAACAAACAAAATCCACTAAACGAAATGGCAACGCAGATAGTATAGGTTGAAAGGGTATGGCAGAAGCGATGTGGGCGAGCGTAGCAAGCCCAGATCGCTCGCCATACTCTTCGTGTTAGGTTACACATTAACCTAAACAAACCTAACCTCACCTAAACCTAGTTTTTTTTTCTGCTTCTTATCATCACTATCACTACATAGTATAAAACAAAGTCGCTTTTTCTGTCCCTATGTCCCTCCCTATGTCCCTCCCTTTGTAAGCTTAAATCTTTAAAACTACGCAACGGATTTTGATGCGGTTTTTTTTAATAGATAGAGTGATTCAAGAGGAAGGTTTATATGTATAATACATGCATAATATGCTTAAAGATAACCCACAATAACCATTTTCCCGTGCGGAGCCGGAGCGGGTCGCTAGTATTATTATATATAACAATGTTGTTCTGAATTTGAATTAGAAAATGTTTGCATGAATGAATGAATGAATGAATTAATTAATAAATGAATGAATGGGACAATTTGTTTTGCTTTTAACTTCTATTTCAGTAAAGTTTATCAATATTTTGTTATTATATTGACCAAAATGGAGACAATAATAAATACATTTAAACAAAGATCATAAAAATCGGTACAGCCGATCTCAAGTTATAAAATGTTGTAAATAACACGACTTTCATAGGATAGGATAGGATAGGATAAGATAATAATATAGATTTATGCGTTGGTATATAACTCAGTCATGAATGAGCCAAAAAAGAAATAACTCAATATGGAAAACATACCTCGGTTAATCCCCATCCACAAACTTTAACTGATGTTATATCTTTAGATAATTTTTTGTGAATTTTTACTCTTTGGACCAGTCCTCTCGACTCTACTAATATATTTTTTTCCAATATTAGGACTGCAATATCATATTCTATGGTAGACTTAATACTTTCCTCGTCAGAGCCGTCGAATTTGACATGTGTTTTGAATGCTACGACGTTAATTTCTGTCATCGCCTGTAAAATAAATTAAACCTCATTAAAATAGTAATTTTGTTATTTTGTACTTCAGTAACTTTGCTACAAGCTTAGAGCAATCCAAATAGCGGCTGCAGTAATGCAACTTACTGTTAGTCTGTGGTCAGTGCAAATAGTAACCTGTATTATTGATTTATTTATTTATTAATAGTAGGAACCAGCAGCCATGCTAACTGATTATCTATACTAATATTATAAAGAGGAAAGGTTTGATTGTTTGTTTTCATCGAATAGGCTCCGAAACTACTGATTCGATTTAAAAATTCTTTCTTTGTTGAAAAGCTACATGATCCCTGAGTAACATAGGCTATATTATTCATTACTAAATGTAACCAAAGGTGTAAAAAAAATACCTAAAATATTCCTTATAACTGAATGTAAGTGCGCGCGGAGCCGTGGGGCGGAAACTTGATAAAACTTGATATCATATCTATCTATACCAATCTGAGCTTGGGGTATGATAGAATAGAATAGACCTTGGAAATTAACATAGGCTACCTTTTACCGCTGGAAAACTCCTCATTCCCACGGGAAAAATGGCAGCGCGGGTAGAAAGTTTTGATGAAACTTTGTACTGAGATAGAATAGACAGGGGATGTATATCTTATACCACGGAAATACCCAACCAGCAAAAAGTGGTTTTTAAACTATCTCCAGGATATCATTTCCCTAGGACTATATGAGACTTATATCCACATATAAGTCCGGAAAAGGGCCCACTTTATAAGTAAACTTTTACTTATATTGTGTTTATAATAGACCGCATCAATACCGTTTACGCCTATGTTGCTCCTGTAATAGAATTACGTGAATGCAATTAGTCCTGCAAATGCCAATATAAGTAAATTATAGGAAAAAGTGAGATGAATTCGCGCCTCGCAATCCTACAATAATCTCACATTTTGTGAACAGTCGAATTGTGTGCTGTCGGTCCAGGAATTGTTAAACTGCTTGAATAAGGCAAAGTATAGTATTTATGTAAATACTACTTAATTTTAATTTACTTTTAAATGTCAGCCATAGTACAAAATATAATGCTTATTGTTGTTAGTCTGTTGTATATTCGTAGGGGAATCTGAATTTACTGAATATTTTATCATGTTTTTAATTAAATTTTTAAAGCGCCTCCCGTATCTTACGCATTTACATTTTAATATTTAATAGTTTATTATAAAAATATCATAAACAGACACCATTTTTTCGGTGAGCATTGTCAAGTACGATTTAGCGCCAATATGAGTAATATTAGTTCTAAATTGGCGAGTGTTAAAACCGAAGAAGATTCGCCATATTGTTACCAATTAGGGTTATATTGGCCATAAAATATTAGCTTATATGAGGTTATAAGTATAAATAACAGAAGTGGTTGCGCCTCAGTGTATATACTCCTGGTAGATGCTCCTCGAGGAATATTAGATTAAAATGTTCCTAAGATGTTATCTTATAGGCGCATATAAATCTGAGTTACCGGATTAATTAGTCCTGAGTGCAATTAGTTTTGTTCCTAGCTTTAATAGGAGTGTTAATCCAGTAGTAGCCATGAAACATTATACTATATACCGATATAAGTTCAAATCATAGGATTAAACGCACTGAAGTAAAAACGGCATTCATGAATACTGTTAAAATCGCAGTAGCAAACATGAAAACCATCATCGGAGCTATATAAGTCCACATAGCTTTATAAAATCGCATTCCAGGATAACTTTGCTGGTTGGGTATACTTCATTCCCGCGGGAAAATACCTTATTTTCACGGGAAGACTTTGAGATCTGTCTATTGAGTCGCCGGTAGCAGGAAGCATCATCTGCAGACTGCAGAACCATTTTCCGTCTTTCTTCCATAAATAAGCCTGAGCGTGGAATCTAAAATCTTTTTGGTTCCATTTGACCGGCGGGTCTTAAAGAACTTGGACCCCGCTGTACGGACAGCATCCACGAACCTGTCATTGTATTCGTCCACTCCCTCGCAATCTGCTAGGCATTCGAATCGGTTTTGCAGTTCGAGCTGAAAGTGTTCGGGTTTCTGAATTTGGATTGGCAATGGACGGAGCGTAGACTTTATCAAGCGAGCTCTTTCGAGTCTGACATTGACCTCTAACCAGTCGGTGATCGCTCCCAGTTTTCACTGAGTTGATCACAGAGACATCATTGAAACACTGACACAGTATTTTTATTTTTATTTGTCCAGAAACGACCTTTTAAATTAAAAGTTGTAACCGGGGTGGGGTTATGTGACGAGAGCGATGCGACAAGAAACGACGATTACGTAGCAAAGAATAATTTATTACAGGAGACACGCGTATATTTACAGGAAATTATACAGTACAGCTAATCGATCTACGCGCTACTATACTAGAGTCGTGGGATCAGCTTAACGTTCCACGGAGGGGAAGCGTAAACTTGCGCCACTATATAGTAACGGTCACTTATACCACTGGGCGGTCACTCCATACAGAAAACGCGTTTTGACAAGCTACTTCTTTTTAAATATCAACTACAAGTCACTGGCGCTAGGCGCTATGTTAAACACCCCCGAACACCACCGGCGGAGTCCCGCGGCGCCTGCGGGGTGCGGGGCGTGGGGCGCTATATCGGGCGGAAACTCATTTTGGCGCGGGGGGATGAGTGTCCTTTCTGTACGGGTTAGTAAGTACTATTATTTTCTTCTGTGCTTATACTAAACGTTCAAACCAAAGTCCCAAATGTTGGAAGCTGTGGCACTTGCAGTTAAGCATTCCCTAGTGAGAATATAGACACAGAGAAAAAATGGCTTTAGAACATAAACAATTTGCGATAATGCAACGTTAGCGAGTTTAGAATACTAACAAGACCATCTAGCGGCAAGAAGCAGAATTAACATTTTATACAGGATTCTTAGAGAAAACACCGTTAGCATGTTTGTGAAACTAACAGCGCCATCTAGCGAAATCTGCCGGAACTATGCTTCTGTTGATTGGGGTATTGGGGTTTGTTACAAAGTATGACAAAATACTGGACGTTTCTGGACAAATTAAAAAACTCTTTTAAACTGTATCAGTGAATAACGCAATTTTCAAAAAGATAATTCAATGATAGTTTTTTCCAAGATAGTACGATAGCTTAAGAACCATATTTCTTCTTATTCTGACTTATAAACACCCTATTCATCACAAAATAAAAATAAAAATTACGATAAGTGAAATCTCATAACTTTTTACGGAGCTGTGCTGATTTGTTTCATTGCATAATATAATATGTACATTTTGTTTGGATTTTACTCACATTGTGTTCATTAAACTCGTGACCTCCTTTTACAAGATAATTGAAATGTCCTCCTATATAACAATGAGCTGATGATAATACCGTGTGTCCGCTTAAAACTGATCCTCCACATATATAAAAACGATACCCTCGTATTTCTGCAAATATAGACACAATGAAAGGAAATTCCTGATACTTTATATACTCTCCTCCATGTATGCCGAGTCCACAGTTCCCGCCCGGGCACCACGACCGTCTGGCGGGGCTCGCCGTGTACACCATAGCCGTGACACTCAGAATTGTCCACGTTTTCAGCAGCATTGTGCGATCACAATGAACCAGAGTGACTGAAACAAACTGATACATTTAGACAATTGCGTTCTTAAAATGTCATTTATTACTCGTCGTTAAAAAAAAGAACACGGAAAAGTGCGAGTAAATATGCGTGGCATGGGTTCAGTATGTATGAAGTTGTTTGGAAACCAAGAGCTCCAAATTGAATAAATGTAGTCATCAATCATCCTGAAGGCCATCAATATATTTGAAGAATTTAAAATAATAAGCCACTTTTTTTCTCTCGTGGGGCATTATTCAATGTTATGTGGTTATGTTGCAGATCGAATTGGGACAACCAGGAACAATGCAGCTGTTTAAATATTGCGTTGCGGTAAACCTAGCTATCCATTGATGGTTGCAAAAAAAGGTTAGAAAACAATCGCTACTGTAACCGTCGATGCGAATACGCGGCTCGCGTTATCCAGCGCTATTGTAAATTACCTGCTCTATGCTGAGTGTGTACGAAGCTCAGAATAACTAAATTACAGCGCGGCTTTTCAAACTCTTTACAAAGAGTCGCGGCACAGCAGACGAGTGATAATAATTTACCAAGAGATAAAAACAACGGTAATATTTCCAATTATTTTTTTGATAAATCTATGATTACATGCTGCATGAATTTAATTGCTCATCCGATTAATATGTAGGTAGGTACCTATTTGTTGTCATAAAAAAACCGCTTAAGTATAGATTGGACTCTCGAATTTAAGCCTCCATCCCAACTCGTAGAATGTAATGTAGGTACCTAGAAATAGGTGAAATTAGTCTATCTAATATGAGCTAAAATTATAGAATAGAATGCTAAGAAACGATCCACTTTTTTCAAACTTTCACGTTTGTTTAAATCAGTTGTGGTAATCGGTGATTTCGCGGTAAATATCCCGTTTTCAATCTTTAGTTAAGAAAAGATCTACCTATAGATTTAGGGACAAAATTTACTTTGTAACTGAAAATATAAATTAATACATTATTGCACACTAGAAAAAAGTTCACAATAAGGGTAAAAGTAGCAAATTTTTACCAGGCAACTTTAACATAAGATAATAATTTTAAGCATTGTTTATCAACTGCAAAGAGAAGGTTGTAAATTCCGTCCTTATTTTGTTGTAAGACTTATTATAATTTAAAATATTATATATTGATATTATTACTATTGTATTGGAAAATTGAAAATTTTCGACCGAGGGATGCGATTCTTATACGAATATATTATGGCTCAAGTTGTTTGGCTTATTACTCGAAAACTAACATACAAACAGGACCCCATTTTTTGGTTACGTGGAAATTAGTACTTGTTACTATGAGCCTTGAAAATATATGACATTAATTACATCGCACCTTATATAATCACTGTTTTATTATTAGGGCATTTATATTTTGGATTAAATTGATTTTCATTGTAAAGTAACAACAAACACTTGGCAATACGATAAGACGGAAGATGGACTAGAGCAAGAACCGAGTGGCGGCCGAGAATTACAAAGCGCTCAGTAGGCAGATGACCCGCCCGGTATGCGCCCGATGGTCAGATGACATCTTTGTTGTTGAGGGCAAACAGTGGCTCAGCACTCCAGGGAAGCTCGCGAAAAAGAAGAACCCTATGTCCAACAATGGACTGATGTGGGCTGAATAAATAGATAGTAAGGTAGTAGGGATACTTTCTGTAGCGAGGAAAGCAAGGATATAAATTATTATTAAATATAAGGCGCGTAGGCAGGTAATACCACACTACGGTGCTCTTATCTACGTTTGTGTGCGTACTGCGTACCTACAGAATAAAACATAATTAAATTAATTAATTACAGTAATGGAATAGAGGAAAATGGAGCAAACGGTCGAAACGTCATTGATAATTTTATAATTTTCTGACGCATGGACACTTGCTACGTATGTTGGTACTACGTTAAAGGATAGTGGGCAAAAATGTATAGGCGGCACACCCACTTCCGCCACAGATTCGACTGGTTTAGTTTGAAAGGTATCATATTCATATTTCTTTGTGCCAATGTGCATCAAATTCTGCCCCGAGGTTCTCTATTTATTTGAAGTTAAAACAAGCACAATTACAAACATTTTTTGTTTATTGTTACTTTACAAGAAATAAAACAAACATTTTATAATCATTATTCGTTGAAGAGCGTCGATGGCCTAGTGGTTAGGGCCAGCGCCGGTTCGATCCCCGCCACTTACCAATGTATTTTCGAATTTCGAATTTAAATGTACGTTTATTCGACGCTCTTACAGTGAAGGGAAACATCGTGATGAAACCTGTACACACCGCGAAGGAATTAATTTTTTAATTATCTGGGACACATTATTAGAGTTATTAATAATTATAAAAAATAACGGTAACCAGTGAAAAAAAAAATTATTTATTAGGTATGTATACATAGTTTTATGTGATGATCTGTCGGAGTGTCTGTCCGGTGAAGCTTGATTAGTCGTACCTTTTCAACACAATTAAAAAAAAAAACTGTCGGATATTTTACCACGGCGTAATAATAAAAAATGTTCATTTTTAGAAGGTGTTTTCAGCCATAATTATTATATGACTGGCGGAGCTGGGTGTATTTTGCCCACTATAACTTACGTTTACCTTATAAACTTACGTAGTGAATATCTATACTAATATTATAAAGAGAAAAGGTTTGTTTGTTTGCATCGAATGGGCTCCGAAATTACTGAACCGATTTTAAAATTTATTTCACTGTTGAAAAGCTATATAATCCCTGAGTAACATAGGCTATATTTTATTTTCAAAAAAATTAGGGATCCTTACTAAAACTGTAATAATGTAACCCAAGGTGTAAAAAAAATATCATAAAATATTCCTAATAGTTAAATAGGCTCCAAAACTACTGATACCGATTTTGGTGAAACTTGGCACAAAGATAGAATAGACCTTAGGAAAAAAAATAGCCTACGATTTACCGCGGGAAAATTTCTCACTCCCACGGAAAAAAATATTAAAGCGGGCGGAGTTGGCACAAAGATAGCCTGCTAACTTTTACCGCGGGAATATTCCTCATTCTCACTGGAAAAACTATTAACGCGGGCGGAGCCACGGCGGGAAGCTAGTTAAATATAAAATAGTATCCGAAAGTAAAAATCTTGGTAGGGAGAGGCTGGGATATGATTCCAAGAATGTTTAACTTGGTTAACATATTACAAGGGTAACCATAAAATATTTAATGAAAACTCAGAACAATTTTGTTACGTACTTGTTTATTTTTAGTTGTTTAAATTTACTATGGAATATTAAAATAATTTTAAAATAAGTATAACAAACTTACTTAATCTATAAAGGCACATGGACGGACGCGCTCACACGCACTGAACCACACGTGACATCTTTGGCGCGCACTAGAGTTTATAGGTAATCTCAAGTTTTTGGTAGGAATGTTTCTTTACCTGAGTCTTAATCGCATACTTACTAATTAGGTAACTCTTATATTATTTATAAAATACATAGTTTAAAAAACTAAAAAACACGCTTTCTGTCTGCCATATTGGATTTAAGTCACGTGACTTTTTTTTTCGTATTCCTTACAGCAAACCCTTTCATTTGATACCCATATCATGGGGGTGGATTTCATACAGCCAGTTCGCCATCTTAGGGAGGCCGCCATATTGGATTTGTAATTAAGTTTCTTAGCTAGTCATGTATTGTCATCAAAACTCAGAGCGTGTGCAAAATTTCATCCTAATCAAAGACCGGGAAGTGGGTCAAATTAAGATTCCAAGATTTTTTTGGATACATTAATGGGGAGGCCGCCATATTGAATTTGTAATGACGTTTCTTAGCTAGTCATGTATTGTCATCAAAACTCAGAGCGTGTGCAAAATTTCATCCTAATCGAAGACCGGGAAGTGGGTCAAATTAAGATTCCAAGATTTGTTTTGATACATTAATGGGGAGGCCGCCATATTGGATTTGTAATGACGTTTCTTATCTAGTCATGTATTGTCATCAGAACTCAGAGCGTGTGCAAAATTTCATCCTAATCGAAGACCGGGAAGTGGGTCAAATTAAGATTCCAAGATTTTCTTACATACATAGTTACTTACAAGTGAAGCTAATATAAAGCGTGTAAAAAATATAGGTAACTTCGCTTACAAGGGCCGCCATCTTGACACAAACAAAGCGCTTAGGCGCTTACAGCGCCTCTACCGGTAGTCAATGAAACAATTCCACGATATGATCGATTAAGATTGATTATTTCATGAAATAGCAATGCGTCCAGCTGGCCCTATCGTCAAACGATTTCTTATCTGAGTCTGAGCACATCATGATATGGCCAATGGACAGTGAAATATTTCATGAAATGCAACCATTTCATTAAATGGCCGATCATTTCATGAAATGGGCAATTCTACGATGCGGCCACGACATATATATGGGAAGCAATATCTGTGGCATGTAGGGTTATATAAGGTGAAGGAAATCTTCGTCAGGAAAATCTCACACAATGTTTATGAAATCTTTTAAAAATATATAGAAAAGAGAAATAAAAACAAACAAGTGGTTTCCGGCTTGGAAGCGGACCAATCAAGCATAGTAATTAACACAAGTTTTAATATTAAATTGTATTCTTTTTCCGCAGTGGTAGAAAAAAATCATCCTAAAACAGAATCTATAGCGCAACGAGTGGCCAACCAAACGCGGCTGTTGGAGACTCTAGTTCTGAAGACGGAGGACATGCGGAGTTTAGCCGTGAACCAGACGGAAGCTGTTCCATGCTGTTCGGAGGCAGACGGCGACGATGGAGAAGCTCATAGCTTTGTTACGAGAGGTTCTGAAATCAGATACAGAGCCACCACAATAGCATAATATACTTGTGACCGTGGCTTTAGAGATGTAAAGTAGTGTACTGATTTACGTCTGGCTTGTTGTGAAAGTTTTCTAAATGATTTCTCAGTCATCAGCCAATCTTTGAACAATATGAGATGAATTAAGATTTAGGAAATGCAGGAAAAATTAAAGAGTGGACGAAGTCGTACTGACAGGTATGTATTTAACTTTCATGTTTACGCTCAGTAAAAAATCTTTTTTATATTACGAATAAAGCCAAGTTTATATTTAGCTAGGGGAAATATAAAGGGAAATACTTACACGCTGTAGTTAGTCATTGTTATTATTTATTCAATAAAAAATATAATAAAATAATGCTCAAATTGTTATATGGAGGATCTCGAAAATAAGTACCTACCTCGAAAAATTATACAGTAGGTATAAACTTTATATTTTTATAAGTTAATTTTACTTTGTACAGAATAATATTATTTCAATGCGTGACTAGTTCTTAATTTAAGTATGCCTGTGCTTACTAAAAGGTAGTCATTTTAATTTAAAGGTAAGTTTATTATAGTTTTGAATAAAAATAAGTATAGTAACTTTTTTTAAAATTTGATTCCACCCTAAGCGCCAAGATACCGAAAGAGCAGCTACGACGCGGCGCCGCGCCGCCGCTAGCGGCCGCGCGCCTCTTCGCAGTTTCAAGCGATATTAATCTTTTTAGTATGCGGATAAAGTTTAAAATTATATCACACTAAAAGTGCTCCCCGCGTCGCTGCTTTTCCGGTGTGTCTTGGCGGTAACGAACTTTTTACACTTGATAATATGGTTCGGTGGGGCAGCCTTTTAATAAAATCATAATTTCAGTTTCAACGCATTTTGTAAAGACGTGAACTAATTCGTCCGTTTCTGATGGTGTTTTTTCCATTTGATACACTTTGGTCACAGCTGGTTTTGCTAAATGTATGAGAGCATGGTCGATTTACAACTCTGAATGCAGTCTTCACTTGCCTTGCATGACTGAAAACAAACAATAGTCGAGTAAATGGGAATTGAAAAAATATTAATTTATCTACCTACCTACTCCACAAATTATTCAATTTAATAACCAAATAAAATGTATAATTATGTCAAAACAAACGTACGCACACACACACACACACACGATACGTTGTAGTGATAAGATAACACTATAGTGATGGATGGCACTATAATAACGTAAGTAGGTACCTGAAACTAGCACAAAACTAAAAGCTAGTGCTATAAAAAAAAATTGACACAACAAGCTATACGAAAACTTAAATTGTGTTTCTCATACACTTCATGTAAGAAATGTCTCACTCACTCAATGTAAGAAATAAGCTCGCCTTTACACTCTACTCGTAGCTCTAGGGATCGCATTATATACTTACACGTGCCACCGATGTCGGCGAGTTCCCCCAAGGAGGCGATCGAGTGCTGCGCGTGAGTCGCGAAGAACTGCTCCAGGAGAGACGTGCCGTTGATGAACGCGCTGGAACAAATACAAATCCAAATGTATTTATTTATCACAGAACAGGAGAGGAAAAACTGTGGGAAATCTGATACGACACGACTACTTTTTGAAAAACATTATGGAAGGAAAGTTGGAAGGAAGGAGAGGAAGGGAAAGACCGAGGAGAAGATACTTTGAACAAGTGAAGGAAAAAGTAAATGTGGCGTCGTATCAGGATGTAAAGGAATTGGCAGAGGACAGAATGGAATGGCGGATACTCTACCGACAAGAGTGAAGTTCTTTTAATAAGAAAAGAGGTTTTTCAACAAATTTGATGACATCAGTAAGAGACTTTGCTCAAATCAAGACTGGCTCTCGACTCAAACGAAAGTACAAGTCTAAACACGTTCTCTGAATTTGTGCTGGTAGGTCAACTTCACACACAACCTTGTGAATTCATTCGCAGGTGTGTGCATGTTTACTCACGTTGTTTTCTTTCACCGTTAAGAAGCAAACCCACAGACAGGACGATATTCGAGTTACTATGGATTCTGTAACACATATTGCGCGTGTTTTCTACGTGACATGCTGCATATAAACTCGGATTTCGTCCGTGTCTGTGGGTACGCGGTTAATAGCGACGAATAAACGTACATAAATACAAAATTCGAAAACACATTGGTATGTGCTGAGGATGGAACCTGCGAACTTCCGAATGCAAGTCAACGGCCACTTGACCACCGACACTCTCGTAATCATAATTTTTTGAAAATGTTACCTTAGATTTTTTTTATTTTATATGCTTTCAATTAAATCTTTGCTTAAAAATATAGGTAGGTACTTATAGTTTCAGTTGTTGAAAATTAAAATAAATCGTAAATCCTAAATCGTGTAGGTTGATAAAAGTTGTTGTTTGATCATCATAAATGAACGAATCAAATGATAATGACACTAACCTGGGGTCGAACAGGCTGAAGAAAGCGTCAAATGGAAACACTGGTACAGCGCGCGCGTCGCAACAACTCAGCCACTGCGGGAAAAGCAAAGTATTATTATTAGCCTATAGACGTTCACTGCTGAGCAAAAGCATCCTCCAACAGTTTCCAAAACGATCGGTCTTGCGCTATCTGCAACAGAATTAGATAGCCTTTATTGATGAAAAAACCTATGATAAACCACATTATTACAAATACGAAAGTAACTCTGTCTGTCTGTTTGTTATGCTTTCAAGCCAAAACCACTGAACTGATTTTGATGAAACTTAGCTACCGTTTTTTGTGAGAAAATAGGAAAAACTGTTACCGCGGGCAAAGGCGCGGGGCGTAAGCTATTTATAATATAAAACAACTTTCAAGTAATAGATAAGTTTGATTATAGAAACACTGACCATAGCCAATACCAAAGGAAACACTACAATAGCACGGAATTCACTTAATGCCATTTTTGTAGGAAAAAGCGCAAACTTCAGTGTGAACTGACTAGGATGCTTCTACCCGACTGTCGAGGCAGGCTGCGCAGTGTCTTATATACTGACACTGTATGAATATGAACCTATTAGCATCACAAAGCTTCGCCTTGGTAGCCGAGTTTCCGGTATTCACTACAATAGCGTTAAGGCCTACACTACAATCTTATCAATAACTAGCTGTCCGCGCGCTGCTACGCCCGCGTTGTTTTTAGACTTTTCCGTGCACGCTTTCTCATAGGAATGAGATATTTTGATGTGGTAAAAAGTAAGTATCTAAGATGTTGACTGGAGATATCAGGTACCTCCATGCAAAATTTCTTTTAAATTGGTCCAGTAGTTTCGAGATTAGCCCGTACAAACAGACAAACAGAAACAAAAAAATTGAAAAAATCTGGATATGTTCTATATCACTTCTTACTCGGTTTTAAGCATTTTTTTTCTATGTACAGATTTTCCACTTCTACAGTTTTATTATATAGATAATGACTGCTGAAATATGGATGTTAGTTAATTTTACTTGAATAAAAATATATTATTAGTTAGTAGTTATAGTTTTATTGCCAAAATAACTAAACGAATCTAGATAAAATTAGGTAAGAGGTTTGATCAGATTACGCAATCTTTCGTCAGGATACTCGTAAATTGCAAAAAGAAACGCGAATGTAGTCGCGGAGCGGACTGCTAGTAGGTTATATTATAAGCACGTTAAGATAAATTTATAGATGCTCTTCACAATTAGGATTATGAATCACGAAAATAATGCTTTTTTAATTAAAACTAACATTTTTTTCCATTACGATCAATTTACGACTCTGAAAATATTTTTTCTTTAGTGTCAAACACCAAGCCTACAGTAAACGGTACATGAACTTGAAAAACAGTTTGTATCTATTTTACGTGTCACTGTTAAAATTTGCATAATGTTCTGGATTCTGGCAGACGTGTTCTAATATAATGCTATGATATAAGCCGCCTACCTTCTGACTCAGCTCGTGTAACAACTTCATACGTGGATACCATACCAACACCTTCTCGTGCTTTATGAAGCATGGAATTATCTTTTTTTTTGGATGCAGGTGACTAAGTTTGCAATATCTTAACTAAACTGGGGAATATTGCACAAAGACATATTTGTTACCCCACCGGGTTCGAACCCGGATCCTCCGTAATATAAGACAAGTGTTATACCACTCAAAAACGGAGGCTGTAAATATACTGAAGAATTAATAAAATTGCTATAAAATCGGTGAACTGAATAAATGAATGTTGCGGTTATTCGACTTCAGTTTACATAATAGCACTTACGGTAATATAGTCGAGAACTAGCTCGCCGACTCGCGGTTTATTTAATGCAAATAAACAATCAAATCTTTCCTCTTTAAAATATTAGAATATATACTTAATCAGGGTCTATATGAAAATTTATGATGAAATACTTATAGGAAACTAGCGACCCGCCCCGGCTCCGCACGGGAAAATGGTTATTGGGGGTTATCCTTAAGTATATTATGCATTATTATACATATAAACCTTCCTTTTGAATCACTCTATTTACTAAAAAAAACCGCATCAAAATCCGTTGCGTAGTATAAAGATTTAAGCATACATAGGGACATAGGGACACAGAAAGCGACTTTGTTTTATACTATGTAGTGATTAAAAGCCCTATCTTTAATACGAATACTATTAGTATGAATAACAATTAAAAATATATATAAAATTAACAAATATAATTTCATTGTATAAAGAGGAATAGGCTCCAGCCACAGATTAATAAATCGCCAGCTCAGCATAATGTCGTGACGCTGATTTTCAGCGGAAACACGTTAAATGCCTGCTGGAATCGCGAATGTTATTGACAAGTAGCAATACAATCTCAGCGTGCTGCATGAGTGTGTCAGACCATTGTACTACTATTGTACTACTGTTGTACTAGCGTAATAGAAACGACACCCACGAACCATACTCATAGCAAGTAATATAAATTGGAGGTCGCGATCTCCAACGTCTATGTCGTTTGTGTTTTGTTTTTCTTCTTGCCATGCATTCCGTCCGCTTCCCTCTGCCACCATGTTGAGGCTTACTACGTAAGAAGCGACAGGCTCGAGAAGCTGTCCAACGCGACATATTGACAGAACTATTATGGCTCTCATGTCACTATGTCGCGTTTGACAGCTTCTTACGTAGTAAGCCTACAGATTGTATTCGAGGTGTCTTCTCTAGTTGTCAGACGAGGCGCGTGTCGAATGCGAGATGCGCAGGCGCCGAAGGCTGACACATAACGGGACACGATACTGAACGGAAAATACTCTCTTGTTATTGTTCTTATAAACCATGACACTGGCAGAATTGTCGCCACTGACATGAGCTATTTACAAATGATTGAAATGGTTTGTTTTTAGATTCTTCCGCGAAATACTTCCGAGTTTGTGAAGAATATATACCTCGTCGCGTAGTTGGTATTGGTAGTACTCACTTTGAAGTACACAATTAGTATACTACATACAGGGTCGGGGGTTCGAAATCTGTAAAGTGTGTTTGTCAGCTGTTTGATTGAGTATTCAGGAGTTATAGATGGCCGTGGGTCCGGTGTCCTATATATTTATCATCATTATAAATGAGGATTTAAAATGTTTTTAATCAATTAATGTCGATTTTGAGGCTACGTAGCAATAAAAACAAAAGATTATTTGAATATCCGAAATAAGAAGATAAAAATATATTACAAAATCTTAGTCAAAAACAAAATCTTAGTAAATAGAAATGAAATACAAACACACAGTTTGTTAATATTTTCTAAAACATCAATGATCTTGTTTACGCTGCTTTGTGTCAACAAATACAGGGTTACTTTTTTATCAGTGCACATATTATGTGTACACAGTCAGTATCGTAACTAGATCACATGAGACGAAAAAATATTTTTTTTTCTTTTTTTTTTCAAATTATGAGACTATTTTTAACCCGTTTAGGGAACGAAATTCAAAAACGCCAGAATATTAATCATGGCAATGAGTGTTTATACGAAGTATTAAGAAATTCGTATTTTTCTTCCCATACAAAATTTGATACCAATTTAATGCATGAAATGGCGATATTTCGATTTTTTTGTATGAAACGTGATAAAATAAAAATATACGGATTTTACTTTTTAAAACTTTCACGGTTGTTAATACCACGGTAAATATCCCGTTTTAAATCTTAATATTTATATACGGATTTTTTTTTATGGTATGCCTACCTAAAATATGTGCACTGATTAAAAAATAACTGTGTATAATTATAAATCAAAGTTAATTTTCAGTTTAATACTGTCCTCGCCAAGAACCGAGCCTGAACCTTCGTGCCGAGGTTTAATCACGTTTAATGGTCTGACCCTTCGCACAATTATAATTCACCAGATGAAGTTACTCCAATATTATTAGTAACTAGCTTTCCGTGGCGGCTCCGAACGCGTAAATAGTTTTTCCCGTGGGAATGAGAAAGTTCCCCGCGGTAAATCGTAGCCTTTATTCTTTTCTAAGGTCTATTCTATGTTTGTGTCGAGTTTCATCAAAATCGGTGTAATAGTTTCGGAGCCTATTCAATTATTAGGCATATCTAAATCATCATATTTTGGGTTACAATATTGAAGATTTAGTAACTATTTTTAAAAATAAAATATGGCCTATGTTAATGTAGTTTCCTAACAGTGAAATAATTTTTGAAATCGCTTCAGTAGTTTCGGAGCCTATTCAATGCAAACCCGCATTATTAGTAAACCCGGTCACTCATATCATTATAGCACCTATTAACAGCAAAGCAAGATCTCTTAAAACATTTGCAATCTGTATGCAAGGAGGGATCAAATTAATTGGCGAACTAAATTGTTATCGAGTCACTACTCATGACCCTTATTTACATACAATTTAGAGGTAGAGAGGGTTCTGGTTCTGGTTCTTGGTTCACAACTTTGGAGCCGCGTATGAGACGAATCACATCCTCATCCCGGACGACTCAATCACTCGCTTCCCGAAATAATGCAATGAGGGGGTGCGGGGAGAGTGAGGGGAGAGGGTGGGGGGAGGGGTGCGACGAAAGGGGATGCCAGACGGGAGAGGACTAAAATGATAAAAGTTAAAAGAATTTAAGTCATGAGATCATTTCAATGCGTCAATTGCCATATTTAGTATTACGTTGTGTTACAGTAAGTAATAAATAATATATGGCATACAATATAATATATAAATGACAATTTATTGCAAATAAAAAACATATTAGTGCGCGAAAAAGTTTCCATGGTTTCCACCTTGCAATATTCATTTCAGACGGCAAAATTCCATACAGAGTTGATAATAAAAAAAAGATAATTATCTACGTAGGTAAAATCTAAAACTTTGTTTTTTATAATAATAATAGTTCACATAGGTACACACACATACACATATTATATTGGTTATTTTTTTAATAAGTACTTAATGATGAGAGATATCAAACAATCAATACTGTTAACAGTAAATCAGTAGCGTCATGTTTCTGAGGTGTTATTACGAAATTCGCTAAGAGTTTTTAAATTAAATTAAATAATTAATTTTGAAATAATTACGTTTAGTTTCGTTTCATTATTAATATAATAATATTCTTGGAACGAAAACCATCAATCAATGGGGGTAGAAATTAAAAACAAATTACTAGTAATAATAACTATTCAAAATTATGATGAGAGGTAACTTTTTTTTTTTAATTTGTCTTGCCAATATTTTTACATAAAAATAATACTTCATCAAATTACTATCAATCCTTCCCGTGAATATGAGATGACAACCTCACAGACTAAACAAAAATCCCAGTTTATCCCTTTTAGTTCCCGTCTGGCATCCCCGGGGGTGAGTCAGTGTTCGTAGCTCAGTGTCGTGTGGTCCGCCGCGCCGGGTGGTCGTGTCGCGAGTCGCTAGTCGCAGCCGAGCGTCCTTACCGGTGAGTGACAACCAACACTCATCACATAACACCTGTGTTTATAATAAATACCAAGTGAAAAGTGTGCAAGGAATGAAAGGACGTGTGCCGCAAAGCTGGAAATAAAATTATCGCGATGCCTCTTCGGATTGTCAGTCGTTTTTATAAATCACTAGGGAGGGCTGATAACGGGATAGGGAGGATTGTAATATATGGGAGGACGCTGGAGAGGGATAGTGCTGCGGGTTACGGAACTAATCTATCGGAGATAATGCACGCGGCTAAGAGAGCACGACCAACGGGAAAGTCTTCTTAATTGTTCATAGTCTTCTTAATGTTTCAATGGGAAATAGTAAACATTAAATTTTCCACAGTATACTTAAATACCTACTACACATTATTCTAAAACAAATGACCCTGGATTTATAAGTTAAACGATGACCCGTTATTATAATCAAATAAACTATACCTGTCGTTGCTTGGAAACGTTATCACCAACGTAGTGGGCACGTATGTTCGAGGCTTTGCACACATGAAACCTTTAACTTGGTGTCCTGCCTGTCCTGTCACCTGTTCTCAGCAGGACCCGATGGACGCTACGGACGACGGTGCAGTACAGATGGCTCAATTCTAGATCGCAAACATCTTATTTGATTTATTTTTTTCATCACTCACAAAGTAGAAGAAGAACTTTTTAAAGGCTTATCTAACAATATAGGTTATCTTAATGCTTTTAAGAGTAAGCATTACACTCTTATTATGCTTTTATCAAAACTTATCATTGCACATAAACTACAATTTTTTTGTAAAAATCATTTAAAATAATATATTTTTCTATATCGTCAGTCAAATGGTCTTCAGATTTTAAAATGTAACTTGGGTTATGAATACATTATTTAAGACTTGTGTTTTTATGACAAACAAAGCAACTTTTTAAAAATTTTCACTCAAAGAAAGGACAATAGACGTGCTCGAGGTCGATTGACAATTGGCCATTTTGCATATTTTTAACGTTAAGATCTTTGGTCAAATTATATTATTAGATGAATTGTTAAGATGAACCTTATCTTATTATCCTCGCAATAAAAGAATTGAATAAGAAAATAAAATACTAGCAGACTCACAGATTTCAATATATTATTGGTAAAAAAAATAATAAACTTTGAAAAACTTACGAAAAAACGGGATGGTGCCACAGATTACATAATAGAGTTACTATATGTAGGTGCAACGTAAATGTTTTGTAATCAGACACGTTAAGTACATACAAAAAGCTCAGAATTAATCAAATAACATGTTAAAAGCGATGGTATATAATATCAGAATATTTTTATGTTAATCCATTTTACCAGGAGTTCAGAATCATGCTGGATGTGGAGAGATAGACCTTCCGCCCATTTCGGTGGATACGAACAACTCGTTATCACCGTTTCCCGAGCGCCTCTTGTTAACTATAGCAATTAAACTGTGCGACTATACTCGTTCACAACTAGGAACTAAACTAGTTTGGGCCGGTTTACTGGATGCTCGTTCCATCCAAATCATCCAATACTTTATACAGCTGAAACTTCACTGATTAAGTTATCGTTGTTGTCTTGGAATAGTAATATTTTCATTTTTCAATTATTTTCATTATTGTAATTTTAAAATTCAAAATTCAATCGCGGTGATAACCTATGTTAAGTGTCTGTTAGTGCATTAATGTACTAGTAACTGTGAGTAAACTTAATGGTTACCTACAAGACTAAGCAGTAAGATCTGTATCAATGAATGGATTGACTTTGTTGAATATGCCCATCGTAGTTTTTCTGTAGAAATAAATTGGAAGATTACTTTCAAAACTACTAAACCTATAAGTAATCCTATATTAGGATAAAGTCGATGAAATAAAACAAGAGGCGAATTTAAGGAGACGTGTATTGATTAGTGTCTCGAATACAACAGACAAAATAATAAAGTATATTAAACTTAATTGCTAAACAAACGATACGAATCACATGTTGCAACGAATAATGGAGTGCTGCAGGCAAACTATAAATGTAGTCATTCTAATACCTCAGTAACACTATCATGAAAACTAAATTCAAGTTGGTTGTATTATTTGTTACATAAACCTTGTAGGTCTCGCGTAGCTGCTACGCGCTCGGCCTACTACGCCGTAGCAACGAGACGGCTACGCCTCGTAGCAGGGAACAGGAATGTACTTTATTTCATGCAACCATTTTAATATTGCAGTTGAGTCAATTTTCATATAAAGTCCCCGGTAAATATATTTTATGACGAGTAAGATACAAGCGTTAACTGAAAAACGTAAGGTTTATCACTCTTTGTGCATTGCAGCAAATTTTACTGATACACTAAAATATTAAAAAACTTCTGCTTAAGAATAAGCGACTGGCAATTTTGATTTTTTAAAAGTATAATTAGGTAAATGCTATTATAATAATACATAAAATATTTAAAATTAATGTATTCCAATTTTTTTTTTCAATATCTAACTAAATATCACACTTACAGGCATTTACAGCATCAGTTAACACTTAAACTTTAACTATTGAAGGTACTTAAATTCATCTCCGATCACTCAAACCTCAACTGGCCTGGCACTGGAATAGTGTTTGTTCGCGTCCTAAACAAATACAATCGTAGCACTATATTATCTACCTATACCTATAATCTATACGATCGTGGCGGTAGTGCTTCTATGAAAATAAACTACGCTATTACGACGTGAGAAAGAATAACTGATATTTGGTTTACTCTACGTTGATCTAAATAAAAAGACTAAAAAATTAAACGCCTGAGTTTTGTTTGGTTGTAAAAACGTGTGGTAACGTAATGAAAATTTGATATTTTCTCTCATTTCATTTGCAGTACTTTACTTTACATAAAATAGAAATCGTTTTTAATATTTCATATTGTTCATAATTAATTATGTAATACTCATACTATGCGATGATTAAAAACCTAAAATTACATATGTACGTAATTTTTCAAACCAAATTAGTTCTTCTTAATTCGATACAAATGTAATATTATTTTTCAGCCTTGTTTTTGATTCTCTGTTGATTTTAATGCTAAAAATCAACAGAGTATCTAAACGGAGAGCATCTATATAGGCAGATGTAAGATTCAGATATTTATACAAAACTAAGAGTTAAATATTTCAGCTATTGCGAAAAAATAATAAATAATAACGTAAGTATCACTCTACTTTTCAAAGCTTTCTCGGTTGTTTATACAGCTATTTTGATTAAAAACGGGATATTAACTGGATCTCATTTCAAATCATTATAGTAATAAATATCACTCGTTTCATTACTTTCCAACTTCAACCGTCTCTAAGTTTGTTTCTTGTGGTATTAATACAAGTCGAGTCGAGTATCTGCTCTTTGCTATGGACTCGGAAATAACTACTAGAATCTAGTTTAAAGAATGCGAGAGTAAAGTTAGTTGGAGTAGTGTGCTCTAAGTTTGGTGGAGCAGCTCTTAGAGAATCCCCGATCAGAGTATCCAGTATCCAGGTCAATTCGAGGAACTTTGAAGAATAATACAAATTTCAAGTTATCTGGCTCGGCGCCAGAGAAACTTGTGATTAATTTATAATTATTTCAAGCTCACTCAAGAAGAAATCAATAGCAGTTACATAACAGAAAGGTTGTTTTTACCTTGATTACTTCGGATAATGATCGAAAAAAAAGCAACTGCGATCCCCAAACATTAAAATTTTAAAAACGATGAAAAGGATTTGTCTTGATAGACGACTTTCACTTTAATAGTTATTTTTAGTGTTGACGACTTTAGTACTATTAATAATTTTGTGAATATTGGATAAAGAAAATGTTAAAAGTTTATACGTCGCGCGGCCTTTCCTACTTATGACCTTAACTTAAAGAAGAAGGGAAATTTTCCATTTCATTTGTTTTGCCACGGGTGAAGAAAGGTTTAGAACCGCAAAACCATTTAAGAAACCTTTTACTGTAGTGAAAGTGTTGTGAAGCGAGCGGGGCTCGCCCTGTGGGAGCGGCTGAGCCATTCTGCGATAGCGCTCTCGTAAAATGCCCGACACGAGCCCTGTATCGGCGGATCTATTGGCAGAAACGATCGAACGCTTTTGTAAATTCGTTCGAATTCTATTTAGATGAATCTTTTAATTCTGTCGGCCTGTCGATCGAAGCGTGTGGGCGATACTTGTAGCTTTTATTGTCTGAAAATGGTTTCACATAAAATGGTGTTCGTTCTCTAAATACAAAATACTTCAAAGTTAATGGAAAGCCTGAAAAAGGCATGCAAATTTTGTATTACGTTATTAAAAGGCGTGACCGATGATCGGTACTTATTTTATCCTGACTGCCTTTCGACAATTTATAATTATGTTTTATAATTTTAATTTATGTTGCGGGTTGTGGGAATTTCAGTAGCTGTTATAATGAATATTTTTTGTAATGTACCCACTGTACTTTTAGTCGCCTCTTACGGCAGCTCAAGGCAGAATTATTTTGCTCCAGTTGCCGATACCCGGGCATCAGCAAACAGTAGAGAAATATTTTGGGATTTTGGAGGAAAATTACCCCGAATCTTGGCGATATCCATCATCCGCAAACGAGTATCTTTAATCCGGCGCGAATGGCGGTGACGTTTGATTGATATCCTCCATCGCGACCTCCGTGACGCGTGACGTATGGAGACGCTCATCCCTCGCAACGACCGTTCCAACGATTGACATTTATTTTTAGTTCATTGGTAGTTTGAATTAGCGTGTTCAATAATGTTATTATAGTCACGTAGCGATGAAAATTAAATAAATTTGAGATTTTGAAATGTTATTATTCGAAATATCAATTACTATCGTTTGATTGAGCTATTTCCAGAATCGTTTTATAGTACTTTTATTTTAGCTTATCACCCAAGATTATTTTATTTTTATTGGTTGGGGATCATTTATCCAAAATAACTCGTATTCTGCGGCCCCGTAGCTAAAACAGGAAAACAAGTTTTATCATTGGTCACTGTTTTCCATGAAATAATAGCTGAAAGTTAATGATAAAATATCGTTCTACAACTTATTATTATTGTTATTGACGGCCAATTTTATTGTAGTTTGTTATTGATTTTCAATTCATTCACGTATTACGTGTGTAGGTATCTACTTTAAAAAAATACAAATCTATTTTCTGACTGTGATTATTTTTTCTGTTATGTGGAAGGTCGATGGCCAACTATAAAATAACAGTTAATAAAATTCACCCGTGACTTACAATAGGATCACCTATGCATAAAAACATGCATTTCATACAAATAAATAATATTAGTTCTCGGCTAATTATCTCAAGGGAACAAATTGTTCTGTGATTTTTTAAGCGGTCCCATGTGGGTCCCAACTCCCATTGTGTACCGACAATATTTTTTTCTAACATAAGCTAAATATTGTAAACCTCGTCCGAAATTTTGCCCCTGTTACTAATTCCAATATTTTCCAACAGGCTAATCCGAGCGTTATGATTCAAATTGCTTGCGTGTCTCTCCACCAGCATTGAATACCAATAGCTCTGCTTTGCACAAAGATTGAGTTTGACATTTCCTCGGATCTCGGGATCAGCGTTATTGCTCCGCCTCGGAGCGGGAAACAGTTCTGCGGATTATAGCCCTGAGCCTTGGCCCGATTTCAGCTTAAATTCTTCAGGAGCGGATCGATCGCGAGCTGACAATACCGCATTTTATTGCCGTGACAGATTTTTATACCGCATTCTCGGTTTTATTCCACGTATAAAGCGTTTTATTGCTTTTAGGACATTACACTTTGAACTCGACCTGGAAATGAGGTTTCAGTAAATTGTATAACATCACAATTTGAATTTGGCGGTTTTGTGTTCAGTTATACATAATACACTTTATTTAATAAAAAGTAAAGTCTGGAAGAGCTAGACATCTATTTTCTGTAACAAATGCGATATTTCCACTGGACTTTTTCCAATTTGTGATCCGGAAAATCTCGCAAGTGCTCTGAATCAGGAGCACAGAAGCGAGGATAAACAGTAAGTCTGAGTAAGATCGTGTGTTTCGGAACGACAAATTGCAGAGTGTAATAAATTCGCAAAGCCGGTCGTCTCGGGGCGCGCTGCGTGATCCTTTACAACGGGCGTGGGTTCTTATACTACAGATACATAGTCCCCTATGTATGAAAGCTCTTCTTGGAGTATTTGCAGTCCTGGTACCTAACCGTCAGTTTAATTTTCAGAAACCAAGCCTTAATGAGTAAACAGCAAGTTGCAAAGCTAAAAGCTAGCTTAGACTTGCTTTACAGCATAATTACTTTCTCATATGATGCAACACGGAAACTCGCTTCTTAATTACTAACTACATAATCATGTCGACTGACGACGACTTAGTAGTTTACACATTTTGGTTTTGACTGTTAGATACAAACGATTCAAGAAGGTCTAATGCCCTTAAAATTTATGGATAACGCAAAAATTGTCTGGCTTAAAAGAATTGAGTAATAATTTAAATAATTCAGATTTTAATTTTTCTGACAATTATGATATTTTTAGCAATCTCGAACAAATTCCATATCTTGTTTAATGAAACACGCACATACCTTAAAGATAAATTTGTATTTAAGCCGTACAAATTTTTCAGAGCAATAAATTTGGGAGGCTTGTATTGCGTGATCGCGGAGGGGCGGGGGAACATGTCGCCGAGCCAGGGCTGATGTACGACCGGCGATTTATGCTCCTGCAGAGTTCTGTTCGCCTGGTACCTACCACACCGTTGTGTGGGCTACTTTATGGTTGAACGGGGAAAGCAGAAACCTCTCTACCTAGCTAAGTAACTGAGTATTTGCGTTTCATTGCAGAATTGCCGCTTTTATGCAATTTGTTAAACTTGTCCTTGTTGCTTCAATCTACAGCTCTACGGAATGAAGTAAAAGAACTAAGAGATCAGTATGTGTGAGGTCGCTAGTCGACCATAAAACCTAGACAGTAAAATGGATGAAATAATTGATTACGTTAGTTACTATAAAAGCGAAGCAATAGTAAAACTTTTCCGAAAGCTAATTTCTCAGCCACAAATGAACAAGAGCTTCAGCTATGAAATCTCAAGTGATGCCAATTGCATGCGGAGCGGCTCAGAGCAGATTACAGCTAAACCCGCATTCAATTACCAAAATTACGCTACATTTGACGCAGTACGCCGCACATAGACGATTAAGCCGTCTCACTCCAATTGCTCCTTATTCTATGAAGACAGAATTGAAATTAGAGTAAGGAGGAGTAAGGGTAGTTGTAACATTGGTAATGCCAGGCATCAACTAATGGCATTCAGCAATTCTCTCATTTAGCTTAGCGACTTATCTGGTTAGAAGATCTAAAGTTTAGCAATTGGAATAGAAGTGGTCTGTTTTATATTTGGCGATAGAAGGAAAGCCGAAAATATTTTTGAGAAATGAGGGAGAGTTGATTTTTACAAGAATCATTTCTACTATAGAGGAACGTTATTAGACGTTATCATAAAAAGTTTAATAGGTATAAAATTACAAATTGAAATTTTATGAATCGATACTAAAACACTTAAAAACCATCATGTAACATGCACCTTCAAGTAAGACTTCTCCCAAAACATCGCCACGAGGCATTGTTTCCACACTGTAAATTATGATTCTCAAAACTAAAATCATATTATTAGTGAATACAGAAATGGTTAAGGAAGAAACGAAAAGTTTGGTTGGATCACAGCGAGTGAAAGGAAAATTAAATGGTCTCTGCTTACCAGTCAGCGAAAAAGCGTAACTCCTTCCATGTTTTGCCAAGGCGGCAGTTGTTTCTTCTATTTTATTTACCTACCTTTGTTATATAAGTTTCAAATATGGTTGTGATAACTTCAGTACTATCTGCCAATATTTCAAGATTATTATTCTATAATACATCTGGTTCTATTGGCCAAACAACAGCTCGGCGTGTGTCAACTAACACATAACGTCAATAGAGGTATGTTTGCAGAGATTCAACTAGTTTCTATCCCTCTCGCTGGGGAGGCATTAGGTTGTCGAGGCACTTAAAACAAGTGTACACACTTGTATGGTAAACTGAGGGCACGAAGGGTTAGAACAAACACATAGGCTATAAGAAGCATGACTTCATTATGTTTTATGGTCTATTTCATTATAAATCCTGACTAAAGTTCGAAATGAAATGAACTGAAATATGTTTTATTCGAAGCAAGATTTTACAAATCACTTTTCGACGTCGATCGACGTTCATTGACCTCTTTCTTTTCATGAAAGCTATTAAAAATAATGTACTTAACGCAAAAATGTCTGGCAAGGTCACATAATGCTCACCTCGCCTTCTACTACGATATGTCAAATTATTACGTATTTTGCGATAATTTCCTCCTATAGCTTTATCGTATCGTTTGAAAAAAAAAGTGCGCATTGAATGCTGGCATCAATGACCTTTTGTCCTGATTGTTAAGAAACAAACTCGAACAACTATCTTGACTTACTGTAAGTGTATATAGCTTTGCACACTTCCAGCACACTTGCTCAGTCAGCGCCTTCCGTATTTTTGAAACTACGCATGTTTTTATGTTTATTTAATCCTTTATTTTAAGGCAAATAGCGCTTAGCAGAATATTATATGTATTAGATACTGTAACCAAATAATTCAGTCCAGAGCAATATTCATTTTCAATTCAATTCAGCCCGGCGAATTTATCGATATTCAAATAATAAATAACAAACGATTCAAGAAGGTCTAATACCTTAATAGTCACGTCCGTTATAGTACTATTTTGTCAATTTTCTAAACAATCTCTGTTAGAGCAAATAAACAATATCCAGACTATTCCAGACACATGGCAAACAGAAGTGATTATCACAAGAATGTTTGTCCTGGGCGGGGTTCAAACCCGCTACGCTTTGCTTAGAAGGCAGGCGTACCTCTATAATATACAGAGATATAATTGTAATCTACGAAATCAAATCTAGCCATCGAAAGCTTTCATCAGCAACTCCAAAATTCAAAATGTCTTCAGAATGATCAGTGTTGTAGAAGCGAGCCGGAGGGCCCGAGTCTGTTTGGCGAGCCCTTCGCGCGTGTTCAAATACCCCGGGACCGATATTTAAATATCCCCAAATTCAGAATATTGAGGTCCCGCGTGAATTGACACCGGATTCTGCATGCATAGCTGCGCACTGGCCAAGTTCCGATGAAATCCAGATTGTTTATTTATAAGTATAATGACAATTTTTATTTGCGTATTTAAACGATCTGACTGTAACTGTTTTATTCGCTCCAATTAGAGTTACCTACGTCAAATACATCAATCAATATAGCTTAGAACAGTTTTTAGTTAAAAAAATCCGTGTAAATGTTTGCTCTTAATGTATGCATTTCACAGAATCAATTTACTGTCAATCTGGTCATTTTAAAGATCATGCCCAGTATACTTTTACTAATCTATTAAACGACTAAATTAAATGAAATACGAGCTTTGCGTTTTTTGAACAGAAATGCTAACAAGTGAAGGTTTTATGTAGTTGAGCCAGACGGCAGACTTTGCCCAATGTTAAACCGGTACCGCTCGCACACGGCCCTCAATACCGACTCCAATAAAATGTGTATATACGGCCGGGCCGGGTGCGGTTGACACCTGCTGATGTATGGTAATCAGTTCATAACACGTTATTGAAAGCGATTTTCTATGAATAATTTGCATTGTAATTCGAGGGCGTGAAAACGATTTGTTTTGATGTACCTACTACAATATTTTGTTTATATGTTTACAAAGGAACAAAATAACTACTTTGCAAGTTTTGTTTGTGTTTACTGTTCACGTTAATTCGAACTATGGTGGTAGAATAATTTCCGTAGACATAGAGAGGTTTCGTAATTTAAAAGGCATAGGACTTGTAGCTATATGAGTAGGGTATTTCATGCAAGCACTTGAAACAGTACCAGGGTAAACTTGAAAAAGCTCCAGTAACAGCATTATAGTTAAACTTTTACAGAGTAAATTAATAAGTGGATCATAGTTCAGAAAACTTAGATGTCTGTAGTACCTAATATTAGTTACCTTATCATCGGTATGGTTAAATAGTAGTTAGTAGTAAAGTAAATAAAAAATCGTTCATTGTATAACAACTAGTTACAATATTTTAAGTAACCCTAAAGCCTGTGCTAATTAAGTAGACTTGTCTTCCCTTGTTTCGTAATAAGTGAAAGTAAACAATTTATTTAATAGGGTGAGGTTGAAAGTACGAGTATGTATAAAATATAAAAATGTGGGGACACCTCACACACGGTCACCTAATTTCAAACTAGACAGAGCCTTTACTATGAGTGTCAAACAGCTGATATACATTCATTAATATCAATATACAACATCCAGATACAAGACAAACAAGTGCTCATCACGCGAATGTTTGCCCTGGGCGGGATTCGAACCCGCGACCCTGTGCTTCGAAGGCAGACGTACTAGGCTAGGCCGTCGTGTATGTGTTGGACATGTTGACTTTTAAAGGCCTCTTTAATCTTGAATTCGTTAAAATTTTTACTCAAAATGTGATTTTATCGTGAGCAATATTTGTGAGCATGTCGTCCGCATGCCACCCTCATCGCTCGCCCCTCGCTCAGTAATTGCGATGAGCCCGATATAATTGACTGCGACAGGGCTGGATTGCGACCGCGCGGTCGAGGGTTCGGCTCCCGGCCGTCCCAAGGGGTTGTTTAGGGAACAAGCTCCTTGATTGGGAAATTTGTGGTGTTTCAAGCCAGATTTATTCGCAGCTTTATGATGAGAGGTTGATTGAAGTATAGTGGGCAGTGTGCAGTAGATATTGTAATATTCTTTAATGACAACCATATTAGATACGGTACATAATAAAATATTTACAAATTATAGATAATATCATAAGGCCCTTTTAAGAAGTAAAAGCATAGATTATGTGAATATAATGATGTGATTCTATAACTCTGGATCCCGTACTTTTATAAGATAGCCTCAAAAGTCCTGTAATCTTTAAAATTTTATCTTTAGTATATTCATTTATCAACTAATCCATACTAAACCTTCACGGTAGGAACGTATAATATTATTAGCTTGTAACGTAATTCATAATCCTTATATTTCTCTTTCTTCTCTCGAAAATTATTTCAAAACGCTTCCATCATCTTTATCAGCCAAAACACATCAACCGCTAGACAAAAGCCTATCGCAGCGACCTTTGTATAACAGTCAAGAGCAAGTTAAGCTGAACATTTTGGACTTTGCACCGTTCTTATTCCCGTTGAATAAAGGAGAGAATCGCGATGAGCCTATTCAGCTTACCTTGCGTTTCAGTGTACTATTACGAGTATACATTCAGTGCCATTATTGTGCCAAACAATAGCAGAGACAAATCGAATGCATTGTCTACAGATAGATAAACTGTAGAGCTATAAAACGCAATTCGCTCGCTACAGTACAGCAGTTGCGGTGGAAATTTGTAACGAGACAAGCGGAGCATGAAGATAATGCTAATATAGAGCTATTCAGTTGCCGTTGTAAACATGGACGCGGATTTGGACTACGTTGCACTAATTATATTTTTTTATCTTAAATATTATTCTTCTATCGAGTGGATTTCGAGGTTAACCTACCTCACAAACCCTGGTGTCGTAATTGTTGAGCCGCCTTAGGCTTCCGACATGGCTTCTATAACGACTACATCTGTAGATAGTAGCTGGGTCCAACTGCTTTACGTGCCTTCCAAAGCACGGAATCATCTCTCTTTTCGGATAATCAGGTGATTCAGCCTGCAATGTCCTAACCAAACTGGGAAAAGTCTCACTAAGTGATATTTGTTCGACGGATCCCCACTGGGATTCGAACACAGACGAGCTTTTGACCACTCGACCACGGAGGTTATTCATCATCATCTCAGCCTGTAGGCGTCCGCTGCTGGACAAAGGCCTCCCCCTGTGATCTCCACAATGTTCGGTCCCGCGCTGCCCGCATCCAGCGGCTTCCCGCGACCCTCACCAGATCGACGGAGGTTGTTATATAATTTATTTAACATTTAAAACCGCCGATGGAAAAATATTTTTATTAAATTTTTAGACTTATTTACATGTAGTTTAATTGTACAATACAAACATTATTTCGTGCCTTTAACATGCAGTGCACACATTCACACATTGCGTGAACCTGCCAGTTATGTTCAAACTAATATCGCAACGCCTCTTTAAATAAGAGTTCATTCTTCATTGACTTCAAAAAAAAAAATTAAAAAAAAAAAAAATTAATAGACATGGCCACCCGCCCATACATCGTGTGCCCCGCCGGTAAATATTCGTGCGTCAAGATCAAACCTAGATCTTTGAGTTGGTCTTGCTGTCTCATAAGAGACCCCAGAATGAGAAATTCTGTAGCTAGTGGGGTTTTTAAGTTATAGCATAATATGTTATACCACTTGGTGTAACCGTAGGTATATTAATTACTAATGTCCATGGGTTTAACACTTATTAATCAAAATCAACTTCAGTAGGAAAATGAGCTAGGCAAGATGAATGGTCCTAGCAATGATAGAATAGATGGTAGATGATTTTGAGTCATATTGTAAAGATCCCAAAAGACCCGTACTGCGGATTAAAAAAAAAACAAATTGTGCGAGACGAGAGCCAGCCTCGGTTTGAGCAAAGCTTAATAACTTCATTAGATTTTGACGTCGAAAGTGCTTTGTAAAGTCTTACTTCGAATAAAAACTTTAACTTTTGACTTTTGGCTGAGTAATTATTATTCTTTGGAAGACGTATATTCATTACCTATTCATGATGTTTTAAAATAAACTGTGTCCTTTGGCCAGCTAGCTGGTTTAAATCTGGTGCTCTGTTTATTTTTCTATGGATGAATTTGAATCTAAGGACCATAAACAAAAATAAAACAAGAAAATGACATGCATTTCATATGTCTTTCAATTCAGTTTCATTGTAATTCTTCAGAGTAGTAAAAACACCATAAAACTTTGAATATCTACAAAAAAAGAGTTCAGCTATATAATTTGAGTAGTTGTCTCCTCTCGTCTTGACAGTTACTCAGGTGAAAATAATAAACTTTAAGACTCAAATAAAAAATATGAAGGATTTATACCGTTATTTTAAAATTTTACTATCAACAGTTCAGCTAAGAATATTATAGTAACGACTAGCAGGGAGCATTGTTTGTATGCATAAAAAATTTTATAACTCTTTCGAATATCCGAAGCGTATATAGTTACTGCGTAGTAAAAATATTTTACGGTGTTAAAAGTTGGTTTTCTCTCGCTCGCCCTAACCCCGGGTGCACACCAATAAAACCATTTCCTGATATTTAACGACAGTGCATCCACCCCTTTGAATTCAAATCTATGTTCGCAAGTCTCCCCTCTCGCTCAACGAGCTAACTTTACTGTTCGAAATTAACAAGTTAACTTTTCGATATTTTGTCAAGTTATGATGTTGTACTCCTCTCCAAGTTATTGACTGTTACGAGTGTAGCTCGTTTGTAACCTCAACAAAGATGGCTGTAGGAGGTCGTACCTATGTTGGCATCTGACGATACGATGGTGGTCTTGTTTCTGTTTCATTTTGCTTAACAGTTTATCAATGGAGTATTTATAAACTATTTCAACGCTTTGTTGTATGAATAAATTGGTACAGTACAATATATTATGTATGTCAGTAAAGCTCTTCAATTAATTACCCGAGGACATAAAACCCTGAAAAAGGTTTCAACATTTATTATATAAATATTTTTGTCAGAAATGTTTGTACAGCACAAAAGAATTTGTAGATAAATGTTACGTCCGTTTATCCGTTTTTTTGTTTTGATGTAATGTTTTTATAGTTTAGCTATTATTGCTAAAGCGTGTCTAAAAGTGACAAACTTCCCTTGACAAAGTGCGATGAAGTGTGGACTGCTCACCCTCCTAGTTGAAGAGGCTCGAACCTCTCAATGGGGACGCATATCTATGAACTGATAATGCGTACTTTTTATCTCAATGAATTAAGACGATGGATCCTTCTCGAAAAAGTTTTTCTTCTAGATGTGATTAAATTAAATAGACTTCCCTTACACGGTTTACACACATTTTTCAATTGGTATCTTTCGAACAAAAGGCATATCTTTCTTTATCAACTACGCCACCAAAACGAAATCGTTTTAATATAAAATTTAAGAAGCTTAATATCCTTGCCTTCCTTAATGTAGCTGTTCCGATTCTCCGGAGCGTACCGAAACCGGAGTTGAGCAGAAGCACGTCGCTGCAAAAAATAACAAACAGTTTTTTTCGTGTTTAATTAAAAGTAAGATGGGATTTTTCCCTATTTACATTCCCATATCTGATAAGGGCGGGGTCGCGCGTGATCCCCGATCGGCCCGTCGCCTGCGGGGTGGGGGGAGGAGGGGAGGAGAGGTTTGGGAGCAGGGACAATTCTGGACCTATTATTGGAAGCTGGTTTGTGAGGTATTGCATTTTTATGGGTTTTTTTGGAGATAAAACCTTATGGTACTCGCTTGGAATTAGAATAAGGCTGCTGGTTAACTTACTGTATGTTCGAATGTTGCACACGGTTAATAGGGGATTTGAGTCAATATATAAACACGATAACATCTCAATTTTATCTAATTTTAATTATGGTTATTTCTTTGAATTCTCAGTGTCACCTTCAAAACAACAACATTTTCAAAACATTAAAAATATCTATCATTATTATCGAACTAAATGAGCAAAACCAGTGAACCGTACAAGTAGTTAATTGATAACACCGCGTTTGAACCGCAATACTACACTCCCCTTCCCTCTCCACTTCACCACTTCCCGCTGAACCCATTATGTACCGCAAACCAAAGCCACATCGGGTTTAGCTGATTCGGATTGAGTAGAATTCATAAATAAAATTGGTCTAATTTCATATGTTTTGACGGCAATTAAACAGACTATTGAAATGAATATACCTAATATAATTTTTAAAAAGTATTGTTTGTTAGGTGTACGAGCAGCTCAGGGTCATTTATTTTTATTTAATGAAAATAGTAGCAAAAGAAACTACACTTAGCATGCTGGCAAAGATTACATTTATTATATAAGAATTCACACCGTAATCTTTTTGCGATGCGCTATAATAATTTTGTCCTTCTATATAAAACTTATAGATGGTTCTTGTCACAATTCTTATCCCTAGCCGAATCCAAGGATATGGTTAGCGGCCGTAAATGCCGTGGCGGGTATTGCTACGAGAAAACCCCTAATTCCACTTTGGCGGAATACTCCCTTCGGGATTTTCCGGTAGTTCCGATAACCGGAAACTTTCCAGAACATCAGTTTATAGTCTTGACTAATGCTGTTCTGAAGTTAGTAAGAGTAACCATCTTAAAGCATTATTTGTTGAAATGGAATGAAAAGCAGTCGGGGTTAGATATTATAAGTTTATTTTTCCTAATTTTTCTTGTTTCTATCTGTTTGTTCTTATATTATGTTGTTTATCATTTCTCTGTTATGTATCATTTGTAAATAATATGTATAATTTGGTTGTATTATTCATATCAATTCATTTACTTACCTGCCCTCATTCTATACTCATACTCTATTGCCCTAGACTACATTGGTTAGGTAAGGTCTTATTTTACTATTTATACACTAAGGGTAAGATTTTATGACAAAACTCTACTGAAAATCACCACTGTAGTAATTCCGGTAGTAACACTTTAAAATATATTTTTATGAAACGAAAATAAACAAAATAAAGGACAGAAGAAAAGATGGTGGGCAAAGCAAATAAATAAAGGAAACCCGCGAAAGGGTACACGGGGGAAAATACGTTAAGCGTGGGCGTATGCTACAATAACTTTTAGAGAACCATCGCACACTATCTTTGTCAGGACTACCCCAATTTGTCATCACTATTGAAACAGACTTTACCAACTATATCGAATGCCGTCACAATTGGGAACATACTATACCACTATAGACTCGATTGTTTGTTATCATGAGCGATCGGGACCTAATCAATCCCTAAAAGGGGTTTAGGTAGATCCGAGCACCATCAAAATGCCATAAGGGGAAACTGGCATGGAAAACACTGAACAATTACAAACTGGCCAACCAAGGGGCCTCCCCGCCCGGACCTTATGTAACTCGACCATATTACAGTTACTCTACCCGCGGTCATGATAACAATGCCATAGCTAACACCATACGAATATCAGAACCTAGCCAACCTTGCTAGCGACACGATAATTAGATCACTTTACTCACGGTTTACAGACACCACTGGACTGTGGTACAAACAATATTCCAACAACCATTATTTCAACATACATCCAGTTCGCACATCGAATCACACATCACAAAACACACCGGACCAGTACGTCCACCAGAATCACACTAATTCTCAGACACACAAAGTTATCAACGCGGCTGCGGATCTACCAAGAGGGCTCGCCCGCCCTGAGCAGCGCTATTTATGTGAGTGCACCACCCGGTCCCACTCCCGGTAGTAGGGCCTCCTGTCAAACGTCACCGCGCCTACTTCACTCCGGTCAACTATATCGATTCTACCCTCCGAAACTCGCGAATGTAAAATAAAAACTGTCATTCGATGTTTACAATCGATTTAAACGATCAATCTGGCTTCAATCGCCGACACGGCCATCCTGCGTTGACACACGTCCTCGTGTGTTCGATTCGAAACTAATCAAAAGCAACACTTAATACCGCTCGGCTATTCCTGACCAAAACAATACTTGATCGAAGAATGTTTAATTCCTGACAGTAAAAACGATCAAGTACCATTACAGTCACAAGTCACAGTGACATCACTAGTCGTAAACCGTAAACACTGTTAAAGTCAAATATGAGGTATCTTATTCGCGGCCTACTGCTATCACATAGACTCGCAATGTCCATCTCTCCTGGACTCAGCAAGTCAATTTTATGACTTTATGGACTCCAAGACCCAAACACAACGTTATAACCTCAGCCAGAACAAGGTGCACGCCGCGCATGCACGGACTACTTAAAGTGAACTATTCCCGTTTCAATAGTGAGCGCGTCTCTTACTTTAAAAGAGAGCGTCCCTAAAAAAAAAAACAATAATGTACCACTCAAAGCACAATACTCCAACAACCATTATTTCAACATACATCCAGATCTCACATCATATCATACATCACAAAACACACCGGACCAGTACGTCCACCAGAATCACACTAATTCTCAGACACACAAAGTTATCAACGCGGCTGCGGATCTACCCAGAGGGCTCGCCCGCCTTGAGCAGCGCTATTTATGTGAGTGCACCACCCGGTCCCACTCTCGGTAGTAGGGCCTTCTGTCAAACGTCACCGCGCCAACTTCACACCGGTCGACTATATCGATTCTACCCTCTAATACTCGAGAACGTAAAATAAAAACTGTCATCGATGTTTACAATCGATTTAAATGATCAATCTGGCTTCAATCTCCGACACGGCCATCCTGCGCTGACACACGTCCTCGTGTGTACGATTCGGAACTAATTAAAAGCAACACTTAATACCGCTCGGCTATTCCTGACCAAAACAGTACCAGATCGAAGAATGTTTAATTCCTGCCAGATAAATTCAGTTACAGTAAAAACGATCAAGTACCATTACAGTCAAAAGTCACCGTGACATCACTAATCCTGAACTGTAAACACTGTTAAAGTCAAATATGAGGTATCTTATTCGCGGCCTACTGCTATCACATAGACTCGCAATGTCCATCTCTCCTGGATTCAGCAAGTCAATTCCATGACTCCATTTTCTCTCCAAACCTAAATACAACATAACTTCAGCCAGAGCAAGGTGCTCGCCGCGCATGCACGCACTACTCAAAGTGGACTATTCCTGTTTCAAAAGAGAGCGTCCCTAAAAAAACAATGTAACACTACACCGATGCAGACACCGATTTCTGCGCACTACGGCCTATCCAAGCCTCCGATTTAGTCAACTACAACTACAACAGAGTAAAATCGAACTCAGAACCTAACTTCCCGTTTTATAACTTCTCACAATCTTAGCCATCTTACTTTAATGGTGCGTAACCCTCCGATAATTTTTTACTAACGGTAAAACACGAAACTTTAAACGAACACTCCGTATTATGACAATCCATTGTGAAAAATCTAAAACGCTCTTAAGTATTCGCGGTTGTTAACTACACTAATACACAATAAACGCACAGATCTACTAACACACATCAAGGACTCACCATGTCATACATGTGAGCCAGTGTACTCAGTACACAATTGCAGAGAAGTCTCCCATGAGATTTAAATAAAAACAGTCATACCTCCAGCCGCGCATCGCGCCCTGAACGATTCAAATCGCAGTTACAACTACGACGGAGTGTATGAAGACACAGAAATAAGTAGCTCAATAATTGCAGACAAATCTTCCATGAGACTCAAATAAAAACAGTCATTCATAGCTCCACCTGCACATCGCGCCCTGAACGATCCAAATCGCAGTTACGACTACGATGGAGCGTATGAAGACACAGAAATTTTAATAAGTAGCTCAATATTTGCAGAGAAATCTTCCACGAGACTCAAATAAAAACTGTCATTCACAGCTCCCCCCGCACATCGCGCCCTGAACGATTGTAATCGCAGTTACGACTACGAAGGAGCGTATGAAGACACAAATTTTAATACGTAGCTCAATGTTCAATGTCATATTTCCAGTAACGCATCGCGCCCTGAACGGTTAAACCGCAGTTGCGATTGCCACTATAATCCCAGGTTCACGTCGACAGCCGCGCATCGCGCCCTGAACGGTTAAACCGCAGTTGCGATCGCTACTACGACTACAGTTTAAATTCGATTCAATTCGTTTTGATTGTCAATAATCAGTCAAGACCCCAGTCAGAAGTTCACGTCGACAGCCGCGCATCGCGCCCTGAACGGTTAAACCGCAGTTGCGACTACGACTGAAGCGTGTTTATTAAATCATCACCTCCATCGGGTGGATAAATTATAATCATCGCCTTCATCCGGCGGATAACATTAAATCATGGAAACCTAACTTCTAATACAAGATGTTTAAACTGTTTACAACAACAAAATAAAATCGTTACTCGATTATCCAATTATCATCATTATCAACGTCAGGTAAACACATTGTCTAAGTCAGATCAACTTCGTCATAAAATTCGTCATGAGGGTACTAGTAGCTAAAAGTAGGTAGGTTTATTTAACGCCTTCAACGTACAACGAACTCTCAATAAAAAAAAATACTTTAACGATTTGTAACACCTCTCTGTTTACATCGGGTTCAATTTTAACTAATTTCGTACCGCATTATTTTAATTGATTTCGTACCGCATCATTTTTACAAACAACTAAATAAACTAATTTTCACAATAAAATCGCACGAGTTGGGTACTTTACGCCACAATGACGTTTTCAAACAAAACTACATAGCAAAACGAACAATAAATCACAAAAATTTAATTACGCGCGGTCTAATAGTTACACTGCTAAATATTTCAACCGATAATCTCCGAAAATTCAACCAAAATACAATCGAAAAGACCTATTGATGCAACGGGATATTTTCCGCAAACGTCAAACTCGGCGCGCATTATTTGGCGTACAATATTTCGAACTATGTTTACGACAGCAAATGGTACACAACAAAACAATTTAACGTATTTACACTTGACGCAGTCACATCCGATTAAAATGGGACAGAAATATTACAGTACCTGATAAACAATGCGTGTGCACAAAGAACACTGATTCTGATTCTAATTTTCACGCGTAAAACATAAAGTACTTTAATGTTTGACACCCAAAAAATCTTGACTACATCGACAATTCGGACGCAACATAATGACATTTTTTTTACCCACAATAAAAACGTTCTAAAGTTCGGATGAAAAATTAACAACCTAGAAATGAAATTAAAAATTCAAATTCAAAATAAAATCGCGTGAACGTTACTTTACTACGATTAAATTAAACTACAGGGCTCTTTATCGCACTTCTGATGTCGGAAAATAAAAGGACAGAAAGACGAAGATGGGCAAAGCAAATAAATGCCGTAAATGCCGTGGCGGGTATTGCTACGAGAAAACCCCTAATTCCACTTTGGCGGAATACTCCCTTCGGGATTTTCCGGTAGTTCCGATAACCGGAAACTTTCCAGAACATCAGTTTATAGTCTTGACTAATGCTGTTCTGAAGTTAGTAAGAGTAACCATCTTAAAGCATTATTTGTTGAAATGGAATGAAAAGCAGTCGGGGTTAGATATTATAAGTTTATTTTTCCTAATTTTTCTTGTTTCTATCTGTTTGTTCTTATATTATGTTGTTTATCATTTCTCTGTTATGTATCATTTGTAAATAATATGTATAATTTGGTTGTATTATTCATATCAATTCATTTACTTACCTGCCCTCATTCTATACTCATACTCTATTGCCCTAGACTACATTGGTTAGGTAAGGTCTTATTTTACTATTTATACACTAAGGGTAAGATTTTATGACAAAACTCTACTGAAAATCACCACTGTAGTAATTCCGGTAGTAACACTTTAAAATATATTTTTATGAAACGAAAATAAACAAAATAAAGGACAGAAGAAAAGATGGTGGGCAAAGCAAATAAATAAAGGAAACCCGCAAAGGGCAACACGCGGGAAATGCGATAAGCGTGACCGTATGCTACAACAACTTTTAGAGAACCATCGTACACTATCTTTGTCAGGACTACCCCAATTTGTCATCACTATTGAAACAGACTTTACCAACTATATCGAATTCCATCACAATTGGAACACACTATACCACCATAGACTCGATTGTTTGTTATCATGAGCGATCGGGACCTAATCAATCCCTAAAAGGGGTTTAGGTAGATCCGAGCACCATCAAAATGCCATAAGGGGAAACTGGCATGGAAAACACTGAACAATTACAAACTGGCCAACCAAGGGGCCTCCCCGCCCGGACCTTATGTAACTCGACCATATTACAGTTACTCTACCCGCGGTCATGATAACAATGCCATAGCTAACACCATACGAATATCACACAACCTAGCTAACCTTGCTAACGACACGATAATTAGATCACTTTACTCACGGTTTACAGACACCACTGGACTGTGGTACAAACAATATTCCAACAACCATTATTTCAACATACATCCAGATCTCACATCATATCATACATCACAAAACACACCGGACCAGTACGTCCACCAGAATCACACTAATTCTCAGACACACAAAGTTATCAACGCGGCTGCGGATCTACCCAGAGGGCTCGCCCGCCTTGAGCAGCGCTATTTATGTGAGTGCACCACCCGGTCCCACTCTCGGTAGTAGGGCCTTCTGTCAAACGTCACCGCGCCAACTTCACACCGGTCGACTATATCGATTCTACCCTCTAATACTCGAGAACGTAAAATAAAAACTGTCATCGATGTTTACAATCGATTTAAATGATCAATCTGGCTTCAATCTCCGACAAGTAAAAGTATTTTAGTTATACTGAAATGCAATGCGCGCCGGAAGACGTAGCGTGGGAAGGCCCCCCACAAGGTGGACCGACGATCTGGTGAGTGTCGCGGGAAGCCGCTGGATGCGGGCCAAGCAGGACCGATCGACGTGGAGATCTTTGGGGGAGGCCTTTGGCCAGCAGTGGACGTCTTTCGGCTGAAATGATGATTTATGATGATGAAATGCAATATTGTGAAACCTAATTTTAACCCAAATATATTGTCGAATGTTTCTGCCCGTGTCCCCGTGCCGGCAGCGGGAGCGGCGTATAAACGTGACGCGGTGCTTTAGTTCCGCGCGTCATCGCGACGCAGCGCGGATACTTCCAAGGAAATTCGTTCACTAAACATTTCTGTTTGAAGAGCGAGCGCTGGTACCGATGACTCGGAGATTTGGTTCCAAATGTCTTATGAGTTTTAAACTGGTGTTCCTATTGAACATTGATCTATTGATTGCTTAATACTTGCTTGTTTATTGTTTGGGTGTCTAGCTAATATTCGTGTGTGCTTGCGTTGCAAACTGTGGTGTCAACAATACTGAGCCTCCTATTCTGGCTTTATCTGCAAGTAGATAACAGCCGGGACCAATGGATTTAGGAGCCTTCTCTAAGCAAGAAATCATATTTCTTTAGGAAAATTAAACGATTCAGACTACTAACAATGTCCTAACCAAACCAGGGAAAGTCGCACAAAGTAGTATTTGTTCGACAAGTATTCCTTGTAGGGTACGAATGTACCCTACAAGGATTTGAACCCGGAACCTCCGCAATATGAAGCGAGTATTACCACTCGGCCACGGAGGCTGTTATCTATTACCGATGTTACTGTAGCTGTTTGATGATAAAGAATTTGACGACTTGTTAAGAAGAGGCAATAATAATAATATTAAGTGCGTATGTAGATTGAAAACGACAGCATTTGACCTCGTTTGGCGCTGTTATTTATAATTTATTCGAACGAATGGAATGTAAATAAAGGGAGCAGTAATCATTTGCTTGACTGAGATCCGGAACAATACATCTAACTGGTTGTTATATTTGCGTCAGATTTGAGAGAATATTTCAGTAAAATTTGAAACGTCGTTGAAACGTGTGACAACAATATAGGCCTATATTGTTGTTTGTTAATGATGGTTTGCTTTGAATTTTGCTGAATATTGAGATCAAAATCTCTTGATAGGTACTTACATTATTATTTTCGTTATGTCAGTAAAAACAATTCACAAAATTACATAAGAACAATAATTTATTTTCCTTCCTTAAGTCAGCAGAAGCTTATCTTTTTACTTAAAAATTAAGCGAGACACAACCACTACCGTTTTCCCGCGGAAACTGCCGTCAGCATTTGCGGTCATCTGTATTCTCGAAGACGTCTGGGGTTAAGTTAAAAACATAATAAGTGGGGATTGTTCGTCTTTCTCTCTCCCCCCTTTCCGCCATATTATCTGTCCTCTTCCCGCCGTCTAATCCCGTCTCCTCATTACCCGCTCAAACGACGGCGGCTGACGGTCTGAAAACGGTCCGTATTAAATCGTAAAAATGAGCGAAGAGCGTGTTATTTTTTATATTTTTTGGAGTAGAAAAAAAAAAAACATAAAAATCCTAAAACTGTGGTTTCATAACCCTCCTCAAAAGAAAAAACATAGACTAAAACGTTCTCTTGAATTTTTATCATCTTTTTTTATTGATGAGGGCTTTCCTGTATATATGTTGTCTATTTAATGTTTAATTCCTTCTGTTTAATGTTAGAACAGAATGTGTAGGTTTAATTACAGTAGGCAGCAAATGCGGCTGGACATGATGACCTTCAGAGTGCCTGAATTTCGTAGCGGTAGGAGTGAATTTCGAAATGCGAATGTTCAACTGCATGTGCTGCCTTCTGTACATTTGCCTTGAATGTGTGAAAATGATTGGAGTATGCATCTAAAATAATGCGAATAAAAAATAAATATATAGAATAAAATGTAAAAGAGTCCCACATGAACTTATTGCACATGAGACAGACAATTTGTAGATTCAGCTCAGCCTTCGGACAGACAAATGGATTGACATGACGAGACTATCAAATAAGGGTCTCGTTTTGCCCGGAGAATTCCAAAAACTTCCGAGCGGGCCGCAGCCACGATTTGCAAGTATAATGCTGAATGCAGTGAGGGGATGAGATTAAACTTGCTACTGTGCAAACAGCCCGACAATCTACTAGTGAATTATGTCATGTGCACACCTACACCTATTACCATATGAGCGTGCATCACTATGTTGAATTGTGCCAGTTTTTGTCGTTTGGGGTTTGGTATGATATCGTGAATCAAACAATAAAATTGTTGCTTCTATGAGCTCTTTCAGTTTACTAAAATCGGAGTACGGCATCATTCTGCGGCATAATGAATTTCGAAATCATGGTGTTTATTGTTTTTATTTATACATTAATCATCTTTAGAATATCTTTTTTTTTCTTAGTTTATGGCTATTGCGCCGCTAGGAGTAATTAGTGTTCTGTGCTATTGCGTCTTCACAATATCTTAAAGAGTAGATTTACTATGATTTTTTTGACAATGATTTATTTTAAACATGTGTATTCATTCTACTGATTATTTAAAGTGTTATTTTTATAACAACTTTTTGCAAAAAGTGTTTATAACATTAAAAAAATAACAAAGTAATGTAAAATTTTTACCCACAAGGTATCCTGTCGATTTTCCTAGAATGTCAGTGTCAAGCCCAGAGAAATTGCTTGCCCCATGAGCTTATCCAACCTCATTGGTCAAGTCGTTATAAAAGTTGAAATACATACAATAATCTCTTTACGTCACTCTCGTCCCCAATATAAAATAACTGTGTGCCCTTAAGGGGCTCCCCTATGCTAAGTGGCGCCGCCATCCGTTAAAAAATAATAACTCGCGAAGTATACATTTTTTATAAAATCCGGACGGTCATTTTAAAGATTTGGTGCTATAGTATATATAGCGGCCATAAACTGTATTTATTATAGTCCGCTGTAGTTACAGATAGAAAATTTGCTAAAAACGGCCACTTTTGGCAAATTTTCTATCTGTAACTTCATCGAACTCAAACTAACAGAGTTGATGGCTTCTATATATCCTAAAACACCAAATCTTTAAAATGACCGTCCGGATTTTATAAAAAATGTATACTTCGCGAGTTATTATTTTTTAACGGATGGCGGCGCCACTTAGCATAGGGGAGCCCCTTAATAAGCAGACATAATCTGATGCTCTTTTCCCCTAATTGCAAATAAATTCTGGGCAAAGAGCAATGCATGAGTTTTACCAACCTAAAACCATAAGAGGTACAAATAAAAACTATTATTCGCGATTTCTTTAAAACATCAGTCGGTTTTTTATTTTCCATGCCATTCCTATCCCCAAGTGATGAGCTTATTAACTAGCAACACTTATTACTTATTGTTGCTCTCCTTACTGAGAAGGAATGCATCCCGCATAGTTCAGGATTATCGTTTTTTGTTCGCAATGAAATGAGGGGAGCTCATTTGGGGAGCTGGGCGCGTGGCACAGACAGTGTGGTAAATATTGATCTGCAATTTACAGCGTCTTTATTGACGTGTTTTTATCACCATTACTCATCTCCACTGCTAAAAGGGTTCTCGTTCACGCTTTCCCTCGTAATATATTTGGTTTTATTGAACTAGAAGCGAAGTACCGCCGTTGAATGTGAGTTATGACTGAATTTTATTTTGATCAGATTTTGATTCATATTTTATTTGATACTTAAAGTTTAATTTTGCTGTGCAATTCAACTGTATCCAAAAAAAGCGCTCAATCTTTTATGTGCGTGATTAGAGATTGCTACTTTAGTAGCTAGTTTTCCTGGATGCTGTATTTTTTTATCAATACAATACCTATATTTCTTTGTTTTTAACAGTTCATTTACCCCAACAGTTAAAAAGTAGTTTAATATAAATAAATATTTAAAGAATCAGGAAATATTATGTCTATCAAAACAGTTACTGAGGTTAAATAAAATTAAAGTAACAAGCAAAATCCAGAATCCTCTCGGGGCAGATAAGAAAGTGGGATCGGATGCGTCAATTCATCCTCGAAGAAAGATTATATCCGCACGTCAGTGTGCGTCAGTGGTCTCCCGAGGGAGAAAGAGCGCACCGAAAACGTAACCCTGAGCAGGCCCGGCTCACTTCGCGCCAGAACTCCAGAATGTACCTACGCCGGCGTCACCATTAATGTGGATAGTTAGTAAGGAGCGCCGCGCGCCCGAATGACGACGCCCGTGCTTTAATTCGTTTATTCCAAGTTTTATTTTAATTATTATGGATGAACGAAAAGCAAAAAGGTATTGTATAGCATTCGGGTGTTTAAATAACAATAGGAATGTCAATGAATTACAACTTTTTTTCCTTCCGAGTAATATCGAAAGGTAAGATAATACTTTTATTGTCTTTAATATAACTTTTATTGATTAAATCATTATAATAATGAAATAACTTCAGGTATTAACATATTTAGTGATATCACCCTACCCCAGCTGCTATATTTTCGTGTAAATGTTAACCACCTCTAATTAGAAATCGTTCAGTATAAGTAGACCTCCCAGAACTAGTGATTGCTTACTAATACAAGCTCACATAAACTAATTACTAGTTAAATGCTCATAAGTTAAGTAATAAAATAAAGAAATGTATTGAAAATGACGAACTTTAGATCAAATAGTAGCCACGATACAGGCTGCGCCTAGTGTGGTTGCTTTGTAAAACAATTACTTATTGTAACTGGTCAAGTTTAATTAAAATTATTTATTATGATTATTATTAGGTACCAGTGAAGTATTACCAATACCATTATAATATCAAAGGTCTAATTCAATTATTTTGTAATTACGCCCAACCCTACAGAGGAGCGGCTTTATCAAAGGCGCGCGACGGACTTAGTAATGCGGACTCTCGCGTCGCGGACTTAAGGTGCATAATGTTTTAAAACGAGCGCAGCGAGAAACGGTAGGCTATTATAGCCAGGGTCACGTTCGACGCGTTCAAAGTAATTTGAACGTTAGTTGCGTGGTAGCTAGATTGAAATTCGCACGTTTGCTATCAGAGAGTGCGCCTTCTGTACCTAGTACTATTATTTATTCTGTGCCCTGAGGTACACCAGGGCTGCCAGAAATAGTACACAAAATTATAATATTATAAACCTAAAGAAAACAGATTCCCCATAAAAGATGTGTTTTGATTAATGAGTATTGTGTCATTTTAATATTAAACAAGCAAGGTTTATAACATGTCAAAATATTTTAACATTAAAAATAGCATTAGGTGTTCTTGTATTTAAAAAAAGTAAGTGTTTGAAAATGCTCAGTAGATTTCGTTTAGTGTTTGAAATACTTTTGAACAAAAAGTACGTCCTGTAAAGTTACATCGCGAAACCCAAGTTTTGTAAACGTCTGACAACCCTGCAACACAAATGCGGCGAGAACAAAGGGGCTCCAGTGACAACTCGCGAAAAACAAGGCGAGCCCCGATACAATGGATAGAGTTTGGCAAGCGAGTCGTGGCACAAGAAAACGGCGGCAAATTTGAAAAATCTTAAGCAGACAACACTCAATATACCAGGATAAACGGTTTTGATAATTGGTTATTTATGGACCTTGTCTAAAATTATAAGAACTGCTTTTGTTCTTTTGTGGGTGCGTGCTGTCAGACGACCTGAGTGGTTCAGTAGTCAACATGCAAGTGGTGCTTAGTGCCACGACTCGCTTGCCAAACTCTACAAAGGGGTACAACCAGAGATATGTGCCTTTGTCTCGTGCGCATAAACTCTTGGTTAAAACACAAGATTGAGATTTTTTAGTTTTTAGCACTTACCACCACGACACGACACCAGTTGAGTGATTCTGTTAGCTTAAATTTTTTTAAAGCTCTGTTTAGTTTAGTTTTTGTTAACTACGAAAAGCCTAAGACAGTGTTAGTCTTTTTTATCGGAATTTATAAATACTGTGTTACTAACAAAGTCAGAAATAAATAAGCGAAGGAGGTTGGCTCGTGGAGATAGCACGTACTGACAAACTTGCACAATCAAATGTTATTGCTCTCTGGCAAAAGTTAACTGCATACATAATGAACACATTCAAGGCAGTTACTGATACCAATTTGGCGAGAACTCCGACATGCCGTCTTTTCTGTTGAAAATGTACTCGGCATTAAAGTTGGGAGAGCTCAGACTACGCTCGGAAAGTGCTATGAAGTACGTGACGCGCGTGTAGAAAATCGTCTTATGTGTTGGTTGTATCGTTTTGAATTCGCATTTAGATATATAGAGATAATCTTCGTAAGTGGTTATTGCCAGTGATGGAAATGGAAGCAATAATGTTAAAGTTACTTCAAGTAGATAAGGCACGTGTGACGATACACTGAACCAGATAAATTAAAATCAGAAAGTCATTTTTAAAGGTAAAAAGACAATTTGATGTCTAAATTTTCAGAGGCTTAATAAGAGATTAAATTAAGCTGGTAATTATTGAAAAAGCTTTGTTAGTATGATAAGCTTACGTAAAAACAAAATTATATCTGTTTATTTGAACCATATACATGTAATAATAGGGTTTCTACTAAACGAAACAAAAGCACCCTTGGTGTAAACAACATCCCGTAACTTTCGTAACAATTTGTCACAAAAGATGTCAGAGACAATATGAAGGTAGATTTAATTAGGGAAGGTGACCTCTAACTTCCAGAATAAGTATTCTTGTCATTCACTTTGAACGAAAATCCTTCAGGTGGAGAGACGAGCAGAAACCAAGATTATAGAACGAATTCTGAATAGCGCAGATTTCAGAACTTCAAGTAAACAATTATCAGAATGAATAGCAACAGAATGTTTCAAACATAACGTCAAAAAGCCTTTTAGTATTATTGTGTACATTTTCATTTCACAGTAATTGGGTAGCCGACATCGTCTAGTGTCTTATTATCTCGAGACAAATTAACTTTAGCCAGCTCTCTCTGGGTAGTCAGACACAACACAGATGCTTCACATAATAAAGATTCAGCGAATTATATATTAACTATAACGTTTATTTAATTATTTAGACTTTTATACATTTATGTTGGAAAATTTTGTATTGATAATAAAGTATTGCTAATGACTGACAATAAAATAATAAAAAGACCTAATATACCATTGGATGTGAATCCCAAAACGATATCAAAATTCATTAAAGATATTATTATCATGTCATATAAAAATATCACAACAAAATCAATTTCCAATTACTCATATTTGCTGAACATGACGAACCTGCCAAGTTAATCTAAAACGTCGGCTCAGCGATAGCATTTCAATAAGCCATCTCATTCGGCAGCCCATCCCTAATCTCGAGAGAATAAGAAATTGCCTTTGGAGAGAATACGCCATCTTGTTTCACGACAACCATTCTGATTTTACGATATGAAGCAGCATTTCTCATTCTCATCAAGGGTATAAAAAAATGTAATAACGCTCCGTTGAAATTGGGTCTGAGATGTTCCGTGTAATAATGGCCGTAATGCTCGCTTGTGATCGTACGAGTATTATCAGTTACTGCTAAAATGTCTTATCGAGTGTAATTTTCCTGTTCCATTACCGGGTCGCGACTGGATACGCCGCGTACACCGTTCAACACAAGTTCCACTAGACACTGAATCGTTGTTTGAAGTTGCTCTTTACTCAATGTGTCCTACGTTTTCTTATGTACAAATTATTCTTCTACCTTTTTTTAAATAATTCTAAATATCAAAGTTTTGTGGTTTCAAATCCGAATGAATTTAGGTACTTGTGAAAAATGTCTTGTTTTCGTTTCTGTATCAATATCAGAATAATTAAAAATAAATAAATCATTATATTAAATCTTTATTCTTTCTTTATTTATTTTTATCGAGTGTACTTTCCTTTTACATCTTTAGGTACCAGTATCTGTACTATCTGTGCCAGTATTTAAAATCCTTTTCTAAAAATCGTGTTAAGCTAGCTAGTTTCACGTCACACTTTCCATCACAAAGTTATCAAGGACCTTTGTCTTCGAGCAAGGAACCTCATAGCCGCTCTGTACAGAGTAGCTGAAGCAGGAAGCGCTCTAAACACTTCCTTCCAGCCGATCACCGCTAGAGGCGCTGGCGGCGGTGCCGATATCGACAGGAAATTAGCTCCCGTTCCGATAGATGCCTGCTTTTAAACGCCGCCTTGTCTTAGACTCGGTGTATCCTTTGACTGTTATAGACTTGTAATATATTTGATAGAACGGCTATTTTATTTTATTTTTATCAAATCGACTACTTACTTAGACATTTGCATCTAATCTATTGTAAGCAAAACATGACTGTTTCTGTATGTAATTTTTACCAACTGTTATAACTACCATGTTTTAAGCAAATAAATATCTTTATCTTTATCTTTAATCGCCAAGGTTAGAATTGTTTCAAATTTTATTTACATAAAAATTAATTTAATTTATCAACAAAAAAATATTTGTTTAAAACCTGAAGCTTTTTACACCTTTATTCTAGTCAAATTAAAAAGTTTCTACCAATTTTTTTTATAAAAAAGACAAATAGTAGACAAATTGAATTTAAAGGACGAAAGTTTTGACAGAACTTTTACAGATATAGTATAAGGCACAGATTTTACTTGTTATAAGGTAAACAAAGTAACCTGATAGATCATTTTAATTATTTTGTTGAATTTAAATATTTATTCAGTAGGTACTCCACTATAATTTTGGGGCCCGAACAGGGACTGTTGCTAACTCGAATAGTAAATTAGCTGGTCGCTAGTTTATCCGCCGGCGGCGGTTGATTGATTCAAATTAAGCTTATTTACCGTAACTAAATATTTCAATATAATTTCCGTTCCATTATCATGAATAATGAAATATATTTTTTGGCCATTCATGTACCTACTAATGTAATAGGTATTTAGTACCTACATTAATTAGTTCTTATTTTCCGTCCAACCCTACTATTTTATATTAACTTTTTTTGTTAGACAAACAAACAAAAGTAAGAGTTCAAAGAGTTCAAAGAATTTATTTTTTAACTTTTGGACATTATTATATCACTTAGTTAAGTCATTTAAATTATCTTTTCTGGCGAGTTCAAAAATTTGGCTGTCTTCTGTGGAGAAAAACTCGCCGAAGAAACTCCACAGGCGTTGCATCTTTTAAACATATTTTTACAATATTATTATGATAATAGGTTATTACTAATAACAATGTTTTGTAAAATACGATTGAAAAAGCCTGTCACCCAAGCAACTATTCCCATGGATGTTTACCATCTAAGTAATCTGTTATTTTATAATATTTATAATTGTCTTTCTTAATTAATTTCTCCTTAACAATAATTTAGAGCTTTTGTCATGATAACAAGTAGCTTAAGTTTTCTTAAACTTGATAAAACATTCATGATCATAATCCATGCAATCGTTAGGGGTAAAACCGGCATACTTTTACTTTTTCTAAAATCATATGTTGTGAGATTACATCTAAAAAATGAATCTCCGGGATGTAGTATGAGCGAGCATTTTATTTTTGGTGAGCAAGATATTTTTTTATTATGTATGTAAGTACAAAGGTTTGTACGAACTTTATACTTAAGCAGAAATAAATAATAATGCGAAAAAAGTTGCAGGACTTAGTAAGATTTAAAATAACCGGGAATAAAAGAAGGGATTCTGCTCAAAATATAAGTCAAAACATTTTGCACTGTAACCTACACACCGAAGAAAGTAAGATAAGCTGCGAAACGAAGAAAAGCGTCGTAAATCAAATTAATCTCTTATCACAGAAAAGAAAGATAACCGGACTGGGCGTGTAGTAAAATGCACTCCTTTGTAAAGTTTGAATGAAAAGCGGCGAGTCTGTCGGTCATTAAGTGCAGTTACGACGTTTTTAGCGCGTCGCTTGGCACTGGACTGCCAGGATGGTGCCAAGCGGCGGATGCAGGCGCTTAATTGGCCTGCCTTTATGACCCTACGCCGTTGTAATGTTTCCTGTTAAAGCTATGTTATGACTTTTAATACAATGTGAAAATAGTTCATTTTGATATGGCAGCTGGTAATCGTTTTTAGCCATAAAGTGCAGCATTTATGTTAGATACAATAGGAAAAAATTAAAGAAAAAATATGAATAGCGGACAAACAGTAATAAGACTTTGTCATAATTTACGCACTGCCAAAATGTCCTGATAACACATTCTCATCCGAATATCCAAACTTTAGAGTACCTATAAATAGAAAAAATATTTAGAAGATCCAAACATATTATATAAAATGACCTAAAAAAGTTGGACACGTTTGACAAATGCTCGCAACTCCATCCAAGCTAACATAGTCCAGAGGGGGAAGTTGCTCTTTGAGGGTCGGGAGGGCGGAGGGGCCGACGCTGATATTGCTCGAAGAAAAAGGCAGCGTCGACGAAAATATCCTAGTTTTATGGATCTACTTGTGTGGGGGCCGGTCAGTGAGGGACGCTAGTCATAAGGACGAGGATTTTGTCATGTCCCCTTATGAAGGATATTTTGCATGATAAAGAAGCTCAGGCAAAAGTATTCGTAAATGAAATTGTTTTGTGGATATCAAGATTAGGCAAATATGCTATACATATAACAATCAAGATATTAATAGTCAACATAAAACGATGCTAGTTTGCTAGACACGAGCCGGGAAAATATTATCAGCTTTGAATGGAATTTTACTGACTGCATTTTGTTGAATTCAACAGAACCTTATCATTTTTATTTTAGGATGGACTTCAGCTGTTGACGTCTGAGGACTAATTAAATCTATAAAGCTAGAGCTAGCGCTTTTTCATTGGCATTTGTTCGGAAAAAGGAGTTCGGGCATGCGTTCAGAGAGAGATGTGGAGATTTTCGGGGAAGGCTTTTGTTCAGCAGTAGACGTCTAAAAAAAAGCTTAAAGGAAAGGTAGAAAAAACTAGAAAGAAATGGCTACCAAGAAAAACGTACATAGAATATATTAAGGAAGGAGCAGATGCCATGCAGATTCAGAAGGTCTAGAAAGTACCTACGCCATCTACGGATTTCACTGTCAAAAGATCACATCTTAAATTCAATGATGATGAGACATCTACAGCCGAAATGATGAATAGTGATGATCAATAGGAGAACACACCAGTGCTTTCTAATAACTTCAGATATTTTACGAACAGTTTTTGCTCGTCTCATGCGGGAACACACAAGCGATTGGCTGCCAGCAAACAGCCCCCGGCGATCCCCCATTCAAAACTATTTCCTCTCGTATCGCCGTCCGACAGCCGACGCGTGAAATGTGCCGCTGTGTTCGGGTGATGTCGTACGTGACCCGTCGCAACATCGGTGAGAGACGTGGGGACGATATCGCCCCACGCTATGGTACACGGTACACACTGCAGTATTTTATCCGAATGCCTTTAAAATACACGTTTAAAATAAAATTTTCAAAAACAACAATAAATAGCTTTAGAATAAAAAGCAACCGCAACTTTTGCAATTTGGTAAATAAAATTGCGATTCTTTGCATTTTAAAGCATGTACTTGAAAAAATATTATAAAGTAAAACAAATTGATTGTACAGTGCGTGAATATCCCTATTGTATAATTTGGCTTTTTTATTTCAGAACCGATATATTAGTATAAAAAAGAGTTTTTGATAACATGTTTCATATAATGAAACAAATTAATTGATGCTTGCTGGTTTATTGTGTGTGCTCCGAGTTTGACTTAGGTACCTTACAACCCTGGTGTCAGAATTATTGAGGTGCACAAAACATGGCTCCTGTAAAGACTGCATCCGTAAATAGTAGCCGAGACATCTTTCCGGTGACCTGCAATTATCTAACCAAACTGCAAAAAGTCTCACAGTGATATTTGTTCTTCGACGAGTAAACAAACAAAGAAATGAGTCTAAAAAAATGCTACAATTAAATAAAATGTAATTGTAGCTATACTAAAAGTATAACGTTTTAATGAAGAAAAATAAACTGCTAGTTTTACTTAACAAATTGTGTGTGGCATCGTGTGGCGCAGTCGGTAGGATTCGGTCAGCGGGGTTTTTCCTGTTTATCTCCGACGAATGTGTCGGCCGCTATCACAGTCTCGTCCAATACGACGACGAATTTACGGCGCGGTGCGGGCGATCAAGTGAGAGTTTATATTTATTACAGCGTGAAATTAAATACACTTACACTTCGACTTTATCATATAAGTTTAAAGAGAGTTAAATAGATAGAAAATACTTCATTGATACAAAAAAACACAGGCATACATACATAACAAACATAAAAACAATAGGGTAGTACAAATACAGATAGGTAATACAACAGTGACAAAATGATTGAAACACAAAACATGGGGAAAATGTGATAATAAAACAAAACAGGAAAGCATAAAAGAGGCACACAAAATTCATAAACATAGGATCTGACGTAAATGAGCAGCGTTAAACCTCATTTACACCAAATCAACAACATGCAATAGTGTCGCATGCCACATATTTGAAAACAAATATAGTAAGTTGCTTTAAAAATTATCTAGCCACGATTTTGCCTCGCCGTAAAATAGGCTGCTGGAAATATGTACCATACTACAAAATGTTGCATGCCACAATTATGATGTAGCGTGCGACATTGTTGCATATTGTTGCCTCGGTGTAAATGAAGCTTTATACGCGTTTGATACCAGCAAGCAAAAACCACACGAGAACGACAGACAGATAAATAATGAATTTAGCTAATGTCACAAACAAGGAGCAAAGTATTTTAGCAGATAGTGGTACATTCAAAACAACGAGAGTGCTGGGTTGCCAGTTTTTAGGGTTCCGTAGTCAAATTTTAATGGCAAAAAACGGAACCCTTTTTACATCAAATTTTTTAACTTTTGGATGTTGCATAACTTAGTTATGTCATTTAAATACGTATGGGGAATCTATGGATAGGTCTTCAAAAATGATATTTTATTGAGGTTTCTAATTATTGTTTTCCTAAACTGAATACTTTGCGTGAGAGTCATTTCCAAAGTGGTAAAATGTGTGTGTGTGTCCACCTGTAACTTCTAAAATAAGAGAATGATGAAACTAAAACAATATATTGAACATTACCATGCAAACTTCCATCGAAAATTGGTTTGAACGAGATCTAGTAAGTAGTTTTTTTTTAAAGACGTCATAAATCGTTACTGTTACGGAACCCTTCATGGGCGAGTCCAACTCGCACTTGGCTACTTTTTTTTATACATCGAATTATGAGTCAGCCTACAGAAGGTCGGATTTAGAGCAAGTCTGGGTGAAATTAGGCAATCAGCGGAACGACTCGGGGCTCAATTCTAATTCGACGTGAAGTGCCGAGGCAAGTCAAATCCCGACGATTACGTCCCTCGGCGATAACTTGCTGAAATTAGTCCCCTGCCATCCCTTGACATCCTTCGGAACATTCTTTATACATGTGTGTTAGGGTTGAATACTTTTAACCCCACTAAGATCAAAATAAGTATTTGGCACAATCAGTTTGGATAGGAAATCTTTTTGGGTTATAAAATCACTGACGTTCTGGTACTATTTTACTTTCATTAATGCTGCATTATATTCTAATTTTAGTGTTTCAGAAAATTTAGTTACAGGTCACATTTCATATTTGTTTGTGACTTTCGTTACTTGGTACACATTACAAACTAAAAATTTTAAACCCTTCAAATTGAACAAGTGTGAAACAAAAGTAAACATTTTCTAACACATTCAACACTTGTCTTCCTATTTCCTTTAGTTAATATACAAGAGTGAACGTTGTGACATTTGTCATTGAACCATTATTGTTTATCAAAGATGCTTTAACAAAATTGAAGCAGGTAATAGTAATTCCAGTTAGTACTGTACAGTTGGCAACAATTCAGCCCTTTGGGGCATGTCATGTCTAAACATCTGTCATGCGAAACCAAATGATGATTGGGCTCGACAGGGTTATAGGGTCTTATTATTCCTTCTCTCTTGTTTGAATTCAGTAAACTCGGGTTTCCAAATTCAGTCTACAAGTACGTATAACGGAATATTTCGATGAATTAATTTGATTGATGACTCTGGAGGGCAGAAACTTGGTAATGATAATGGGAAAGGTCTAGAGTATGAAACTTGTGTTCAATTTGACGATGTCATCCTATTCATTAAGCATTGTGATAAAGTTTTGGAACATTAATGCAATATTATTATGTCTAAAAGTAATTAAATATCCCATTATTATTATTATTATGAAAATACACTTTCAGATTTGATACAGAATAAGGCTAAAAAGTTGTAATTTTCCCTTTACTTTGATTTGAAAATATTCAAAAGCTGCTAATGAACCAATCATCACTTATCACAGATTTTGTATTTCACATGACTGTCGAGCACATTGAAAATGAATCTATTTGTAAAGTAAATATATAGTTCTGACTTATTGACTATTTTTATAAAACAAGACAAATCCTTAACCCGATCATCTTTGTTTTTGCCTAAAATTGTAGCTAACAAAATTTATCCTGAGGAGATTTTTTTATATATGTCGGAGATTGAAGGCAGATTGATCGTTTAAATCGATTGTAAACATCGATGACAGTTTTTATTTTACTTTCTCGAGTATCAGAGGGTAGAATCGATATAGTTGACCGGTGTAAAGTTGGCGCGGTAACGTTTGACAGGAGGCCCTACTACCGAGAGTGGGACCGGGTGGTTCACTCACATAAATAGCGCTGCTCAGGGCGGGCGAGCCTCTTGGTAGATCCGCAGCCGCGTTGATAACTTTGTGTGTCTGAGAATTAGTGTGATTCTGGTGGACGTACTGGACCGGTGTGTTTTGTGATGTGTGATTCGATGTGAGATCTGGATGTATGTTGAAATAATAGTTGTTGGAATATTGTTTGTACCACAGTCCAGTGGTGTCTGTAAACCGTGAGTAAAGTGATCTAATTATCGTGTCGTTAGCAAGGTTGGCTAGGTTCTGATATTCGTATGGTGTTAGCTATGGCATTGTTATCATGACCGCGGGTAGAGTAACTGTAATATGGTCGAGTTACATAAGGTCCGGGCGGGGAGGCCCCTTGGTTGGCCAGTTTGTAATTGTTCAGTGTTTTCCATGCCAGTTTCCCCTTATGGCATTTTGATGGTGCTCGGATCTACCTAAACCCCTTTTAGGGATTGATTAGGTCCCGATCGCTCATGATAACAAACAATCGAGTCTATGGTGGTATAGTGTGTTCCAATTGTGATGGAATTCGATATAGTTGGTAAAGTCTGTTTCAATTGTAACGACATTCGATATAGTTGGTAAAGTCTGTTTCAATAGTGATGACAAATCGGGGTAGTCCTGACAAAGATAGTGTACGATGGTTCTCTAAAAGTTATTGTAGCATACGCCCACACTTAATGTATTTCCCGCGTGTTGCCCTTTGCGGGTTTCCTTTATTTATTTGCTTTGCCCACCATCATCTTCTGTCCTTTTCCGTCATATATTATTCTTTGTTTTCAAAATATCGGGCTCTAATTAGCAAAAAATTGGAAAACATATATTTTTTTATTATCACTCATTCGGCCATAACTTTTACGGCCTATACTGGAGCCTGGAGCAAACGAAAAGATTTATGTCCAATGCCAAAACAATACCTATACAATTTAGAGCGAGCGTGCGTAATGCTAGTGAAGACACCTGTTGTGAAGGTTTGAAAGAAAGATGTAAGAAAGAATGAAAAAGGAAGGTCTTAAAAATAGAAAAAAACAGTAAATAAGTAGAATATTCCACTTTTATAGATGTTGGAGCCAGCGAGATGAGCGCGCGCTGCGCCCAGCCCCCTCCCCGCGTCTGTCTCGCTCGCACCCCTGCCGCCGTCTATCCCCCGTCACGCTCGCACCATGCCGGGCGCTGATTGGCCGGCGCACTCCTTGCGCCCGCGCACTTTGCGCGCGCCCTCTCTCTGCACTGCACTCCTGTACTTCACGTTTCTTACTGGTAAGTGTAGGCTTAAAAATATTGAGATTATTAGTAATTTAATTAAAATTCAAGTAATTTTGATTATTTAAATTCATTTATAGAAAGTGTTTTATTTTTGTAACAGCTAAAAAACTCATCAGTACGTACTTAGGTATCACCGTAGTAGGTTCAACATTGATACAAACTTGTACTATCAGCAAAGTTCCCAGTAGCCCCGTTTAAAAATATTTCCCTTGCACGCGACGATCTTCTCTAGCCCCGCCTTTTTGTTTGATTTATAATTACCGATGATTTTTAAAGTATATTTCTGAAGAAATGAGGACTCAAAAATAATACATAGTTTAAAAAACTAAAAAACACGCTTTCTGTCGCCACCTTGGACGTCCGCCATATTGGATTTAAGTCACGTGACTTTTTTTTTTCGTATTCCTGACAGCAAACCCTTTTATTTGATACCCATATCATGGGGTGGATTTCAAACAGCCAGTTCGCCATCTTAGGGAGGCCGCCATATTGGATTTGTAACGAAGTTTCTTAGCTAGTCATGCATTGTCATCAAAATTTAGAGCGTGTGCAAAATTTCATCCTAATCGAAGACCGGGAAGTGGGTCAAATTAAGATTCCAAGATTTTTTTAGATACATTATTGGGGAGGCCGCCATATTGAATTTGTAATGACGTTCCTTAGCTAGTCATGTATTGTCATCAAAACTCAGAGCGTGTGCAAAATTTCATCCGAATCGAAGACCAGGAAGTGGGTCAAATTAAGATTCCAAGATTTTTTTAGATACATTAATGGGGAGGCCGCCATATTGGATTTGTAATGACGTTTCTTAGCTAGTCATGTATTGTCATCAGAACTCAGAGCGTGTGCAAAATTTCATCCTAATCGAATACCGGGAAGTGGGTCAAATTAGGATTCCAAGATTTTCTTACATACATAGTTACTTACAAGTGAAGCTAATATAAAGCGTGTAAAAAGAATGGTAATAGTTGAGTATGTAAATATAACGTTTAAGACGAATAAGAAACCAGCAAGGTGGGGCCTAGTATACTTTGTCTCAAGCCACTGCACACAATAGTATCCCTTAAGGTGGGCTAGCGGCTACTTTGCTGATAGTACTTATATACTTTAAAATAATACCGCGTCCTTAGGCTATTAAGAAAGATTTAGATAGGTTGGAAGCCTAAAACGGTTGGTGAAAATACACCTGCCTAGAAGTAAATTCAAAACCCTTAATATTCTATTAAACTCCAACAAAGTGTCTTTCACCGACTAATTCCTTTATTTTCCATCTTCAAAACGCTGACAGTTAAGTAAACAGCACCTCAGACGTCCAAGTTTAATTTGGCGACGGGATTCCTTGGATCGTCTCCAATTCGCGAGCACAAAACCTTGTCACGGACCAAGAACAAATAAAATGCTTCAAACAACCCGCTGTTACAATGCTGGTCATCTGCTGCTTTCTTATTATTTTACAACTCTGCTTTAAGAATAAGTTTCGCGAAGAAAATAATAGTTTTAATATTTTTCAAGGCCTCTACTTTGAGTCGTTAATCACTTTGACTTCCTAAAAAGCTATGATCGGGCATTAATAGCCTCGGGAAAAGGTCTTTGTCTCGTGTGAATGTTTAGCTGATTGTTATTTATTTAGTGACTAGAATATTTGGCCTACATGTTGAGAAAGCTTTACCCTACCAAATTACTGATCAGACTTTAATCGACGCCCGGTGTAAGTTTGGGTTTTGTAAACACAGACTATGATAATTGACATCGTCATCATAATTGACAAGCATTAATAAATTATTAATTCGAGAAAACAATAAATATTCGCGACAAACATTTACAATGTTTCAATTTACAACTTAAAATGGATGTAATTTATTTCATTGCTGTCATGTTTGACAAAACTGAATGTGGCGAGAATCAAATTCGCAGCCGCAAATTTAATATGTCACAACACAACATAATTAATTTTTGACGAGTTGAGTGAATTAAATATGTCGGGGACGTGTGCGGCGAGGGCGACTTTGGAGATGAGATTAAATGAAATTGTTACAGCAAGAATCAGCGCTCCTGTGGTCGGAGCGATGTGTAATTAAAATTAATCACTGACTCAACTTCTGCAATTATGTATAAATGTCGCTTGGTTCTTGAATTCAGATTATAGCAGATCCTTAGAGTATAAATAGAAAAAATTCTCAGATCTCTGTAAATATTGTCATGTCATGATACTATCATGGGTTAGTATCACTTGGTCTAAAACACAACTGGTCTATGTCTATGTTGTCCAAAACGAGGACGCTGAGTTACTTTAGCAACATTATATCAGCTGATAGTTTTTTAAATCAACATGGGATCGCAGTCTCATCTAATGGAAAGCGATGTCCACGTTGCCGATGATAGGTATTTACCATTTGAAAATTGTCCTGGCTCACCCAGAACATGTCTGTTCACTCTTTTTTTTTATAAATATGTGGGACATCTCACTCACGGCCATCTGACCCCAAACTAGCCAAAGCTCGAACCCGCGACCTTGTGCTTCGTAGGCAGACGTACTACCAACTAGGTTACGAGGCCGTCATGCCTTGAAGATACCAAGGTAATAAGATTCCGGAAATATTAAGGCGGGGAGGAAATTCACTCTCTCTTGTCTCTTGGCATCAAAAAGACGGTTCCGTTGTTTTTGCTGTTTTTCCTTTTTCGTACGTGAAAGAAAATTGTAGCAAATGTACACACCTTCACACATTAAAATATATGTAGATTTTAACTATTTATCTTGAACTTTAAAGGTACTGTAGAATACTGAGAAACAAAACAACATTAAGTAGTATTTGTTGAACCAATTTTAGCTCAGCAGGCTTCACCTTCTAGTCTAGTATAACTATAACTTAAAACAGTTTATGAGAATATAGGTAAGTACTTGGGCAGAGAATTATTTTCTCAAAGGCGGCTAAGTTTAGTTAATAAGGAGTTTAGCTTACGAAGCAAACTTTCGCATGTTTAGGGAAGTTTCAAAAAGCAACCTCATCCTGTTGAAATACAAACTCAGTAAACTAACACCGCACTAACAACGGCGCGGGCGGCGGCGGCGGCGCTGTGACTAGGCTTGCTGTTGCCATTTGAGAGTGCTAGTTCGATAGGCATTCCTCAACGAATCTAATTAATTGATGTTATTCATCCATTGTTATCTGGTGTCATCTATTAAATCTCTAACATGAGGAAAAAATAAAACTGAGCAATAAACAGAAAAAGTTATTTTCATCAGTTTAATATTTTAAATATTCACAAATACAAATTTTAAAAAATAATTCGCGATTCTATTACGCGCGTTTATTTTAAACGTTTCCTGAGGGGAATGAGATATTTTACCGCGGTAAACTTAGCCTATGCGTAACCTTCAGATCTTTATCTATGTATAAATCGACTAAAAATCAGGTCAGTCTGTTGCTTAGTTTCAGTGTGAATGAAGGACAAACAGACACCTGAAACTGTACAAATCTGTAGAATTGGGAATAATTCCTTGTTAAAGTGTGTACTTTAACATTATTGACATTAATATTGATCAGTAACACCAGGAGCAGTACCCTCAGTAGCATGAGTAGGTTTGTTTGTTCTTTTATCGCGCATAAAAACATGCGTGGTTTTTTGTTTTGTTGCCGCTTCGCCCTCGTTCCCCGAAGTGTCGGCTGTTACGATGTTATCCCCTCGTCACTCGCGAGATGTCACCACATCAAATCCAATAAGGTTTGAATTCCTCTCGACTGTATCTCCTCTTGTGCCTGTCTGATTAGATTCCTTGCGACGCACTTCATTTGAATCATTCTTTTTGTCTCGAAGCCTGTGAACGTTGAGTATTGTTTTCGCAACCTTGTTCTTAGAATGGATTTATTTTTGTTCTTCTTGTAATGTTATTGAGGCTTTGTCGAGTCTAGTTTAGGATAATTTCAGGTTGAATTAGATTATAAAAATATTGCGTACATCGTTTTTAGCCACAATGAAAACAGCATTAATATTTTTGTCTAGAAATGACTACTTTCAGTAATTCCTTTTGCGTGTTAAATTAACTTGAATCAAAAGCTATACATATTTTGCATGTATAATAATATTAAATGAATAAGAAAAAGATGAATATCTCTCAAAGTGCTGTCTATAAAATCTGTTATTCTCTTTGTCATTTTATTAATTCAGCAATCAGGACTTTTCTTTGTCTCAAAGATGCCTCTCATATTGTTTCTTAATTTTGCGAAACGAGCTCTTTGTAATCTTTAATATGAAATGGCGGCGACGTCTTAAAAGGTTCACAGATATCAAATATAATAAGCTGCTAAAGTTCTGGTGGATATTAAAAAATATCCACTAGAACTTTAGCAGGTAGACTTCGTTTTTTGGTCGTGTCAGGTCGTTTTCTCTCTTTATGCTTTTATCAAAATATTATTTGAATTACAAAAATATTGACGGCCTCGTAGTTAAGTTGGTAGTACGTTTGCCTACGAAGCACAAGGTCGTGGGTTCGAATCCCGCCCAGGGCAAACATTCGTGTGATGAGCACTTGTGTTTGCCTTGTGTCTGGATGTTGTATATTTATATATGTATATATCAGCTGTCTGACACCCATAGTACAGGCTCTAAGTTTGGTATCAGATGGCCGTGTGTGAGATGTCCCACATATTTATTTATTTATTATTAAATTGGATTTTCTTATTTATCGTTTGTATAAATAAGCTGCTTATACGCTTCTTCATCAGCCATTTAGTTTGACCGATTTATATTTACAATTAGTAGGGGACGCGGAGTCTCCAATCACCAGCTTACTAAAAAAACTCTTAGATTTCCGCGGTTAACAATAACCACACAAACAGATTTACTTTTTGAAGTAAAAGTTTCTGCAATTCTACCCGCCGCCGCTTCACCAGTTCTGCCATGACCATGATCGGTGTAACCCGGTCCAAATATCGGTAAACTCAATTCAAATGACATTGCGGAAATTGTATAATGTCTCTTAGTGTATTTGAAGATATTGCATATTATGTATCTCTAAAGCTAGCTACTATTGGATAAGCTATCCTACGGTACTACTATTATTATATAAACGCGAAAGTTTCTAAGTGAGTGTGGATGTATTTTTGTTACTCGACAGAATTGATTTTGATGAAACTTTACAATATTATAGCTTATACATCGAAATAACACATAGGCTACTTTTTACCGCGGGACAATACTTCTTTCCCACGGGAAAACCTGCGGGGCCGCGGGGCGGAAAGCTAGTATAATATAAAACAATATTATATTTTGTGCTGTGTCTCGGTCTGAACGACTCTCTTCTTATACTGCCGCAGCGTTTCGCAGCGTCTTCAACAAAGACAGTTAAGTAATACAATATTGTTTAAAACTTAATTGGAACAAACAACTGGAAACAAGAGTCTTGGCGGGTGACAACAGCTCTGAGAGGAGTTGGTAAGGTTTTGGTAACGGTGTCATTTGGTCACAATTTGAACTGGGTAACCGTTATAGAGAACCGATGGCGTAGTAGCAGCGTGGGCGTAGCAGTTGCTTGTTTGAACTGTTTCACGTACCAGTCAATGTTTATTTTGGACTCGTATTTACATAACGAGACACTTTACAAACTTTTAAAGGTTTTTCATAAGTAAGATATTACAAAAACGTTTTTCTTCTTTAAAAAAGACCAGATGTAGGCTGAGAAGTAACTGCAGTAAAACACATAATATCATGAAGAGCCCAGCTCTGCCAATACCAGAAGATATTTTAACCTTGTGCTGTGTGTAAAGTTGACCAACCCGCACAGGACCAGGCAAGGCAGGATCAAACTTCTTAGTAGGAGTTTGTTTGCTTGTGCAAGGAACTTAGACCAAATGCAACCGAGACCGTATCGAACTAACTTAACGCTGGATGAGAGGGGGGAAGCTAAAACTGTTGATTGTGTGGATTACTGAACCACCCTGAGCGGCGGCCACAGAAATCGGAGCTTAATCTCCACGGATTAGAGTTCAATTCTTTAGTGGATTTCGTTTGCTGGCATCTGGGTCGCGGTTATGAAATGTAACATTTGGAGCTGCGGACGATAATCAGATTATAGTCCAGCTGGAACGATATTACAGTGGCTTGTTTACGTTTACAATGAGATTATTCATTTATTATGTAAATACTTTTTAATCATTTCGTGATTTCATCGTAGAGTGTAGACTTCTTAGTATTTCTTAAACATTACACCTTAAAATGCTTTGTCAATTTTTTTTTATGGTTACATGTTCAGTAGCCAGCACATGCGGCTGGACATGTTGACCATGAGAGCGTCCGTATTCCGTGGTGATAGGTGCGAATTTCGTAGTGCGAATGTCTAACCGCATGTGCTGGCTTCTGTACGTACAGCGTAGGAGTATAATGCATATCGTGCGTCCATGTTTTTGGACATAATACCTACTTCTTCATTTTAATACATATTAGTAGTTTTACGTAAATATTAAATATATTATAATATGCTATGAATGAAGAAATATTTCTCTGTTAGCTCAAACCAATAAGCAAATACTTAATACTTACAGGGTATTTTGAGATTTTTATAGCTACTTCCTCTAGGACCCCTTTTGCCAAGACCCAACTGGAATTGCAACCAGCGCCGGCCAAGTTGTCTCCGCCACTCCTGTAACAAGAGCGCAAACAGAGAACTTGCTTCGTTCCAATTCGCAATGTTGTACAACTGCGTGATTACGAGTCTCTCCCTCGCAGGCGCTAAAGAGGTGCACACCGAGTGAACGAGAAGGAACATTTGGAAGGATTTTTTCTTTTCTTTTTGAATAGACCTGTGCTCGTGTCGAAAGGGTACGACCAATCAAGCTTCACCGGACTTGATCGGACTTGCGCATTCGGTAGGAGAAAATAGTGCCGTTATATCGGGCCTCGAACGAAAAGGAGTGATTGTTTTCTTAATAACTTTCTGGTTTTTTCTGTCGAAGTTCTTGTAATTCAACGTTTCAAAGCCAAAGTCAAAATAGTTTATTCATCATAGGTTTTAAAAAACATTTAATGACGTCAGACTTTAAACCGAAGCTAACTCTCATCTCAAGAACAATACAATACAAAACAAATATATAAAATATATAAATTAAAGAGACGATGTGTTTGTGTCCTAGACTTATTTTCCTGCTTACCTTTGTCAATAATGAGAATAGGAAAGTTGATTTAACCAAAATTTGTGTGTGTTTATTAATAATAATTCTACTTTAAATTATCCCATTCGTAAGTACCCACTCGGTCTGCACAAGCCTTGAGCGCTGAGCCCCCATTCATCACGCGCCGAATGTTTGCCACTTCTGATTGATTCTTTGAAGTTTCAACTCCAGGCGTCGGCAACATTTTAATTGTGCCAGTTTTGTAAGGAAATTCAAGACAAATTTTTCAAACGTGTTTTTTGCCGAACGCTTAGTTGTTAGAGATGTGTTTGAAGTCTCTTTTCTTGTCTTTCAAGTGCAAATCAAATATCTGAAGCCCTTGTTATGCTGATTCTCATTGATTTTTAATAGGTTTCTCTTTTGTTTTTGATAATTTTGATCAGAATATAATAAAATGTGTTTTTTCCCCTTCCAACCCACCGTCCACCTCTCGAGACCACCTTGGTGAAATTTCACAGGATTATAAAATTGTGGTGGTGGAGTCTGTTAACAATGTTTGTAAAAGGTTTTGGTTGGATTCATTGTTGTAATATAATTATGGATTCGTAAAAATGTCTCATTTTACATGAGACGTGTGTGTGGATACAAACACAAACAAATACAATTATTAGTATGATGATTTATTATTGTGTAAATTATTATATAAAAATTTATCACGTTCTCACAAACAACCAAACATAATTTTAATTAAAATCACTGAAGTGTTTTAATTAAAACCTCTTCTCAAATACAAAACCTGAAGCAACAATTGAACCCATACATAAAGTAATCAAAGCCTCGACCCGTTTCACTGAAATCTGATTAATTATGCTCCGTAATACAGCGGCTCATATTACTTACATGTAAGGGTCTTCAAACAACACCTTCTAAGGAGCTTATAGCTTTCAAGCAAAACAATAATATATTGTTCGGGCCACAGATAACAGAAAAAATATAGAAGGACTCTAGAGCGTCTGTCTTGAAATGCTTGCGAAAATTTCAAAAAAAATCAAGCCCGCACATTATTTTCTGCCAGCGACGCTTCCGCCTACTTTTGCACCGCTTTATAATTACATATTAATTAACCTTTAGTGCGCATTTACAACCAGTGGAAAGTAATTACTATATTATAAACTTAAATAGTAATATTGTACCATATAAACTAAAATTAAATTAGTGACTTGTTTTCCTGCACCTCGCCAATTTCACTACTTCAGTTTCGTGATAGTGTTCAAACTGAAATTCAATTATTTTAAAATATTAAAAGTATCTTAAAATGTTCAGTCTATCTTTAAAAAAATATGAATTTTGGCAACTATCTAATTCTTGCACATAAACGTGAATACAAAAAACAAACTTCCCTTGTTTGTTTTGTTTTTGTTTATAATTCTGTAGATTTATTAATATCTTCCTTACGTAGTATATCTCTGTTTTTCTCTAATCATCGTCTGAGGCATTGTTTTGGGTTCTGGGACCAAACAACACGAGGCGATAGAATTACACCTCGATACTGATATCTTCTTTCCTTCTCTCGCAGGATACATCGCAGTTTGGATAACAACAAATACATAAAGATCACTCCACGTATCTTCAAATATTACTTCTTAGTGAATAACATACGCTTATTAGAAAGAAAGGTTTGCGGTTACGTGACAGACGAATTGTTTACACAGATTAACTACTAGTATGTACTAGTATTTAGCCCTTGAATCTGGCTATGGTTCATAACGTTGCCTTCCATGACGGCTGCGAGAATGGGTACTATGGATAGGTTCAGTTCTAATAGGAGCCTAGATCTATATTGCCCGAGATTAAGAGGGATCTCGACTATTACAAATTCAACTCAATTTAGTAGTAGGTAATTATAGAATAGCTCGTCTTCAAGCCGAGTGTGAAGCGAATCAAATTAGTCTTCCATATAATCCCCTCTCAGTGTGACGGTGATAACCCGATCCACAAACACACGATGCCGCCACTATGCCATTTTAACCATTTTTCTTTCTGACACTTAATGCAACAAAGAGTTATAGTAGTTAGTTTTTTTGTTAGTTATATAATATTCTAAGAACAAAGGAAAAAAGCGCTTAACACACACACCGCATCAAATTAACGCACAAGTTATTACAATTTCCCATAGAAATGGGATGTTTTCCCGCAGTAAAAAATAACTTATAACCTTCTCTGTAAAACTATTTGTCACCCTGCAGTTTTTTAATCGCAAGTCATTCAGCAGTTTAGGCATGAAATGAATGCAATAGACCGAGTTACATATTTTTTATGATGGTTATATGGATTCACAAAATTATAAATTAGTTTCATGACACCACAGTGTGTATAACCCGACTGATCAAATACGATCGCTATCGCATATTGGCTGTGACTAATTATAATTACTGTGATATTGGAAACTAACACAAAGGCTCATATAATAGCATACATCGACACGCTGCAATTAGCAGGCGAGCAGGCATCAGCAGTGGTGGTTTATGACGCAAACTAAATTAATAATAACAACCTTAACGAAGTGGTTTGACTTACGTCTAGGGCAATGTCAAACGCATGTTTGGATTTGGAGTAGTGACTAGGGAAAAGCATAATGTAGATCCACCTGCATCTTTACACAGTAAACTAATATGGTCTTCTGACATGGTTCTGCTCCAGGTGGTTTTATTCGTCGGAGCCCTACAGGGATTCGAACCTGGAGCTGATGTTTACCACTTCTAAGGCTGTTACTGTACACATATAATATGAAGGAACACGTTATTGCCGTAACAAAATCATAAGACATTCGTAGCAACTTTTCGTAGCTGCTACGCCGTAGCTCTTTTCGTAGCTGTTTTGTAAACTACGGTAGGTACAAGAAAATTATTGCGGAGATACACGTAAATATCTGACTTCACGCTTCTATACTGTGGCTACAGACCATGGCCATAGTTGATATTATGTAAAATAATATACGCAGATCTATATAACATACACACAAATAAACAACATACAGAAAAACGCAAATGACCAATTATTTTAATGATAAATAAAAAAGGTTTGATCCTTCACATAATCTAACTCCTTCATCATAATATACGAGTAACAAATCAAATTAAGAGACTGAAATGGTCGTCGGCGCAGCGCCGCGTTCCCGTGAAGGCTTCAAAGGGATTCCGTGACACGTTCCTGCCTTTGCAAAGGTGTTAACGGAAAATGTTACAAATATAGAGCTGCAGCTGTACTTTCGAGTACTTTTCGGATATTCTTTTCAAAGTAAGTTATATGGTACATTTTTAATGTATTTTATCGATAAAGGGATGGTGATGGATTTTATTATGGTCACAAAAAATATTGTCTGCTGGGTGGATAATTTCAATAAGTTGACTTAGGATACCAATTACCAAACTATTTATACGCAACCAAATATTTTTTTTAGCTTTGAATTAGTTTTCAGTTATCTTACAAATAGTTACTCCTTTCTACTAGTTCAGAACAATTGAGATAAAAAAGTGATGAGCAGTACAATCGTCGGCGCGTGCCGGTGACGCGGTGATATATTGAGGGCACTTAGGGGGGGTGAAGGGCGACTGAAGAGAGGGGAGGGGGGGATAGATGGGGTTCATTGTGGAGACAATTACCATCGGGGAAGTAGGACATCTTTATACTCTTTATACAATGGTGCTGAAGTCGGAAGATATTTGTGAGTATAAGTAAATAATTTTATTTTAATATCGAAATTACGAGTTTTTTTAGGTTAAGTATTTTTTATTTCATTTAATGAAACAAGAAAACATTAGCAGTAAACTTATTACGACGACCATAGTCTTCGTCTTCATTCGGAACATTTGTAGAAAATCTTGAAATGTTCCGTATTTACGTAATCATTGTTCCTAGTATTAAAAAAATTGAATAATAATAGTTAGACTACTTTGATTCACCACCGTCTTAATTTACATTTATTCTCTAAAAAAGCACATAATCATCTTAGTCCAATTATAAATCTCAGTTACCGCACTTCCCAGATTGTTCCACTCCACTGAGGGATGGCACACTCAATTGTAGCTAATATAATGTGCTATTAAGACAATCTCGGCGACAATGGGCCGGGATTATGATGAACTGCGACTGGCCACAACGACTCGTCAGATACTCGGGGTAAGCGAGGGGGAGGGCGGAGAACCATTACTTCATTACACACACGTGAGAGATTTTGCTCGACCTTGAGACAGGATGATGGTTCATAAGGTAAAGTGTGATAATCCAATCACGTAAGTGGTCAATAAATAATCCCTTAATCACCACCGTCTTCATTTACATTTATTCTATAAAAAAACACATAATAATCTTAGTACAGGAATAAGAAATAACTAGCTGAAAATTCGTGTACATCTTCATTTTGGTGTTTTAAAAGTTGTCTCAAAATTCTCAGAAAATCAAATGCCTGCGCTGTAAATTATCCAAAATGAAAGGTCACAAAAAAATCGCAATTATCTCGGTTTCTATAGATCAAATGATGTTTTAATGTCTCAAATTGTATGCTCTTCAAATTTAATTCATAAATTTTAGCGTAATTGGATAATTAGAACTTATTTCTCGTCTCGCGATTGTCAGATTCAAAAAGTCTTCTTTTTCGTTACACATATTTTCTGACCTGGCCCGCCTAAAGGACAAACATTTTGAACTCATTTGACTTAAACTCATTCTAAAAATGTTAATTGCTTTTTATAATATTATGTAAAAGAAAATTCACAAAGCGTCTCGCTATTGATCATTTTCTATGTCAAACGAATTGCTTTAAAACCTTAGTAAAGTCCTTTTATATTTTAATTGAATTTGTGTCTCGTGTCTTGAATTGAATGGCGGCCACACTCGCGCCTTTCATCCAGCCAGGGCTGATACCCTCGTGAAAGGCTTCTCAAACGAGTCATAGTAGTCACTAATAGGGTTGGCATATATATTTTACCGGTTTTATTTTGTGATAGGTTAAAGTGCTTGATTATTTTTTAAAAAGTAGGACTACTATGATTTAGGAGGTAGTCATAAAACTTGAGATTTGCTAATAATTTGAAATAGAAAAGTAGGTATCCATAAAGAATAGAAACTGTTTAGTATTTTTACTCATTTTAGGACTAAACGGACAAAGGATCTTTAATAAAAATTGTTATAAAAATAGATCAGATCAAATATCTACATGTAAGATTCTTACTAATTTAGTAAGTATTATTATCTTGAAAGTTTCATTAAAATCCATTCGGTAGTTTTTGCGGCCATCTATCGTTCATACATCCATCTTCACAAACTTTTGCGTTTATAATACCTATATTTTAATGGGAAAGAGAGTATAACATGATAAGGTGTTTTCGGTCCACCTCCAAGCCCTAGTTTCGTTTCGGCCGGTGTGGGAGGTAATCGGCTTGTAGTGATTGCTTTACAAGCCGCCAATTTGCAACGAATAGCCGAGCCGAGGCGCTTACGTCGGGACTTTGAGCCGATTCGGCTTTGAAGTTAAAACTACCACGCTTTTGAAGATCAAACATGCGAAAAGGCGGGTGATAGCGGTTAATTTAGTTTTGTTTCAATAGGAAAGAAATTGTTAAAGTTTTAATATAATGACGGACAGTAATAATATTAGTGTTTTATGCATCTTTCTTACTACTACACCTACCTATTCATTCTAAATTCTAAAAGATAAAATGTAACCAATAATTGAATCCAGGATAAAGAATATACTTGTCAAAACATTTAATTTCGTGCCTTTTCATTGTAGCGTTGCTTGCAGTGTGAGGGTTCGTGATTGAGTACCTAATAGACATACATGATTATGATGGTAACTAAACTTACTCTAATCGCAGATAAGTTATCTTAATGTGAGATCTGAAGACGTAGCGTGGACAGACCACCTATAGGAGCTGATAGGAGGACTGAAAATATGGTAAAGGTCGTAGTTGCTTGATGTACAATATGTGGGACCGACTGGTCATTGTAGAAATCTTTGAGAAAACTCTATTTTCCAACAGTTGACGTCTATATACTGCCGTCGTAATGGAAAACACGGTAACTCTCAAAAACTCGTTTGGAGATATTAGCGCCTGAAACATATTTTTTTTATTCCATTATGGTAACATTACGTAAATTAGCAAAAAATCAGTTTTCACAAATTGCTAGAGCAATGATTTCGCTTTAAGTTTTTGTTTGGACATTCAAGTATATTGTGTTGTTTATTTTGATATACTTTTTTAGTCTTAAAAAGGAATTTAACCTACTGCAATAATTAAACGGAAATATCGCGGAAATACCGTGTGACCTAAATAACTGAAAAATGTATAAACGCCTGCCAAACACTTCACAGCAATCGCTCAATTACGAAACACGGCCAATTTATTTCCTATTCCGTTTCCAATTTATAATATTCAAAGTTCGAAACATTCGCTTTATCAATTTAAAATAAATCCTTCATATCAAATGAGGGGGCTTTGTTCCGGGGTGATGAATGCGGCTAGTCATAGCAATCGCTCATCATGTTAGAGCTCAAAATTAATGCTACCAATTTCTGAAGCAACGTCTCGTGTTCAAAGCTGTGATTTAAGGCCTCAACTAAATTTTGTGCGATAATATCTTCAAGTACTTTACTCCGGGGAGGATGACTTGGAATGAAAAACTATGTCTCGTCCAAAATATTACGTAATTTTCCACTTGGCTCAAATTGGGATCGGTCAAGTACCTTTTTATGCGAATTTGGTAAATGCGTTGATATGATTTTTAGCTCTTTCATTTATGCCTTCAAAAGGTTTTTTTTTTCGCGGTTTATTAACAGTTTTTTTTGACGAAAAATTTCCCATTAATAGGCTTTTGGCTTTATCAATTCCCTCTTTTTTTAACCGACGAGGGTAAACGGAGGAGGTTTTCAAGTCGACGCGTATATTTCTTTTACGTACGAGTATGACCACGCATAACTTTTTACAGAGTATTCTGATTTAGATTTTTTTTATTGGAAAGGGTATACTCCGAATTTAGTACCTACAATATATATTTGACCGGAACAAGTGGCGTGTTCTCGTTTCGGAGGCCAAGGTTCATTTTGGATCGCTGAGCCAGCGAAGTAAGTAAGTATACCTATTTGAAAAAATAAATCTAACCCTAAAGGTAAGAAAACAGGGGATGACTGAATGTTTATTTTCCCGTGGAAACTATGTATTTTTCTGCTGTAAAAGGTAGCCTGTCCTTCTTCAAGGTACATTCTATCTCTGTACAAAGTTTCATCAACATGTATGGAAAAAAGCGTAACAGACAGACAGAAAGAGCTTTTTGCTTTTCAGTCTTATCTGCAGTTTAGTTGTTTGTTAAAAAGCTTTTTCATATTAGTTTATTGCGTAAATAATAATAATAATCTTAGCATCGGTATTTCAACGTCGAATCATAGTAGAAATCAAAACAAAGATAAAATAACTACAGCACGTCCCGAGCTCATAATATTAAATCGCAAATAGTTCCATCAATACTCGTAATCCTGAATCAGGATTCCTGATTACAAACCAATTCCGAAAAACTATTTAAATATCGAATGTTCAACATGCAAACTTATTTGATCAATCACGTGTTAAAGTTGTTCCAATATAAGCCCACCGCCAAACTTGAACAATTTGAGAGCCCTAACAAATAAAGTTGTAATAGATCGAAAGGATCGGGCGATGTTTGGGTGACGCGCCCAAAGTTGTCAACTTTGATGGGATATGGGGTGAAAACGGCAAGTTGGGTACTTAAAATACGTATAATATTATACAAAGCAAATGTAGCCAAATATGAGTTACCCACGTACTCGTTAGAGTGGGTATATTTTAACAATTATTGATCATAAAATCTCATCTCTTTTAATTAGGACCAAGTAATACAGAATTAAATGATGCCTTCACGTGTTTATAATATTATATTGTTACTAAGTTAAGTACATATAAAAATGAGAGGTGTTTTTGGTAATACGGCTTTGCTATGTTTCAATCAAGATTATTGTCTTATTTATTATGTACCTTTTAGTCTGTATAAAATGTTTTTGATGGCGGTTTTATAATTTCTAGGATATTTTTTTAACACCAATACTTTTCTTTTCGTAATAAATCAAAGCAATTATAAGTTTTTGTGATTTAAACAAGCAGTCTATGTACCAGGAGCATATAAAACAGTAGGAAGTAGGGTCATTTACACAAACCGCGCAAATTAAATCGGGGCGCGACGCCGGCGAGCGGCGTGTCAACAAGTTTAAATTAATTAGCCAACACTGTTTCCACGAAGCAGAGGGCTCACGTTGGAACGGGTTTTTGTTCAACATTGTGTTTGCCAATTCATTATATTGATATTTTGGGGTCGACAATAGATGGCGATGTTAATTATTAAATAATCCTAAGAAAAAAAATTGATCTCATTTGACACGTAAAACGTTACGCAATTAAAGTACGGTCACGTTCAGTGCAGTCATATCGTATAATATCACATGCAAATACTATAAAGCTTTTTCCAAACACATTCAGCTATCCAAAAACTAAGAAATCATTCTTTTTAAAGTATTTTTTACATAAGAAAATAAAAGAGCACGTGGTATGACTACACTTAGGAATGTGACTGCATTTTCCTAAAAGAATCAGAATAACATAGAACGTTAAAAACGAATTATTAAAATAATGATAAGAAGTATTTTAATAATAAATTATTGTTTAAAAGATGCGGTCCTGTGAAGTTTCTTCAGCGGGTTCTTCTCCACAGCAGCGCACACATTGCGCGAACCTGCTAGTTCTGTTTAAACTAAGATCGCATAGTAATACGAGTTTTTTTTTTTGTAGATTTTATGAATAAGACATTTTGACTTTTTTTCTTAGATATTCTGTCAAATAATAACAAAGTACATTAAACTCGTTAGACTCTGTACCAAGGCAGCAAAATAGCCTAGAGACGTCGCGCGTTGTGTCAACAAGTTAAAATTAATTAGCTTGCTGGTGTAACAAGAGAAGCGGTAAAGTAGCGGCGAGTCGAGCCAGTAATGAACTAAGAATAAATAAAAACTCTTTGTACGCCGCTAGAATTAAAATTTGCTGCTTTTGAAATCATGTTAGAAGTAACTCATAGCAAGTTCTCACTGAGAATAAAGATGCTTAAGAGTGAATTTCAACAGGTCTCCTAAAATCTTCATTCCCGTGGTTTTTTTTACCTTAGGGTTTATTTAAAAAAAAGTCTGCGTTTATTAAAGCTTTTGAAAATGTATGTATCCTTGCTAAATATCTAGCAGATAACTTAAAAAACTAACGAGATACATAAGATCGAAAATTTCGTGCCACGGCGATGAAACATGCGTGCACGGCAATGAAACAAGTGTCCACGGCAATGAAAGAACTGTGCTCCAACAGATGTTTTCTTTGCCTAATCATAACATGGCGATGAAAACGTAAAACACGGAAATGAAATATTTGGCCACGGCAATGAAACATCTGGCCACGGCAAGGCATGGCAATGAAATTTTTTTCATTTCCGTGTCTTTTTTTTCATTGCCGTAGCAAATTTAGGCCACGGAAACCATGGAAATGAAAGCATGGAGATGAAAATCAGGGCAAAAAATGTAAATAACAAAAAATCTATTAATTATTCAAAGTAATAAATACTTCACAAATAAACATAAAAGAAATGACGTTCTATTGAATACTTAATCAAGAAGATAAACTTATTCAAAGAGAAGTTATACCTATGCACGGCGATGAAAGAAAAAATGTCCAGTAACAAAAAATTGAATACTTAAATTTATAGCACGAAAACGCAGGCACGTGTGGCCGTCCTTCCACGTCGAGCACTTAGGCGGCACTCATACGCAACGTTTAGCACACCAATGGCAGGACGCAAGATGTTAGATAAAACAATATCCTTAAACATAATTAGGACACGGCAATGAAAGGTAGTTCTGGGACAAATGTCTTTTGATGAACCATTCGTTGTATTGTTTAAATATTTTAATAAATGTATTACGTAGCAATACTTTAACTATTCACGTATCAAATAAAGTTAGGTTTTAATGTAAACAACCCATAGTTTTTTAACAATGAGGTATAATACTATAACATCGACCTACGCCGATGCTATGAAAATACTAAATAATAACACCAGGAAGTTGATTTGAACTCAATAACTATATTAAATCAACAACGTAACTTCACCACACTATACAAACACTTTAACCATACAAAACTTCGAGGATAGGGCTTCCTGGAGCCTATTTTATCAGCTCCAGGCCAGAATCGTGATAGAACTGACTGAATCTATCAAAATCAGTTTAATTTTAAAATAATTCAAATTTAGAACAACGCGGCCAGTATCAAAGGCAAAAGAGATGGCATCACCAATGCCACATCATCCCTCTCCCTCTTCAAAAAAAATTATTTTGGTCAGTAACAACCAAAATATTTTTTTAAACATCCCCATCAAAAATACAAAGTTCAAACTAACAACCTACCTAAGGGGGACAAGTATCAAAACAGATAATTAAATAAAAAAGAATAGATAGGGACTCAGAACTTCTAAAGTCTAGCAATTAGGAATAATATCCTATTTGCTTTTGCAAGGGAAAAACCCCCGTTGAAAAAACCGCTTACAACAAAGCCCACATCCATTAAACCTAACACGCGAATAGCTAAAACTACCTAAATACAAACCTAATCCCTCATAACGAAATTTAATTCAGTAACTTCATCAATAGCTTCAATAAATTATTTTAAAGTTAAATTGTCAATTAAAAATTCAAGTAAAATTATTAACACCCTGTATAAGAAAAATATTTTTGAGGAAAAGTAATCAACCTGTATATAACAGCAATAGAATAATTATTCAAAAGAAAACCTAAATTGAAATAGGTGTTCAAAATTAGAAGCAGTAACCATGAAAAATGAAGATCTGAAATTTACAGAAAATATAAAAGAATTTATATAAAGTTGGACAAACTCAAAAATATTAAAGTTAGTTAATGGAACGTAACCCAGCAAAGAACTAATATTTATGAAAAACAAAATATGAATTCAACGTTGAAAATGAAGCCCATAAGGTACTTCCATACATATAGCCACCTATGTGCCATGCATGTTTCCAAAAAAGAAGAACATATTCTATATCACACAAATACCTATCTCTTCTTCTACATACATAATGCCCACTAACTAAAATAAATCACCTCACTGCCTACCTTTCACAGGAAACCTTTTTTTTAAAATACTAGCTATTTTTTTAAGTGACAGAGTATGAACTATGTTTTAGAATTATTTAAGTTTTAAAGTGAAAAATGATTATATTTTTTAAACAATGTTTTAGTATCTTCTACAGCCATCACGTTTTTCAAAATCAGGCTGCAGCTACCATCTGAGAAGAGGTTTTTTTTTAAAAGAAAATGACTAATTAATATATTTTTTTAAATTATCCTCATAGTACATGAAAGGAAAAACAACATTATAACATACACAAAGATAAAATATGCAACAATGTTACTAAAAGAGATCTCATCATAATAAAACAAACACTAAAAAAAAAGAAACTACATTTACATTTACATTTTTGGAAAATAAATATATTGGGGATTATATTATTTAATTGAACTTGATAAAGCCGCCGGCACACCCTCCTTGGCTACCACATACACAGCGCGCTGCTGCTACTGCTGCTGCGCTGCTGTCGTACAACTTGACTTCACCGATTCGGCATTGACCGCAAACTAAAATCGCCATATTGAGGTGTTCGTCAATCACCTGTACCCGACTACTGACGACTGTCTAACCTGAGGGGCACTCGCTGGGCGCACCCCTCCTGAACTGTTCCTGAACGCCTGGTTGAATAGGCACAGAACGTCCTCAGCGTCGAACACGCTGCTTACTGAGCTGCTGCTGACGAGCTGATGTCAAACTTCGTGGTTCTTGAACCTTTTCTTCCTTCTTCTACTTCTGAGTCACACCACTTCAGCAAAACCTCCTACTTTTTTGTACTACTTCAAAACAAACTTGTTCGCGCCCTATGGCCACAATAATTCTTGAGGAAAGGGTAATTTTCCCCAAAAAATTAAATTTTTAAAATTTTACGTTACGCGACAGGAAGATGTCGCGATAGAACTCACTGAATCTATCAAAATCAGTTTAATTTTAAAATAATTCAAATTTAGAACAACGCGGCCAGTATCAAAGGCAAAAGAGATGGCATCACCAATGCCACAATACACATCAAGGTGAGGTGTGGACAAACACGGTAATGAAAGATTTCGAGGTTTAATTATTTTTTTTGGAGTATCTAATAATCCTATTATTAAAATATTCAGTGCTCCACATAGATTACTATTTCACCTAACTAGAAAAAATATTAGAACATTATAACTATATTTTTTAATACCAATTTCATCAATGCCGCGCAATTTTTGGTCCCGGGAAATTCACCCTTAAATACTGAAATATGATAAGAAAATTCTAAGTCACTCAAAGGGTTATACTTAAATTTTCCCTGCACGATCGAATCAGTAATGATGAGATCTTCAGACTAACCAAACCGACATACCTCGAAGTATTATTGTTAAAATTAAGTAGGAGGGCACATTGCGCGTAGAACCTATGGCTGTTAGGGCAAAAAGGATCTTGAATGGCGGTTGTAAACTAGAAAGCGTCGCGTGGGCAATCTCTCCATAACAGTGCATGCATACGTTTATACAAAGTTTTATAAAATGAACATACGTAGTAAATAATAATAATAATATAACATTAATGTAATGTACGGGCTGGTGAAGTAGCTAAAAGCTGCTTGAAAACTCTTAACGTTTCCTAAGATATTTCTATCAATATATTGTCGGCAATTCCCAAAGCCTCCGTTTTACAACGGTCCCCGACTTGTTTTATTTCGCTAATAGCTTCGGAACAAGTTGTTCCAACAACAAGTCCTGTTTCATATCTTGTTCGGAGTTTCGAAATAAAATGGCGACTTTAGCGATTGTTTCTGGAACTTTGAGAGACCGTTTGGGTTAAAGTATTGTGTTATAGGTAATTATTGTCGGTGGCTTAATGGTAAAAATCGTTGCTTTCCGTTCGATTCTTGATTATATTCCTTGTCATAGAAACACCTAGGTGAAAATATGAATAGCCATTTTGCGATTATAGTCACAGTGTAGTGTGTCTAAACAACCTACATACTGCAGTTTATACAACCTGCGACCTTATCATGTGTTTTCTTCTTTTGTACTTATTCAATGTTATTAAAAAGATTACAGAATATTTGTTGTTTTTTATAATTGGTATCTTTTGAAATAATAAAAAATCTGTTAAGTTCATTAAGTGACGCCTTTCTATAAATATGTGAAACATTTTTTGTAATTATTATAAACTAGCGACCCGCCCCGGCTCCGCACGGGAAAATGGTTATTGTGGGTTATCCTTCAGTATATTATGCATGTATTATACATATAAACCTTCCTCTTGAATCACTCTATCTATTAAAAAAAACCGCATCAAAATCCGTTGCGTAGTTTTAAAGATTTAAGCGTACAAAGGGACATAGGGACATAGGGACGGAGAAAGCGACTTTATTTTATACTATGTAGTGAAGTTATAAAAAATCATAGAGCACAAAAATATAAAAGTGTTTCTCCCTCAAAATAAAACAAAAGACGGAAACGTCGAGCATAATTTTGGAATAATCTCCGAAATGTTTGTGTATTTTTGTTTTACCGTGAAGCCGGCCCATAATACCGCGACACAAGCGGCCCCGCGCACCCACAGTTAATGAAACGTGGTTAAAGAGAGGGAGGGGATGCGTTTAGGAACGAACTTGAAGAGTCCGTGAGTTGATTCTTATGCCGGTTTACACGTTTGCCGTGGCTTGCCAATCCTAAGAGTGAGCGCGGTGTATTTGTATCTCATTCTAACGCATGACTGCGTCCCGTAGGCTTGGACAGCCACGGTAAGCGTGTAAGCCCGGCATTAGATATTTATTTCTTCCGATCAGCCATGGCGACTACATTGACTCCTAAAAAATTTTGCGCCTGGACGTGCACACTCTTAGAAAAAAAAATATGGTGGGGAATCCTGAACACACCTGCGAAGTAATTAACAGAAGGTCTGTGCAGTAAACAACCGGCACTTAGTCAGCGTGTTCGACTAAGGCCTATTCAAGTACTCACCCTGATTACAGGGTGGGCTCATGCCCCTCTTGGTGGGAACATAAATGAGCTGTTCAAGAATTTGAATATCAGACTGAACTGCGACAGCCACTACTGCGACAGACTGAACTGCGACAAATATCATAACATAACTAACCTAACCTAACCTAACCGACTGTCGCAGTAGTGGCTGTCGCAGTTCAGTCGGAATGCCTAAGAATTTCACCGGGTATGGATATGAATCATATTAAGAGTTGACTCACAGTCAGCATCCCCATCACTACATTAAACAGTGTTGCCCTCACGCCTCAATCGCGCCGCACTCGTTTTCTGCGGCGAGGGGGGGGGGGTTACTCGTCTACAGTCTTTTAGAGGCTGGGAAACAAAAACTCTTTTGGTTGCTACGGGTTTTGATGGAAGAGAAGTAATGGCTCTATAGGGCTTCTGTATTTCTCTGAAGTATTTATTTCATAATTTCTACTTTACGGTACACTAGCTGTTCACCCTATGACTTCGCCCTCGTTATATTTTTTCTCCGCAGCAAAAAATAACTAGAGAATTCCGATAAAACCCAATACCTACATAATTAATCAATTTGATGTATCCTTAAAAGAAGAATTTTATAGAAAAAAAAAACAGAAATTTTAGAAAATCACGGGTGATGTCGAATAGACACGTTTATTTACGTCTAATAAAAATGGTTGTGAGTAGTTTCACTATAAACTATAAACTAAGTCTAATGAGGAAAGTAAGGATAAAATAAAAAATAAAAACTGATAAATTTTTATTTTTATTTAACGGACCTTATATTTAGACACTATTTAATGCATTTTGGAAATAAAATAAACATGAATTCAATTTTAATAACTATACCGCTAAGCAGCCGATAAGATTAAAATATAGCCCTTACTGCCACAATATAACTACAAGAATGAGTGTAACGTTGGATTTTTTTGGCTATGGATGGACTCTAAAAAGTATTTTTTGTAGTCTAAAATAATAATAACCACACTAAATATTTCTTTTAACTTTTATTTAAAATAAATGTTACGTAAAAACAAGTCCATAAATTTTAAACCATAGCTATAGCACAGAGTTTTATTTGAAGCTGTGACCCAGTGTTGCCACACTTTATGATAATGGCCGGATCTGCGCGAAACCCGGTTTTTGTGGCTTTCAAAAACAACTCGTAAGTTATAAGTTTTTGAGCAAAAAACATCTTTATTGCGAGGCTATAGGGTGCCCAAACTAAAACTTAGCTGTGTGAGAGAGTTATTCAACTCGTATAGTTCTTGTAATGGTTTGAACAAATGTTTGTCAGCTCGAGTTAATAGTCTTTGTCTTATGAGAAACTTTGTCGAAAATGAAGAAGTTTTTATGAGACAATATTCTTATTATTCACATCGTTATCTAGTTTTTAACACACTTAAAAAGAAATATAATAATATAAATTCTATTACTTAGGTACTCCTATTTGTTTTCTATAAACATGCGCATTTTTTTTCTTCTTCTTATCTTTGCCAAGAAAATTATTTTTACTTTGATTTATAATAGTAAAAGATGTAACTGACCTTTTGTCAGATTGTCTCCGATTCGATCCTCGAACGTTCGCCTTGGTCTTTTCTTTCCAACTCCTCCATCTACTCTCGCCATAAATAAAACAGAAGCCCATTAATAGAAAAAAAGTAAATTTAGTTAGACTAATCGTACATAATTCTTCTCCCAAAGTCGTCATAAGATACTGTTTCAATATAACAACCTAACTATATTCAACAAGAAAATTCACTTCATGTTTGTCTAATCCTGTTTAAAACTATTCCGTTGCGGTTCCAGCGACAATTTCCACTTAATTATTCGACCGTAAGATAGATGGCGCTGTAGATTACTGCGAACGAGTCATTAGTTCAGTGTTTTGAGGGAATTAAGCGATGTAATCGACTATTAACTTTGATAGAGTTCAATCTGATGGTGTTGTAGAAATATAGAATGGAGTTAAAATTATACAATTTTCAACTTAAGAATTTCCTACGAAGTCTTTTAAAGTACCTAACATAAGACTCATTGCATTACGGTATTTAACATTACGGTATTTAAAAAATATGAATAAAGTGATGTAAATCTCAGTTACTATATGAGTAGTTAACCAAAGAAAGACACATTTACCTACTTAAATGATTTGTATTTGGGGTATAAAGAAAAACTATTCAATCAAGGGAGAAGCCAGTCCAGCAGTCTACTTTTATAGACAGGTACCACGTAGTACTTAGATGGATGACTTCTAAACAGGAGTTTTAAATTCTAAATATTATGATTTTGGTTTCGATAGCGGACAAATATCATCTTACGAGTGGCTTCATGTTATATTATGCATAAATTTTTTCCCAGATTTGGCATAGACAAAGACATAAATCATCACTATTATTTTATCAATGTTATTATTATTATTTTTTATTTTCACTGTTCCTAACTTCACAGTACAATCATGCTTTATTGATACCAATTAATTCCCCAAATCAACCATTATGCTTTTCTAATTTATGTAACTATGTATTATTTTCTTTCAGGTAAGGCACATGTCGAGTATTTCGTTAAAATACTGGCAATTTTTTACACAGCCCAGTACAGGTACGTTACCAAATTTGAAACAGGACGTTTTCAAACCATTTTCGGAAATAAAAACGGTATAATAGCCGGTCGGAAGGGGGTGCAATCTGTCGATGAAATCTTTTCGGTGCAAAACCTTATTATTTAGCGATTGACACGCGAACTCACACTCAAAACGCAATTGATAAGCCGCCAGGAAAATGTAATTTATTTCATTCGATCGCACACAGTTTGTGGTGACCGTAGATAAGAAGAGGAAAATGTTATATTTTAGTGAAAGTAAAAAATATCAAAACACCTACGAAAGAGGAAATTATCAAATTGTGGTGAGAACATCGAATAGACGTATATCTAATTAATAAATTTAAATATATTTTGGCCAAAGACGTAGAATTTTTATTTTATTTTGGCTACTCTTAAGTGTTAAGCAATGGTCACAGAATTATTATGCCTTACGTCCTTATTATCTATTTATACTTGAATATTTTTACAACTTGTTTTAATTTCTTTTTTTCAACTATTATCTTTATTGTATTTTTTCAATGAAATTAAATCGTTGTGTGTGAAGTTGACCAACCCGAACTGGGTCAATGTGGTCGACTAAGGCCTATTCGCCGTGATTTCAGGGTAGGCTCGAGCCCCTCGGTGGGGACATAATAAGAGCCGTTAATTAATACTTTTGAACCAAATTTGGTTTTTATTCCTTCATATTATGCAGCAGGTAAATAAGAATTTATAAGAATATACCATGGACCTGGATAATGTTTGTCCATTACAATATAGCTCGTCGGGTCGTTGTTCGCTAATCCTGTAAGTCTGCTCCACAATGAGCCAAAGCGCTATTGTAGCGGCCAAATCGTTCAGCTTCAGTGCTGCCAACATATCGATAGATCGAGTATCGATACTTTTAAAGTCTTTAGTTTTGTTACTTAGTTGTGGCCTTTGTTTAGAGTGGACGTCTTTCTGCTGGTGATTGATATGTTGAAGGAAATAAATCGAATACTATCAAGAACTGCTAACTGATATCTATTTATGTTAACAGTAGATTGCTAAACTGTAAAATAAGACACTTCGTCAATAAATTATGGTATGACAGAATTAAAAAACTACGCCCTAAACAGCCGTACATCTACAATCAATTAAATAAATGCCTAGCTGCGCATGCAACCTCATATTATTAACTTACTTTTTAGCTACTAGAGGCCTAATTACAACCCAGAAAAATCCCCTACTAATACAATTTAATTACTTGGTTATAATATTTTATAATTGAGGAAATTATTTTTATTTCTTATCGATATGATACCCCACAACCACAACACTAGTCGGCACGGAACTTTCTCTTATTGTGCGAACACGACTCGTAAATACCATTTCCTCATTGTTTGGAATAGACGAAGAGATATTATTACTTTTCAAAAGAAAATAACTATGTGGTGATTCCATAGAAATAAGTGAATAGGACAGAAAAAAAACATTACGTAAGATGTGGAAAAAATATTTTTATTTCAATAATGTTCTTTGGTTTTGATAACCCTTGAATTTACCATTGCCACTAATTCACGATGAAATGAATGCAATTTTAAAAATATTATGTTCTAAAAGCAGACACGTCATAACTTTGTCTACGATACCCGATACCTGCCCAAAATACTAATTAATGAACATGTTGAACTATTTAAATTATTAAGACTAAAAAATATATTTTAACCTAGAGAAAAAAGTTAACATATCCAAATCAGCCCGTCTGTTTCTTCACAATCTGCCTTAAAAAACGGCTCTTCAAGACCAGAATCTTTTGTTCGCGAAATGAAGGCATTATTTTTAAAGCGTTATTATGCGGAGGATAATGTATTCATAGGTTGCGGCTTGAGGTTGGATCTTGCTCCCCACTCCTTACTTTTCTGAGTCCCTGGTACTTCTGGTACGAGGAAATGCACGGTGAAAGAATACCGGTCCATTCATTATTCTTGAATTTCCGATTAACGATATTTTTAATGCGCTCCCTTTTTAAAAGGAAGCGTATAAAATATTCATGAGTCATATTTAGACATTTTGTACTAAATATTTCAATTTTTACTTCACAATTATCAAACGCCCCGTTATGATTGGTGTTAAAATATTTTTATATAGGCGCCTGTTTTTTTTTTTAAATCGGTCAAAATTTTATAGATAAGCATTTCCTGCGTACTCTGCTTCAATCTTACTTTTTCGCGTGGTTATACCAGTTTGAGTTAAACAATTTTATGTAATAATCAAATTGACACATTCTAGCTGAGACAGAGGAGAGGAAGATATAGAGTGATCACACTACAAAACATACTTTAATTTATTTTACAGTAAATTCTGAAAACTGAAATTAACCGTTTAAGCTAATTAACCGTTTTACACAATCACAGGCCCCATCCCTACAGCCTCTACGGAGTCTCATCAATATTAACAACTGTAGACGAAAACAATTTGTTGATTATACAATCAAGAATTTGCCTCTAACGAAGCATGAATACAATTTTGCGTTCATTTCAATTTGTGTACTTACAATTTTACAGAAAAGAAAAATGGTTTTTGCTTTCTTTAACCTCTGTAGCTCAAAGTGGAACGATTTCTTTCGCTAGTAAAAGCCAATATCTGAGCAACTGAGCTTCCGCGGTATTTCAACGATACTGTTTTTGTTACTCTGTAACTTCTATATTCTTACTGAATCGGTAATTAATATACATTTTAAAATGCAAATTCATGAACAGAAAAAATACTACTTGCTTTTTGCGCACCACGTTACACGAAGTTAGCTACGAGTTCGTAGCTATTTGCTACGTCGTAGCACATTGCTACGATCCTTGTCCTCGTAATCATGGTATCGTTTTGATCTTCATAAAATGTATCTTAGCAGTATAATGGTTGGTACTTAGTGATTCTAGTTTAGTTTTCTACAATTTTTATTGAACTTTAATACTATGTCAAAAAACGAGACCTTCTCTAAAATAAATTTGAATGCCTACATTAAACATACAAAAACGTTTTGTCTGTCAGTAATTCAAGCTATCATATTTTTTCACTAGCACTGTAAAATATGGTCAAAGTGTATTTTATACGTTTGAATATACCCGAAATCGATAAGTACGCCGAATAGTACTACCGAAAGCTGGGTAAGTACGCCGAATTACTACACCGATACATTTTTGTCCCCCTGGCAGTAGAGACGTCAGATTACTGGGGCAGTGATGAAAAAAAATTCATTTCTGAAATCGGGCGTCAGCTAAGGGAGAGTGAGGGCGATCCACGTTCCGGGTTGTTGTTGGCGCAAAGGTTGTCCATTGCGATACAGCGCGGGAACGCGGCTAGCGTACTGGGCACCTTTGCGCCCAGGGCAACCAGGAGCGACCATTTGTAAATATTATGTATAATATGTAAATAATGTTAATGTAAATTTGTTTCTGTAAATAGGTTAAGATTAAATATTGTAAATGTCATGAGTAGATGTCATTATTAAATTGAGATACAACAAAATTTCTATAAAATAACTTTAATCGTCCACGTTACGTTGTACAAAACACAATATTCTCTCTTAACTCACTATGCATTACTGCATACGCTTAACAACTACAGTAATAACACTGAAACAAAGCCGCAATGTACCTATGTAAGTTGCGATTGTATCGCGAGCCATCCCTCAAGGCATTCTCACTCAACATTAGGGACGTGCAATAAACGATGATAAAATCAATTTATCGTTAAACATTTTAGTTATGTGCTTTATAATTTAACAATTAGTAAACGTCTTTAGACTTATATTATTATTATTATTTTTTTAATTGACCTATGCTTGTGTCGAAAAGGTACGACCAATCAAGCATCACCGGACTTGGAGTTATATTCCTTTGCAAAAATCCGGATTCAAAGTAATTTATTCAAAGTTAATTAAACTAAGCTTTTTAAACATTTAATATCGGCAAAATTTTAAAAGCTTAACCTTTTACTACTACAAGATTATGTTTTTTATCCTTTACTACTTCAGTTAGAGTAAATAAAATCCAATTATTGTCCAACGCACACTATAAAGGCCAAACTATACCGACTTTCTAGTCAGTGAAGCCAATATAATGAATGAGATTTCGCAGATAAAGATGTTGGGTGTTGAAGTTTTCAAATAAATAAAAGAATAAATAATTTAGCTTTCTTTATCTGTGTGATTTTATTTGCAGTATGCTGCTGCTATTGACTTTTTTTGCTGATTGGTCATTATGTTTTTTTTTTAAATTAACTACGTGCTTTATGTTGCTTATTAAATAGCATGTATGAAAATATCTCATCGACTCGATACAAAAGAGTAGGTTGCGATAATGTATCGATGCTCTTCCCATCCCTACCCAACAGAATTGCTCGCAGTTAATTAAATGCATCGCTATATAAAGAGAACAGGAAGCAATAAACTGGTTTTATTGCCACAATATCTCCCCGCATACATCTATCTCTTTCCTCTTGTTTAGAAATGTATGTCCGTCCCTTTCTCCGTCCACAGTCATCTCTTATTTTCAGAGAAGAAAAGCTCTTTTATGTACGCGTTCTTTGTAAGTCGGTAACTGAGTGATTTATCGACTGCCTCCATTTTGTTGGTCACATCACAATGTTTTTACAAGTGAAATTAAGATCATTTTCTCTCTAAAAAGAACCTTATACATATGTGTCAATGAATACTTTTGAGTAATAACTTCCATTATTTAATTTCTAAAAGTAAATACAGATCATCTCCTATTACGGTCATGTGACTCCAAAATAGCCGGACTGTGTAATAAGAGAGTCAGTACCTTTTAGAATACAATAATATACTTTACTGCACGCAAACAATACTACTTTATAATAATACGAGTGTAAAAAACGCGGCCTTATTGCTTAGGTAGCGATTTACACCAGGCAACCCACAGGCAGGCAGGGGGTTTTAGTAAAACACCAGAATTATATTTCGTAAAATATTGTATGAAACAATGAATTGAATTTCAGAAATCTTTGCAGTGAACATTAAAATCTTATGATGCTGCCCATTTGTAAAATAAAAGACTACAAAGAAAGCGTTTCTTATAAATTGGCTAAAATTTGGAACCCACTGCCTCCGCCACTTAGGAATAATTAGCTTCAACGCATTTAAATTTTATGTAAAGAGATTTCTTATGGATCTATGGAAAGAACGAAATAGAAAAAAGAACTCTTTTATATATGAGATAACAACATACATGTGGCATAGATGCACGTTTTGAAAGGGACGCTTTGAAAAACAGCTGTGGTCCCAGAGAGGTGGGAGTCGCTTCGCTAAGCGACTCCCACCTCTCTGTGTGGTCCAGATTAGGCTTGGGTTTTACTAGTCTCGTCACTCACACAACTATAAAAACATAAATTATTGATTTTTCCAATCCAAAGCAGGAAATAAATAGCACAATAATAAACCACATATTTACGTGTTAAAAATACTGGTAAAGTACAGAATTCAAAGTTATTTTGCAAGCAGTCTCTGAGGCATAATACGACGTTTCGTAATTTGCAAAAGTACTTCAGAGAGTACATTCAGCCACAGAATTGCCTTTTTAATGCCCGTCGCATTGTGTACGGTCCTATGCAGTTCAAATAGCACCTCAGAGTCGTATAACTCCTAGCAATAAAGTTCACTATTGTATTGCAATGTTGGTGGTGTTCCGTAGAGACACAACGATTCGAAATAAATGGATTTTAGTTGGTCCTTTTCTGGCGTCTTGTTTTTGTTCTGTGCGAATTAAATACGGCACTTTTGGGGTTTTCCCGGAACAGAGAGTCTTAACGGATATTTTACAAAATACGAGCCATTCGAGTTTTAAAAGATAATAATATTAAATTAAAAGTAATCTAAATTTGAATAATATTGAAATTCGAACATTTTAATCAGAATTTAAACGGTGTAAAGTTCTTTTTTGACCGACGAATAGCGGAAGAGGTTCTCAATAATAATTCGACGCGTATATATTTTTTTGGTGTGTGACCAAGCATAACTTTTTCCAGAGTATTCCGTTTTTTTTAATGGCATTGTTATATTCTGAACTAGCTGTCCATCCAAAGAAATAAGATATATTCCTACGGTAAAAACTATCTAAGATGTTGACCGGGAATATAGAACAAAAGCTAAAAACCGAGTCAGGGGGATGTAAGAAGTGATAAGAACTTAATTTGTGTTTTTTTTGTTTGTTTCTCTGTTTATCTGTTTGTACGGGCTAATTTTGGACCGATTTAAATGAGAATTTGCATGGTAGTACCGCATATCCCTGGTCAACATCTTAGATACTTTTAATCGCAGAAAATTAAAAAGTTCTTGTGGGATACATAAAAATTTCTACGGAAAAATCGAAAAAGAACGCGCCAAGCCAAAGGCCAATAATAAAATTCAGAAACAATAGCTATACAAGGTAACATTGTTGGTCTTGAGTACCCAAACTACAACAAAGAAATCACAAAAAGTTGTCACATAATATTATTATATTCTAATAATACAAGTTTGTTTCGTAAGATACTCGTATTTTCGGATACCCCTCAATATTCTCTCATCCGTCAACTTGTGATAAGCTAACAGAACAACGTAATCTAATATTCAGAACAAACAACAAACCTGTTTAACAAGAAGCCGCAAAACAACATCTTATTTGAATAAAAGCTTTGTATTGCTCTTTTGAATCTGAAATCCCTATAAAGTCTATTGTACGATATTTGTATAAGAAATGCCAAATAACCTTTAACAACTTAACGTATTCAAGTCTGGTAGAAAATATAATATGTATGACGACTCATTAAAATTATGTAAATATTTGACTGCCTAGATTCATAAGGTTCTTTTTATGAAATGTTAAAACAATATTTGTGTGGAATATTAAAAGGGAATAGGCAAATACTTATATTTTACACCTTACGAAATACTACTTCTTAAAAATAAAACGATATTATGCGATGTAATTATGGAAAAGTAGATTGTATTGTCTTAGCAATAGCACAGATAATATAATAATAGTTACACTAGCAATAGAATGTTATCGAAAACAGTTCATACTGTCTGACTGAAGGCACAAGGAATGTCATTCATTATAGCGATACTTTACTACAACGTTTCAAACTAGAAAACAATGATATAGGGTGTTCTAAAGATAAAGGAGCGAACGTAAAATGATTTTCTTAAACAGTTTCCGAAGGCTATAAGAGCGTTGTAGCTGTCTGCTGAAATAATACACCCTTGAGGAACGTCCTGTATAGTATCAGTATCCTATACGATATTCTGTACTGATATAGATAAAGATAACCAGTGTTGTTAGACCTTTAACTTTCCTTTTGTTCAATGCGTTCAATTGCGGTAATATTCAAATCGATTCAGTTATTTGTTTCTATTTAAACTTTATTGAGGTGTTTTATCAATTCAGCCGAAAGACATCCACTGCTGGACAAAGGCCTTCTCCAAAGATTTTTACAATGATCGGTCCTGCGCTCCAGATAACCCTCACCAGACAGTCGGTCCACTTTATGGGGGGCCTGCCCACGCTACTACGCCTTCTAGCACGCGGCCGCCATTTGATTGTGTTAAGAATAAAATAAATACTGATACACTAAGCAACCACTTTCAATTCAATTCTCATCTCTATTGAAATGCGTCAGGGTTCCAAATGAACTGGCTGGATCACTGAAACAGTATAGTCATAGGGGGTATTCCGTTTCTAGTGATTCCATTATCGGGGCCAGATGGGATTACTGCTTGTTAGACTCAACACGTGTACGATAGTTCGCCTCGTATTTATTAACACTCGTCTGTTATCGCTTCAGTGACCAGTTAGTTCGTAATCAGTTTCAAGTTCCATCTCAGGCGCTTGGGCTTTGAATCGAAATCATAAGTCGACTTCAGTGCTTTGTAGTTTTATTTACAGTACAACTACTATCAGAGTTTTGATGTTACTCGCTGGCGTAATGTGTGTTTCAGTTTCCTCATGCTTGTCAATTTTGACATATCCTCGTGAAAGTTTATTTCACTATCAGTATCAAATAAATTTAAAGAGTTTAACATTTTTCTCCTCTTTGTACAGCTTTCTATTTATTGCGAAGGATAATTCTAAACATTTGAGAAACGTTCTTTTTTTATTCCGTCGGATGACGCAATATACTCGTAACTTAAACTTCTTAAATGAACTTAAACGCAAGGTGATGTTAATGCATAATGACATTAATCCTAAAATTTACCGATAACATTACTACTAAATATTTTAAAAGGTGTAAGTGATGGCATAGCTGACTGAAAAACATCGATGAACATTTCTTTAAGAAAGATGCTCTGAACTGTTGAACAAGCACGTCCTTTCAATATATTGTATGTGGCCACTTACGCCGTGTGTAAATACCATCAAGCAGACAGCACTGCGCCATAGATACACCATGCGTATGGGAGTCGGGACTCACACATACATAAATAAGTGAAAAGTACATAGCGCATAGTGCAGTGTGCAGAGTGCAACTGCATTTGCTATCGATCCCTGCAACAGCGCGTCTGTCTGTTTAGTGCAGTTTATATAACTAGGTAGGTAGGTGAGTAGACACTTTGTTGACAGAAATAGCTACATGCTAATTATTTTTATTTAAATAAGACGCATCACGCGAATTTTTTTCGAGTTCGTGTCTAAACTACGAGTACTAAATTACTACTAAATTTAGTATGGAGAGTATCTTTACTCCCCTTTATGCGAGGTAGGTAAGTACAAGTATGTTACTTACTTTTACTAATAGGTACCTACTTATATTTTGCCGCGGATCTATACCTCATGAACAGAGGGGGTATAAACCAATTAAGTGTTCAATATTTTGTAGTTATAGCCCGGAGATAAAACAAAAAAAAACTTACTAAAGTTACAGTCATGAGGCGGCACAAACCATGAAACTAATGAATAATTTACTGCGTTTCTAAACGACTTACACCAAAGTTATAAAAGAAAACTTCCGTAAAGGAATAATCAGTTACACTCATACCTCAAGGGTTGTGTTTTCTGTTTTGGTGTCGATTAAGAATATTTGTATTGTATTGTATTTGTTCAAAATTATTTATTTATTTATTTATTTATTTATTTATTTATTTATTTATTTATTTATTTATTTATTTATTTATTTATTTATTTATTTATTTATTTATTTATTTATTTATTTATTTATTTATTTATTTATTTATTTATTTATTTATTTATTTATTTATTTATTTATTTATTTATTTAAACATTCATTTAGTTAAATACAATTTCTCTCTAATTTGTGTTTACTGCTATTTCCATCCAATGTTTTTTTTTATGAATCAACTGTAAAAATATTCTTAGCTTCTAAAGGATTCCGATTGATTGGAGGAAGAAAATTTTGAACACAATGAACATACACATAAAAAAATTGTAGTTGAATGAACAACATCTTTATCAACTGGTTGATTAAGAAGAACATCTTTTCTTGTTCGGAAACTGGTTGCGAATCTTAGTAGCCAGTGTGGTTGGATGTTTTAGTTCTGTCTTGGGCTTACAAACAACGATATTTTCTAAAATAGTATATTTAAAACTTGGCTTATACGCGATTAATAGGCATGTTTTACAAATATATAAATATATTTATATATTCGTCCAACGTTTCGGCAGGGTTGCTTTAATATTTTTCACTGAAAACCAACCAAGTGTAAAAATAACAAACAAGGAAAACTCAGAGCTATACGCAACAGGAAAATAAAACAAGTTTATTACATGAAAAACTGCGCGTTTCATACAAACTTGGTCCCTTCAATCAGCCCCCCACACGTAGTAGTGTCCGCGCCTCGCGACAGACGATAAATCACCCGTCATTATTTACAGGGCTCCCGTCCGGGACCGGAGCACCCCAGGGTGGAGGCCTGCGGGTCAACTGAGAAATGACGGAAGTAATGATTGGAAGGGATCTTGGAAGAAAGTTTTTTTATTGGTTGATCAAGTTGTGCAAGGAGGTACAAATTTATTTGATTACTTCCAAGTTTTTTCTTTAAATTCGATATCAGAAGGCAAGGACCACCAAAAATACAGAATAAGTATTATTAATAATAATAATAAAAGAACTTACATACCTATTACCTTTACATTTTTAGATATATTTTTTTCTACAAACTTTTAAGTCAGCTACAAAAGTGACAAAAAATATTGAATTACACAAAAAATGCCTTGTATTTTTCTTGTTTAATTCTTCAGATAACTAAGACAATACTTACAATATTGATAATTTCAGCTAAAATAATAAAATGGAAGCAATATATTATGAGTAATAGTAAGTTCAACTTAAAACTTCAACTTTCTTTGTTAGTTGTTTTACTTATTCCTCAACTTGAATCGACTGGGAAATAAGTGCACAAAATTTTCCTTAAAAATTCAAACCAATTCAAAACTCCTTCACAAATCGTTATTTGAAGTTCCATTTCATGCAGTTCCCGATAGTGTTAGTCTCATTGAACTACTATTGTACTAGCGTACATAGAAACGACTACCACGAACCGCACCCATGGTAATATGAATTGGAGGTCGCGACCTGCAACTTCTATGTCGTTTGTCTTTTGTTTTTCTTTTCTCCGCGCACTCCACCCGCCCCCCGCTGCCGCCATGTTGGCGCATGGATTGTATTCGAGGTGACTTCTCTAGTAATTGTGACTTGTACGTAATTCCTCAATGGTGTTAGTCTATATTTCAAAGAGTTGCATCTCGCTCATAAATAATAGAGCCCCGAATGGCTGCGAGCCGGCGCTTCTTCCGCTTCAACTTGTTTTTACATTTATCATGTCTGTACACTTGTGTCCGCGGAAGTTTGTAGTTTCGCATTGCAAAATTATACGTTGGATTGTTTATTTTAAATCACATTTTCGTTTGGTTCATCAGCACAATACCAAAGTCCGTCAAATATGTCAAAGAGTGGTTATCATCCAGTCTATATAGTCCGTTAGGGACACACTTAAAACAAAAAAAAAACACTTATGAAACTCTTTTGTACCTAGTTTGATATATAATAATATTCATAATAAAAACTACTATGAATAAACCACAGAATTTAAGACAGCTCAAAATAACGATGTTTTTCCATATCAACGCGCTAGGCCTAGGTTCGAGGCTCCCTCGAGCCGCCCCTAGACGCGGTAGAGCCTTTCGCTCCCCCACAAGTCCGGTGAAGCTTGATTCGTCGTACTTTTTTAACTCAAGCATAGGTCAATAAAAAAAAACTGCAAAGAAATAAAGACAAAGTAGTTTAAGTTTAATCTTGCATAATATAGAAAGACACATTGGGTACCGACAAGGTAGTTGGTTCAATTTTGATATTTTAACAATAAGGCAAATAAGACTGCTTTACCTATAAGTAAACAAACTCTATTTTCTTATATTATACTCTAAGAAGCTTGTCAGGATGATTATTTCCATGAGTTTTTGTTATGATTAAATTCCGTGAAAGTTTTAGATTATTTGAATACTTCAAGTATTTTCTATCCTGTTCTTATTAACGTTCTTACTGTTGATTCTGTTACTAACCCTATAAGATCATATTTCTCAGATTTAAACACCAAACATTGACATTTTAAAACACAAACCAGTTTACCCCTAATAAGCTCCCAATACAGCACAAAATTTCTCTGTATCGAGGAGAATATCAACACAGATTGCACAGCGACAGCTATTGACACGGGGCTAAACACGTGCTGCCATCTATACGCGGCCCCCGACAAAGGCCTTTGTTCTGGCGTCTCGTCGCCGAACATAATGCACACTCCACTGCCACTCCCGCGTATGTAGGTGAAGTGCTCGCATGCGAGAACACTAAATGTCAAACATAATGGTAGAGAACAATATACTATCTTTTAGCAGTCTTTTGTTTATAAATGAGGGTAATATTTGTTGACATTTCATAATGCTTGCTTGTTTATCGTGCGGATTTCGAGGTTGAGTACTTCACAAAGCCTGACACATTTAGTACACATAAATTAAAAACTAATGTTAGTGCACCAAATTAATCACAAAAATCCCATACACTAAACTTTCTCACAGATTTGCACACTCCAATCAAATAAACGATCCGATACCACAGCAATATTAATTTAGCCAATCAGCTGCGAGCGTGAACCAATCACGCAGCCCGCAGTGCGTTATCACGCGATAACCGCAAGACTCTATTGGCCAGTGGTGGATGATCACGTGATAACCGCAGCCCGCCATTGGTCGGACGGTATTGATTACAACTATGCAACCAGTGTTAACTTGCACCTCCTAATAATTGGAGCGGAACTGTGTGCATTATTCGGAATGGGAGCGCAGTTATTGCATTTAAACTTGCTCTTGGACAAATAATGGCATTAGCGTCAGGCGTGTGAATGTTTTGGACTGTGGGTTATTTAGCTTGCGTTTTAAAGTATAGTTGTATGTAGTATGAATATTATGTTTGGTCGCCACCCGTTGCAAGGGAAATTGTGCCTCGTACTGAAGAAGAGTACCGAGAGACAGAGAAGAAAGGAGGAGGCTGAAGGAAGCCTTGCCGAACAAGCAACTTCCATAGAATGAAAAAAATAATAATAAAGAAACTAAAATGTACTAAGTATATCTTCAAATAAACATGAATTTAATTCAATCTATGGTACAGTATGGGCCTTACTTTATTTTACATCACCACCTGCAGTTTAAAATTTCTTGATTACTAAACAGGAATTTCTTTATCGCACATGATATCACTGAACTTAAGTAGGTAATCGTACCTTTGTTGAAAATTTTACTCTAATGGACCCACATTAGAGTAAAAATTTTTAAAATGTGTACTATGAATCGTAAATATTGGAAAATTAATTTTGTTACAAATTAATTTAGTTTAAAGCACCAGAAAACGTATCAAATAATTATATTTTATTTTAAAATTTCTCCCCGTGATCCACGTATTCGTACAACGCAATTTGTGAGTGAACAAAGCTTATGGTGGGGTAATAGGGAACATGGCGCGCTGGACGGGGCGGGGTAATACCGAACATGCGTGGTGTTGGGGCAATCTCGTATCACTATGCACTCGGACCGGTCCGATCGATGCAACTAAACCGGAGTTTGCTGAAATGCACATCACTAACAGTGTTAGCGAGTTTCAGGAAACTAGCTACGCTGGATAAATTGGACTCGAATTTGCTTTTATTCAATCCATATCTTGTTATTTTGAAGAACTCGTGGAAAATTTTTAATGAAATTTCAATATTGTTTTCAAACCTACAAATTAAATACTTCTAGCTTTGAATAGTATACGATGTAACTTGATCTTTGAATTTTTATTGAATCAGTAAAAAATCGTCCGTTTTTTATCATTATAAAATAAAAATAATGATTTTGCCTCAACGAAAGCATTTTGATTTTTTTTGAAAGCATCTTTTCTTTTTAACTTAGGAAAAAAAGACTTTCGAATTTCCTGTTTGTGATATGATTCTATATTAAAATAATTTTAATATTTTTCTTAATGTAATATAATATTTTTTTATTGACTACTTTAACGGCGAGATCAACCGCTCACACAATAGCGATAATGATTTACTTCCTTATAATATTAAAACAGAATTTTTAAATTGATTTTTAGTTTCTGTCTTACAATTTCTACGGGGAATATTTTAGTTTCGTACTTCTTAAGAAATATTATATTTTTACGCGACTAACACATTAATCCGTGTCAAATCTTTTCAACGTGAAAAAGCAAACATCATTTTTATTTTTCAATATTAGAATGGATATCACATGCAAAAGGGTTACGTATTAAAAAATCAAAACTTCATTGAGCAAATTTCAAAATAACAACGAACAAATGAACAAATTTTAAAATATCAATGGTCATTTGACCAAAAGTTCAACTGACCAAAGTCTGGAATATCAACGTTTAAATTACCTATGACACTATAGGCCAAATCGTTTAAAGGTTAAAAGGATTTTTGGTTCATTTATTAATTATCAACTGGTTTCACCAGCCAAACCAAAATTGCCTTATTACCTATATGTCACCGGCCAAACCCAATTTTGGGTCAAACTAGTTTTGCCTAGGCTAAACTGGGTTGAGGTAAGGTTAGGTTTGTTTAGGTTAATGTGTAACCTAACACGAAGGGTATGGCGAGCGATTTGGGCTCGCTACGCTCGCCCACATCGCTTCTGCCATACCCTTCGAACCTATACTATCCGAAGTAGGGGTGCCCTGAACTCCCGTGCTCGCTTCGCTCGCACCCGCCTGGTGAACTAATTTAGCCTAGGCCCTATAACATAATATGTAAACGTTTATAATTGCAAACTAACTAATTTATTAGACTGTGGAAGGTAAACAAAACACTGAAGAATTCACGATAATAAAACTAGGAATGATTTGGCACTTTAAATTTTGATCTAGCAACTTTTGATCAGTCGTCCATTTGATGACACATACATTTGGATTATAATTTTTTTCTAAATAAAACATTTGGTCATTTAAATTTTGTTATTTCAGTTGTTGTTCTTTTAAAATTTGGTCGATGAAGTTTTGATTTTCTAATATGCAACCTGCAAAAGTACTCTAAATCCAATTTGATGCAAAACGAGTTTAAAATTATTTTCTTTGTGAAAAATGTAAATGCACAAATGCAACTTTACTGCCAACATGACGGATAGCCGCGACGCGGAAACGGAACTAACAACTTCGACAACTCGACGCGACTGTTCAGAATTTTATTATTTATAGCGCTAAGCGGAAGCGCCAGCATATGCGCGGGGAATAACGCTGAATGGTTTGAAAATAAGTTCAAAAACAGCTGTTAAGATATATCACTGTTCCTTTGTTGAGCGAGCGTCAATTGTTGAATCCCCACGACAATCCTAACGAAATAGGAACAAAAATAGAAAATTAGATATAATATATATTCCCAGTAAAAACAACGCTGGTCTTAAAGCTAGTTACAAGATCATTTAATAATGATGTTCCTATTACGGCTATGGGAACTGTTTCAGCACATGCTAGGCATCTTTGCTCAATGCTGGTTTTCAAACTAGCCTTAGATTGCGAGATCTCGTGCGTATAGTACGAGTAAATACGATCGTAAGTGTTTCAGATTAAAAGGAATATACACCTATCTATATGATCGTGTTTAGGTAAATATCAGAATGCAATAGATACAAGACACATGGTTGAACGCCGTCAGAGCTTTTTCCTGTCAGCTCTTTTGTTCTTTAAGCGTGGGGATTATGCCAACACCCTTTCAGAGAGAAGCATATGTCCAGCAGTGGACTATTACAGGAATAGTCTATTGCTGCTGCTGCTTATCGAGTGTGTTTCGAGGTTTACCTACCTCACAAACCCTGGTGTCGGAATTGTTAAGCCGCCTTAGGCTTCCGACATGGCTCCTATAACGACTACATCCGTAGATAGTAGCCGGGACCAACGGCTAATTGGACTATTAAAGGCTGTAGTAATATTTTAGACGAAGTCTTAAGTTTTAGATTAATTTTCGAGTTATTATTTTTTAAAGGGTGGGGGGGCGCCACTTGGCTCCTGTAAGGCTTACTTGGGAATTGCTTACAGTGTAAGCCCAATTCTTAACTTAATAATGAACCTCGGAAAATGTTAGTTTAACCATAAAATTATCTCGAAAATGTTCACAAAATAAACCATTGTGATCAATTCATCATAATCTCACTCACTCACTTGATTAAGTTCTTCCTTAATTAAGACCCTTTATTGCAGTTTTTCAATGAAACATTTACACATCCATCAAACCGAGTGTTACAGAAGCGCGTAAGGATAGAAGCCCAAAAAACTTGTAATTTCTTCAAAGCCGTCGTCCCTCAGCAGAAGAAAGTGGTAACTTTATACGTCTTTAATAAAATTAATGTCTCCTCGCGGATCTGCGAAGTCGTTGACAAGATAAATGGGACAGGCATCGGGATAAAGAAGGATACAGAACAAACTTTGACGAGCACCGACCTCTGTGATCCTGGTAACCTGGAGTGAAGATTTAGTCAGAAGTACCCCATCATAATAACGTCACACTATTGGAGTCTGCTAAACTGGAGTAAATAAACTTAAGATGACTATAGTGGATCTTTATTGATTTCATTGCAAAATCTAAAATATTATTGCGTTATTTAGGTGTCTAGGTTATTTGCTTGATTAAAAGCACAGACTATATTAAAAGTAATTGATGTACGTAACCATAATTATGTTTAACGGAATTTTATAATAAGGATTATACACCGTGCTTTTTTAACCGTCTTACAAACGAAGCCCAATGTATATGCCCGTGATATAGAATATCTTGGCAATGTTTTTTTTTTTTTTTAAGAAAAAAAATCTAGGATTTTTTCAATAAAATAATCGATCGAGAGATCGAAAAATGTGTTTATCTCATATTTTTCTTTTGTTTTCCCATTATTTACGATTCTCACGCATGCGCAAATTGTTACTAAATTGTAAATATTATGTACAGGTTGATTCAAAAATATTTTGCATTATTTTATTTTACTTCACGGTTTTATTATTTTATTGATAAAAATAAAAAAACATTGCCAATATATTCTATATCACGGGCATATACATTGGGCTTCGTTTGTAAGACGGTTAAAAAAGCACGGTGTAGAGAGTGTTCAAAGTTCAAAGTATTCTGCATACTTCTCCTGAACGCACGCATGCATACATACACGTACTCACGCACACAGTTTATGCGAATCAAATTGTCACTCTCACTTATTAACTATATTAGTCACTTTCCCTTGATAATATTATAGGTATTTTTTTAGGATTGTGTAGGTTGTAGGCACCAATGTATACAAAGACGCTGCCACCTGGGAAACACATCAGGGGTTCTGGTGAATATTCGTGGAGAGCTTTAATACAAATTTTTGATGATTTTTATTTAACTGAATACTTATTATTAAGGCGTAAATATGATTCAAATATTAACTACATCGCCTCAATTGTAGCACTGAACTGAACACTAGAATTAATGCACTTTTAATTTTATAAACTAAGTACCTACATGATATTTTGTTTCCAAATAACAAATCTAGTCTACCAAAATATAAAAATTAATGTCAGTGTCATCGAAGTGTCACTGGATTCTGCAGATTCTATTACCAAGAGAGGAACTTAAGCCCTGCCCCACCCCCATATAATAATTACTGGATGATCACTCCACTGTAGTGATGTGGTAAATCCATGGGATTCCAGTTGCGAGAGCCTGATGGATGTGCTTTTTATGCAAAGTCACTTATGTACTTTTGTGTGCAAGGGTGCAGGAAAGTGACTTGTTCAGTCGGGGTCTTTTATGCTCGTAAAATGAGTAAAAATAGTAAATTTGTCCAATGGATATCCTCACATATTTATAGGTATTTTTGATGTATACTAATTAAGTTGTATGCCGTTTTGTAGTCGTGTTTTTTTTTAATGCCTTGCGGTTTCCGATTTCAAATTGAATACCCTAACTCTTTCATCGTTCGTCATCAGAATGAACAATAGCGTTAACTGTGTTACAAGCGATCCTCAACTGCCTGAAAACCGTGGAATTATGTATGTAGTACCTTCTTTAAAAAAGAAAGATATTATTAATAATAAAAATACTATAATCGTGCTACTTTAAGAAGCCATATTTGACAGTTGTTTTGTTTTCCGTAAGCGTTTCGCAAGTTTATAATAATTTTGTAAGAAATTGACAGCTGTCAAATATCGCATCACAGAGATTCAAGTCCGGTGAAGCTTGATTGGTCGTACCTTTTTGACACAAGCATAGGTCAATTAAAAAAAGAAGCTTCACAGAGTTACACGATTATAGTACTTATGTCTATTTACGTAAGAACATCACGAAGTGCCGAGGCTTGAACGCGCGCACCTTGAAGACAGCGGCCCTAGCCACTAGACCAGCGACGACGCTCCGAAGACAACTTAAAGGTTTGCAGTGACAGCTTGTCTGGAAAGAACACATTGATACAGTATGCAAAAAATTAACAGATTCACATACGCATTGCATCACCTAACAAAAATTTGCAACCAGAAACTGCTTTGATCCCTTATCATGGATATGTTTGCTCAGCATTGAGATATGGCCTTGTTGTGTGGGGGAATTCGGCTCACCTACATAAAGCATTAAGGATACAAAAGAAATGTATAAGAGCCATGTGTGGTGTTGGCCCACTTGAATCATGTAGACTCTACAACAAGAGATTCAAGTGGGCCAACACCACACATGGCTCTTATACATTTCTTTTGTATCCTTCTGGTCTACATTGTAGACCACTCTTTAAATCTTTGAAAATTATGACTCTACCCGCTATGTACATTTATGAGATATTAACCTTCGTAAAGAAAAATATTGATCTCTTCCAAAAAATTAGTTATAAATTTTCTACGAGATATCCAAGCCGACTGGTTCGATTTCCTCATTCCACTACATGTTTTAAAAATAACAGTTACAATATGGCTATAAAACTCTACAACCAGTTACCTGAAATAATAAAAAATGTATCACAGTCAAAATTTAAAGCAAACTTAGAAAAAATCTTAACCGAAAATTGTTTTTATACCCTTGACGAATTTGAAAAATTAAATACTGAATAATTATATTTTCACTAATTGCCAATTTATTACTATTATTTTTATTTGACTATTTTGTTATTCAATCAGTATTCTCTTTTACTATTTTAATTCATTTTTATTGTTTGCATGCCAGTTGCTGGCGCTATACGCTACTAGTACTTAATGTTTTATTTATAATTCTTACCAACTTCATGTACCGTGTTTGCCTGCAAATAAAATATCATTCATTCATTCATTCATTCATCCAAACTCATTAATAAAAATAAATCCGCCACAAAACTAGCGCCAAAAAGCAACAATAACCACGAAATTTGCAAAATGCCAAAACACATTACGCTGTGCCAGGGACGCACTCGGCGAGCATAATGAAGCGAGAACGACAAAAAGTCTCCAGGGTCGTAATCAGGGGCCATCAACATTGTAATGTATTCATAAGCCGGGATTAATATTAAAAACGCTACCTGGTTCGCGCGTATTGTGAAAATCTGAAAGCGGGTTTCGATATCGGGTAGGGTTTGTGATTGGTTTCTGTAGTATACGGCTGTTTTTATATTTTGTGAAATTAAATTCACGGTCTGATAGATTCGTTTGTGTAGATGTGGAAGGTTTTCCAAACGAAGTCAATAATGTTAAATTTTGGTCCATTTACTTACATTATATTTAATGTGTAAACGAATATAAACAAGCTTTTAGAATTTGTTACGCTAGCAGCCCCTTAGAAACCTGCTAGCTTGCACTTATACATTGCACACGGCTTTTGGACGATTGCAACATCGCCGACCGCGTTTCCGGTAAACTGCTGATGCAGCGTCACGGGGCCTCGACACGTGCAACTGGACAGCGCGTGGAATCGCCGAGCCTGCAGCGCACTTCGATACTTACATCGGTCGTCGTCGCATCTCTTAGATTAGGACATTTCATTTATAATTTTCATAAGTTTCTTTTTAAATAAATTAAGTACCAAAAGTTTTGGTTTTTTTTAAGAACTCCCGCTGCTTCCAACTTATTTGGCGCAGTCGTACGTCTTCAGGGGGGAGTGTAGATTAGGGACTTCTCGCATCGAATTCCTAGTTACTACCGGCCGCGCGCGTCTAAGTAACTCACTCGCCGCGCCGCCGCCCGCCTGGAGCAGAACCTACTACCATCAGTTCCCGTTGGACCAGCAGGGAGGACGAGATCCAGACATTGATCGCAGAGAAACCAGAATGAGGCTTATGTGAGTACACTCTTGAATCGTTCTTGCTGTGTTGCTTCCTTTTTTTTTTTTTTCCTTTAGTACCCAATTAGTGTTTAAAAATTTTTCGTCGTAGTAGAAGTAGCCCATCGGGGCGGGAACGTGCAAAAAATTCACGTCGATTAATTTTAGATAGCCGTAGAGCCATTAGTGTAGATTCTTTAAATAGTAGTGATTGTGAGTCTAGTTTTAGTTCAGATAGGTACAGTTCGAATAGCTCAATCAAAATGCCTTACGACCCAGACACCATATTTAAAGCATTGCGCTTGGTGCCTGAGTTTGATGGAAATCCGAACATTTTACCGCGCTTTATTCATTTGTGCGATTCTTTAGAGGCAGAGTTAGTTGAACAGGATGATCCGCGCAGAGAGCTTGCGAGACAATTTCTCGCTAATGGAATTTTAAATAAAATCACGGGTAACGCAGCTCGTATTATTAACTGCAACGGTGTCCCCGAAGTTTGGTCCGATATAAAAACCGCTTTGATTAATAACTTCTCAGATCAGAGAGACGAGACAGCCCTATATAATGACCTCATGGTGGCTGTTCAAGGGAATAGTAGCCCCCAGGAATTTTACGATAAATGTGCTAACCTATTTAGCACTATCATGACATACGTATCGCTTCATGAGACCCTGTTAACCACTATCAATGCAAAACGCACTTTATATAAAAAGTTGGCACTTCAAGCTTATTTGCGTGGCCTTAAAGAGCCACTAGGGTCCAGAATTCGATGCATGCGTCCTGATAGTCTGCAGAAAGCGTTGGAATTTGTACAAGAGGAGACAAATGTGATGTATCTGCAGCAGAGGACTGATTCATTGCAAGATAAAAAGCCATCCTTCAATAAACTGTTGCCCGTAGCCCCTCTGGCTACGCCGATGCCAAGATCATCTCAATTTCCGCCTGCATATACATCCAATTGGCCTAAACCTAATAATACTGTACCTTTATTCCAGTGGAGACCTAATAATGCTAATCATAATAACCAATTTAACCGCAATACTAATCAACCTCCAAATTTACCTTCGCGAACACAGCAGATGTTTGGTGCCCCGCCACCTAATTATAATTACCAGCAAAATAGATTTTTAATGCCTCAGCGCAATCATAGCCAGTACCAGGGTCCAAAACCTATGAGTGGTGTAAGCCATTACGTCACAAAAACACTTCCATTTCAGTCAGGTCACGATTGGCGTAGGCATGGTAATCCGCCACCTTCAAACTATTTTAAAACGCGCGAAATGAATTTTAATGAGTGCTATGATTACGGCTACGAAAATGATGACTACTATTATTACTCGGAACCCTTTGTGTGTGAAGTTCCCGAGTACGCGTACCCTGTCGAGTACTCGAACGACGGCCCAGTCGCCGGCCCGTTCCCCGAGCTCACCGACGGCATCCCTGACGATTACGTGCAAAACGAATCGGAGGAGCCGCGAGCGTCTACGAGCACTAACGCCGCGCGTAATGAACAGGATTTTCACGGACGTTCGAATTATGTAAAGCCAAAATAGAGTTAAACTTACAGACGCAGCGCCAGCTGCCCTATATTCAGCTATCTAATCCCCCAATTAAATTATTAATTGATACAGGTGCGAATCAGTCTTTTATCAGCCCTGAAACAGTAAAAACATACTTTACTGACTTACCTTGGAATTATGATCCATTTGAAGTGACTAACGTGCATGCTACTAGCCGTAATGACTATTCTATTGACTTACCTTGTTTCCAGGAATTTAACGACAGTGACAATCTTAGATTTTTCATATACAAATTTCATAATTATTTCGATGGGTTGATTGGCCTAGACTTGTTGAATAAATGGGAGTCCAACATCGACTTAAAGAATAATGTGTTAATTACAAAAAACGCGACAAATCCTATTAAGATGTATGATTCTCGGAATTGTAACTTATACGAAACTATTATCCCAGCTCATTCTTCTAAATTAATACGCATACCTATTAACGCTCAGAGTGGAGAAGTGATCGTCCCGGAGCAGTTTATTTCAAATTGTTTGATTGTAGAAAGTATTACTAAAGTTAGTAATAGCCGTGGAATTTTAGAAGTCGTAAATCCCACTAAAAATGACGTTATATTCTCTATGGACCAACCTGTCAATGCAGAGCTATTTAACGCCGAAAGTAGCCGCGCCGTTCAAATTCCGAGTAAGCGTGTTAAAGAAGTGTTATCTAAATTACGTACAAATCACTTAAACGCAGAAGAACGCTTAAATCTAGAGTCCCTTTGCGCCCGGTATGCCGACGTATTTTATATCGAAGGCGAGGCGCTTACCTTTACGAATAAAATTAAACATCATATTCATACAACTGACGAAATGCCTGTCTATACGAAAAGCTATCGGTACCCGTTCATACACAGAGACGAGGTTAGAACTCAAATTCAAAAGATGTTAGACCAGAATATTATAAGACCTTCCGAGTCGGCGTGGAGTTCACCCATCTGGGTTGTACCCAAAAAAGCAGACGCCTCAGGTAAAACTAAGTGGCGAATAGTCGTCGATTTCAGGAAGTTGAATGAGAAAACCATCGACGATAAGTATCCGATCCCTAACATTGCGGACGTGCTTGACAAACTAGGAAACTGCAATTACTTCACCACTTTGGATTTAGCCAGTGGGTTTTATCAGGTAGAGATGGACCCGACAGACATACCAAAAACCGCTTTCAACGTAGAGCACGGCCACTACGAATTTTTACGCATGCCCATGGGCTTGAAAAATTCTCCATCCACGTTTCAACGAGTGATGGATAATGTTCTCAAGGGGCTCCAAAATGTCATCTGCCTCGTATATCTAGACGATATTATCGTTTTCAGTACCTCCTTACAAGAACATATTGTCAACCTTGAAAAGGTTTTTCAAAGGCTGCGTGAATCTAACTTCAAAATCCAAATGGATAAGTCGGAATTCCTTAAACTAGAAACAGCCTATCTAGGTCATGTTATATCCGGTGAGGGGATAAAACCGAACCCGGATAAAATCACTGCTATTAAAAAATATCCCATTCCTAAAACTCCGAAAGAAATTAAACAATTCCTTGGCCTTGTTGGTTATTACCGCAGGTTTATTCCAGATTTCGCCCGAATTGCCAAACCCCTTACCCAATGTCTTAAGAAAGGCCGTAAGATCACGCTAGACCCCGACTACGTTCGTGCATTTGAGAAATGCAAAGATCTACTTATGAACGACCCGATTCTACAATATCCTGATTTCACTAAAGATTTCATCTTAACCACAGATGCGTCTAATTTCGCCATAGGTGCAGTACTTTCCCAGGGTCCCTTAGGTAATGATAAGCCCGTTTGCTATGCATCCCGCACACTCAACGAGAGTGAAATCAATTACAGTACTATAGAGAAGGAACTGTTAGCTATGGTATGGGCTACAAAGTATTTTCGGCCATACCTATTCGGAAGGAAATTTACTATAGTAACTGACCATAAGCCACTTCAATGGGTTATGGGCATGAAAGATCATAACTCACGCATAACACGTTGGAAACTTAAATTAGCCGAATATAACTTCAAAACAGTTTATAAAACCGGGAAAAGTAACACAAACGCTGACGCTCTGTCTAGAATAGAGATCCATAATGAAGAGGCGAGTTCAATGATTGTTAACCCCTCCGAACGACCCCCTTCCGGTGGCTCATCCACCGCCTCAGCCCATACAAGTCTAGAGAACCCCATTCTCGAAGTTCCAATTGTAGACGAACCTTTAAATAAATTTCATCGACAGATTTATATAACTATGGTTGGCGATATTAAAAAACGCCCTACCGTCACTAAACCATTTGATACCCACACTAGAACAGCTGTTTGTGTGTCTGAAACAAATCTGAAAGAAGACGTTGTAAATGTAATAAAGGAATATGTTCACCCTAAGATTAAAACAGCCCTAATGATTAACCCACCTTTGGCTATGTATAGTATCATACCTATTATTCAAGAAAATTTCAAAAACTCCGCTATGAACTTAGTTTTAGCTAAAAAAGAAGTAGAAAATGTAAAAGATTATTTGCAGCAGCAGGAAATCATTCGTAAATATCATGACGGGAAAACTAATCACCGTGGAATCAACGAGTGTTATTTGTCCCTTTCCGCGCGTTACTATTGGCCTAAAATGCGTGAGGAAGTAACTAAATTCATAAACGATTGTATAGTATGCGGACAGGCGAAGTACGATCGTAACCCTGTAAAGCAACAGTTTCGCGTAGTACCACCGGCTACAAGGCCGTTTGAAATCGTTCATCTCGATCTTCTCACAATCCATCATGAAAAATATTTAACCATTATAGACGTGTTCTCGAAATACGCGCAAGCCTATCGTTTAACCGACAGTACAGCCGTTAGTGTTCTGCAAAGATTCTTAGAATTTAGCACACACCACGGTTTACCTTTGAATGTAGTAACTGACAACGGACCTGAGTTCAGAAATCAACTATTCACAGAATTTATGGACTTACACAAAATTAATCATCATCGCACGTTAGCGCACACCCCTAACGAAAATGGGAATATAGAAAGATTTCATTCGACTCTGTTAGAACATTTACGAATTCTAAAGCTTAAACACAAGGATGAAAATGTAACAAAGCTTCTACCTTACGCTATATTGGGATATAATAGCTCCGTACATAGTTTTACCAAATGCAGACCGTATGACGTCATCACTGGGCACTTTGACCCAAGAGATCCTTTCGAGATAGATATTACAAAACACTTGATGCAACAATACATTTTAAATCACCGCGATCAGATGAAAACTGTGTACGAAACTATAAATGAGCCTTTACTAACACAACGCACTAACTTAATAGAGAATAGGAACAAAAATCGCGAGCCTGAAATAGATTACCAAGATCACCAACGCGTGTTCGTTAAAAACCCGCTCGCCAGTCGACGAAAACTTGCACCGCGCTATACACATGACACAGTCCTAGCTAATCTACCTATACATATATATACCTCCAGGAAACGAAACCCAATAGCCAAAAGTCGACTAAAAAGAGTACCTAAAAGTGCCCAATTGTTACAGGGCAACACTGGTCCTGATTGCTCTTTCGACAGCAGTCCGCCTGGGAGCAACGCAGGAGATAAAACTTGAAAGCCTTGATGATGGTCCCGGGTTATTACCATTCATATTGGGGAGAACACGGCTCATTACACATTACCATACTTTCCTTCAAACTGTCAACTTAACTAACATTAGAGATAAAATCTATATGTTGCAAGATCAGCTTTCAGAATTTCAGCATTTATTACCTAATAAAACATATCCTTTTTATGAGGTACAGATTAATTATTTGACTAATAAAGTTACTAACACTTTAAATCAGCTTGAAACTTTAGAACCTAACCGTGTGAAAAGAGGTCTTATAGACGGCTTGGGCTCCGTAATAAAAAGTGTTACAGGCAACCTCGACTATTTAGATGCGGCCCGTTTTGATAATGCCCTTAAAACCTTATCAAATAACCAAAATAAGATAGCCGATGAATTTAATAACCATATAAGTATTAGCAAAGAATGGATGACGCACCATAATCAAGCTATAACTAAACTCGTAGAAAATCAGGTTAGAATAAATGAAACTTTGGCGCTAATATTAGATCAGTCAGTAAATCGGGATAGGACAGGTATTAAATACGAAAAATTCTATCAACTACTTACTATACTCTCAGAAAATACAGATGACATTCTCAGGGAGTTAATAAGAATAGAAGATTCACTAGCATTAATACGTGCCTCAAGCACACATCATTCAATTTTAAATGCTAAAGTCTTAAGAAAAATGATTAATAAAATTCAGGATTTATATGGGAAAGATAAAATATTAGACCTAAGCCTTAGAGAGTTCTATGATATTATTAAGCCAGGCTATTACTTTTCTAATAATGATGTAGTTATAATATTAAAAGTACCAATTTTTGCTACTCAGATCTATGAGTTGTATAGATTAGCTGTAGTACCAAATAAAAATAGGCAGGCTCTGATCCCACCTTTTCCTTTCCTTGCAACCAGTAAGTTCGGTTTTGTGTACATAGAGACAGAATGTCCGAAGTACAGTACTTGGTTTCTCTGTGGAGAGAAAATGGACCATCAAGTACAACATCAACTCGACTGTATCCAGAGCCTCATAACCACCCAGACACTTCAAAAGACATGTCAAATGACCAACGTGACTTTAGTACAAGAAGCCACTGAAGAACTCGACGGCATGCACTACACTCTCAACTTCCCCAAACCTACGAGGATTCACACCATCTGCGGGAAAGAAGACTACATAACGCTCCATGGCAGTTATTTGGCAACCTTACCACTAAATTGCTTTCTACGAACAGCAAGTCTAACCTTAACCAATAGTAACGATCACATACAAGGCCAACCGCTCCGGATTATGAATATCTCATTGAACTTTGAAGGAAGAGAAGCTATTACATCTCATATTCAATTAAACTCCATTGATCTGAGGGAATTACATCATATTCAACATAAGGTTGTGATGCAAGCACCCGTACATATCAACGATATACCTAACGCATTATACCATACTACGATACCGCTCTACACCATCCTGTTGGGTGCATTCACACTAGGAGCCTACGTCGTAGCCAACCGCTACAACATACTACGCCGTAGACCTGCCGTAGGCCACACGCCACAACCGACGCAGACAACCAGAGCCGACCATATCTATGACAAACCTATAAAACCTGAAACTTCGAAGAAGGATCCAGCAACTTTTCTCTTCAAAAACTCGAAATAGTTGCTGCTCTTGGGGTGGAGGTGTTACGCTAGCAGCCCCTTAGAAACCTGCTAGCTTGCACTTATACATTGCACACGGCTTTTGGACGATTGCAACATCGCCGACCGCGTTTCCGGTAAACTGCTGATGCAGCGTCACGGGGCCTCGACACGTGCAACTGGACAGCGCGTGGAATCGCCGAGCCTGCAGCGCACTTCGATACTTACATCGGTCGTCGTCGCATCTCTTAGATTAGGACATTTCATTTATAATTTTCATAAGTTTCTTTTTAAATAAATTAAGTACCAAAAGTTTTGGTTTTTTTTAAGAACTCCCGCTGCTTCCAACTTATTTAATTATAGTAATGAAATAAAAACAAATACACAATCAGAAAAGCATACATTCATTTTAGAATGCTGCCTCGATAGTTTGACAAAACCTCGTATAAAATCGTATTAATATTGTATTGTACTTATTACATTTATTTATTTTCAGGTAAGTCTTCAACTCATTCAACGTGTCAGCTGGTAAAAATATAATGTATGTATATAGGCTTATAATCTAATTTCGCGCATTATACACGAAACGTTTAGTAATAATTTACCTTATCAAAAGTCTTCTACAAAGTAAACTCTGCGATAAAAGATACAGAATCTCGTTACACCGCTTGAGCTAAATCAGCTGATTTATGGACCCCAGATCGAGTCCGCTCGCCGAACTGGAATCCATTCGACTGAGTTGCTGCGTTTCATAGCCATAAATAATCCGACAACTCAGTTTCAGCTTCGATAGTTTTAAAATAGCACCCCTTAGCAAATCGCCGAGTAAGGATTTTTCATTTCGTTGCGTTTGCCGTTTCGAAATTTCATTTTTCAATTTCGTTGGACTATTAATTTCTTTTCGGGTTGAATGGAGAAAAAAATGTAGGTCTTTTATTATTGCAAATTTTAAAAATACCTATAAATATAATACTAGTTTGTCGGAAATAGAGACAAAACGGTGGTGGGGAAAGCAAATAAATAAAGGAAACCCGCAAAGAGCAACACGCGGGAAATACGTTAAGCGTGGGCGTATGCTACAATAACTTTTAGAGAACCATCGTACACTATCTTTGTCAGGACTACCCCAATTTGTCATCACTATTGAAACAGACTTTACCAACTATATCGAATTCCATCTCAATCGGAACACACTATACCAACATAGACTCGGTTGCTTGTTATCATGAACGATCGGGACCTAATCAATCCCTAAAAGGGGTTTAGGTAGATCCGAGCACCATCAAAATGCCATAAGGGGAAACTGGCATGGTAAACACTGAACAATTACAAACTGGCCAACCAAGGGGCCTCCCCGCCCGGACCCTATGTAACTCGACCATATTACAGTTACTCTACTCGCGGTCATGATAACAATGCCATAGCTAACACCATACGAATATCACATAACCTAGCCAACCTTGCTAGGGACACGATAATTAGATCACTTTACTCACGGTTTACAGACACCACTGGACTGTGGTACAAACAATATTCCAACAACCATTATTTCAACATACATCCCGATCTCACATCGAATCACACATCACAAAACACACCGGACTAGTACGTCCACCAGAATCGCAACATATCCCTGACACACAAAGTTATCAACGCGGCTGCAGATCTACCAAAAAGGATTCGCCCGCACTGAGCATCGCTATTTATGTGAGTGAACCACCCGGTCCCACTCCCGGTAGTAGGGCCTCCTGTCAAACGTCACCGCGCCAACTTCACACCGGTCAACTATATCGATTCTACCCTCTGATACTCGAGAAAGTAAAATAAAAACTGTCATCGATGTTTACAATCGATTTAAACGATCAATCTGGCTTCAATCTCCGACAAGTTTATTTTTACAAAATTAGGATTATCTTATTTTAATTGTGGAAAAATAATTTAGACTGTGGGGCAGAAAATTGATAAAAAAGGAAACCTAACTTTTATGATTTGATGTTAGTACTCATACTTTCTCGATATAATTAATTATACAAAGGCCAATACTCCAACGACACAAAAACCGGCTTTCTTCCACGAAATAAGGAGGGATGTTTGCAAGTACGCGTCCAAAGACAGCCCTCCCTAATGACTACTTACAAAACAACAGATTTACCCCCTCCCCACTCCCTGCCGTCAGGGCTGGCACAAACGACTTCATTTATCAACGTGTTGTAATTATGATTTTATACGAAACGCTTTGTGGACACGATTTTTTACAAGGCAGATTTTTCTGATTTACATAGCTGTCGAGATAACATTTTGTTCCTTTTTTTAGGATTTTATCTTGAATTTATGTTGATACAGTGTCTGCCTCGGTGCGGAATGTGGATACGTTTGTGTTATTTTTAGTTAATTTGGTCTTTTGTCGATGATTTTACTACTACAGTCCACTGCTGGACAAAATCTTTTCTAAGGGATGTGTCGCCATAATCACCTCGCTTGGCAGGCTCCGGCTAGTTAGGGATCACAGTTGTTGTTCATTACACAGGAGATTGTTGCTGCCCATTCCATTGGTGTTTCTTTAGTTGCCTTTGTATGGCACCCTTAGGATGAATTGATGTTGATTGATTGACTGTTGTTATACATTTTATTATAATTTATTTTATTTCTCAAATTAAAGGTTACAATTAGCTGGAGTCCCCTTCTAAGCATTTTAAAGCCTGTCTTAGGACACTCGACACTGTCTTAGGATTATTAGTGTACAGCCCTACGTCCTTTCGTCTTAAATTTGCATTCATTTCTTATGCGGTAGGTAGCGGTCTTGCGGCGTCGCGCGTTTTAGCGTAAGATAGCCGGCCAGGGTTGTTGGAAGCCTACGATTCCTGTATAAGTAATGAATGAGTTATTTTGGTGCTTACTTCGAGCTCTACCTTTAAATCTAATTTGGGAATCATATTCCGCCTACAACCTATTATGCAGTTTGGCGGGGCATAAGTTTTTGTTTTCAGGAAATTATCAATGTTTATACATGTTTTTCTTTACCATAAAACTTTCAGGGTAAATCATTTTAAAAAATACTACTCGTATTTAAACGGGATACAGTTTACGTAGTTATAGACACTACGCTACGATTCAATTTCGGTTCCATGATGGAATTGCGATAGGAATTCATAAACCCAATCTGTTAAAATCTGTATATTGAATACACTTAATTGTAAACAAAACTATTACGACAAATAGAGTAAAAATAATATATTTAAATAAAACAGCAAACAACTAGAAAAGCTTCTTCTAAAGTATCAATTCCTTCCAAGAAACCTTCCTTAAATATTGTAAGAGAATAATTATGCAGGTAGATTGCCGAGTGCCTGGCAACAGCTTTTTAAGCTTTAAGTGTTCCAGGTATAAATTTGTATTCGTCAGAATTATACGAAATTAATTTGTAATTATTTTACCTTTGTCTTTAATAATATTATCCGCAATGAAATATTAATGACCGGCTTTTATATATTTCTCAATACTTTATAATGAATATACCTTCAGTTTGCGCTTGATGAGCTTCTGAGAAAACAGCCCTCCTTACGGGAGGATCGCTTCAAATGTTCTTGAAATTAATATTTAATTTATACTTGAGATTATAATATAAAATCATAATGTATGAATTTTATGTAAAACTAGCTTTCCGTCGCGGCTCCGCCCGCGTTAACAGTCTTTCCCGTGGTAATGAGGCATTTTCCTGCGGTAAAAGGTAGCCTATGTTACTCAAGGTGAATGTAGCTTTCTAATGGTGAAAGAATTTTTCAAATCAGTTACAAACATACACAGACACACACACTCCCTAAATACAAATCTTTCCTCTTTATTATAATAGTATGATAAGTTTTATACTATTATAGGGGTCAAATACTCGCCTCACGTTGTTACGATGGATCCAGGTTAAAATCTTGGTGGGGACTTGTCAAACAAATAATACTTTGTGAGACTTTCCTCCAGTTTGGTTAGGACCACCTGATTGTCCAAAAAGAAAGATAATTCCGTGCTCTGGAAGGCACGTAAAGCCGTTGGTCCCGGTTATCATGTCGGTCGGTTATCATCGGTTATCATGAGCCACGTCAGAAGCCATAGGCGGCTCAATGATTCTGACACCAGTGTTCGTGAGGTAGGATAGCCACGAAACCCTCACAATTTAGTGAAGTATTTAAACAAACTTGTTTTTTTAATATTTACTTTACACGTTTCCATAATATATTATTATTTTGTTGATTGGACTTGTAGCTGGTCTTAGTTTGAGCAAGGCTTCTTCACAGACTCTACTCTACTACCCCAAGGTAGAGTCTTCCGCTCTCCCGCAAGTCCGGTGAAGCTTGATTGATCGTACTTTTTCGACTCAAGCATAGGTCAATAAAAAAAATTAAATCATAATTTATTTTTCGTATCAACTGGAGCCGTTCAGATCTATTTGTATGAAACTCCCTACTGCAACGCACACTAATTAGAATCGTAACGTAATCACCTCGCCTCAGCAGCTTAAGTCCCATGCTTACGGCCATCCGTCCCCTAGCTTATGGCTCCCCATACCCTACGTTATGGCTCCCCGTACCCTAGCTCACGGCTCTCCGTACCCTAGCTTATGGCTCTTCGTACCCTAGCTTATGGCTCCCCGTACCCTAGCTTATGGCTGTCCGTACCCCAGCTTACGGCTCTCCGTACCCTAGCTTATGGCTCCCCGTACCCTAGCTCACGGCTCTCCGTAACCTAGCTTATGGCTCTTCGTACCCTAGCTTATGGCTCCCCGTACCCTAGCTTATGGTTGTGTCCGTACTATAATAATCCAATGAACTCCCTAATGATTGAAAGAGAGTATTCTTTATGTATATTTTATATTTTTCTTTTAAGTAATACTGATCACTTCAAGACCATCACCATAATAATAATGATATTCTTTTTTTAAACATGCGAGACAATTCTCAAATCAAAATAATATCATTCTTCTAGAATAGCGACATAAGCGCCAGTTACATTCGAAAGGAGATCGCAAAAGCATTAATGCGAACTCCACATCCCCCGCGGTCACAAGAATTGTCTCGCTTAACACAGTTGACAACCCTAAACTCATGACCTAAAAGTGGACAGGGCAAAATAAACACTTAACATAACAACCTGTCAACAAAGTCTGTTGCTAACAGCTTCCTGGTGCAATGCAAGTCACGTCGACTGGAACACGTCGTTGCGCTCGGAGAACGCTATCCTACTCCTCGACAAATTAAAGATGGCATTTGATAAGGAGATTATTTATTTCTTTAGAACATGGTACAAAGACCAGCTCGTAGCTGGAGCTACGGCTGTCTCAGTTGGCAGCCACTCAATTCCAATTCATTATCGCTTTTCATAATTAAATAGCTCAAACGCGGAAAGAGGCTGCCAGCACGAACGCGGCGAGCATGTAGGATGCATGCTCACCACATCCCGCCCGCTACGGCCATCTCTCAAACATCAACCAAATTCAAACTGATATTACTTTACATCTTTATAAAGCCTCAAACGAAAAAGAGGCTGCCAGCATGAAACGGCGTGCATGAAGGACACATGCACACCACATCCCGCCCGGTACAGCTAAAAAAAATATATATTCGCAATACCATTGCAAAAATATATTTTTTTACGATATTTCGTTACAAATGTCCGTCCTAAGCTAAGCTACCTGCCTAAGGATGGACAAAACATCACAAAGTCACAGACATGTCAAAAACTGACTGCTGCTACCAGCTAGTTGGTGTTTTATTGTTATCCAACCAAGTTGATCAAAAACCATCAAAAAAGAATCAACACAGCTAAGCATGTCTGTCTACAGTTAATCCAAATAGACATTCAATAAAATTTTGAAAAAGTTTACTAAACCTATCTGTGTCGGATACTATGAATAAAATAATATCAACTAGTTATTAATAATTCAATAGTCACCAAATAATCAATTAAGAAAAGTTATAAAAATAAATTTGAAAAAGTTGGACGACCACTGATTTTCAATAACAAATCATAATATATATTTATAGCAAACGTTCACGACTATCTCGAATATCAAAACCTAGCTTTGGGCAAGACATGGGAATGGGAGCTATTTTCTTTCTTCAGCTCCAACCTATCCTCTGAAAAGATTAATGGGAATTCTCCTAGCTGTGGTACCGGTAACGAGAGTACTCAAAGTCATGAACCCAACCAAAGTTCCTCCACAGCACTATGTGCTTGATGTGGAGTGACAGTAAATATTCCGTCACGGAACACACCTAACTAAGCATCATCCCAATTAACCCCAAAAAAAACTACCCAAATTCTAGTTAAACGCGCACGTTTTTCTTTCTTCATACCGTATGGTCATCTAGATTTAAGTCGTCCAGCTTTCTCGAAGGGTCATCACATCAGAAATGATCATCATAATAAATTCGTCATCACAATTGTTATCAAGTTTTTCATATCTGAAACATTTTAAAGCATTAATACAGGAAAACACTCGTACATCCTAACCAAACCTAACAAGACAATAAAGAATTGAAACTAACCTATATTTACTATATTTTATATATTTTAGCGTAAAAATTAATCAACAATTCATATATTTCAATGTTTACAAATTGTTTGACATAGTTCCGTCAAAATTGTCACGAGTCATTTTGTTCATGACACAAACAAAAATACTATTTGCCGAGCAACGAACCTATCACTATGACTACGTCAAATTACGAAAATAATAAGAAATTGAATTAAAAATAAGGGAAAATTTGCAAAATTATTTACACAATAATACACTTTCTACTCTAATCCTGCAAACTAGGTAGGCAAAAACGGCGACTCTTCCGTCGTCTCTCCACTTCGCACTCTTCTAAAACGCATCTTCAAATATCGCATCGGGAAAAACATCGACACGTTTGCCTTTCGTAGCAAATCACACGAAGCTCGCTAACTTCATCCAGGACACTTCGTCGAGAACACTTTATTAATAAAATTAGCACTTATCTTTCTCAACGCATCCTTTAGGCATTATTATCACAAATGCATCTGCAACAACTGCAACAACGTGCGGCAAACATCTTCTGGGCACCAACGCTCCTCGTCATGGCTGCCATCATCTTCGTATTTCATCTTCATATTTCATCTTCGAATTTCAGGGGTATAGCGTTGCGTAGCGGTTATTTCTCTGGTATAACTTCTTCTTATAGGGCTCCTTGCCCACACACCAGGCCAAGCTCTAGTGTCCTCGGGATCCACGTCCAGCTACACTGTAAAACGCGCCTAAGGCACCTCCACCATGTCACGTCGACTGGAACACGTCGTTGCGCTCGGAGAACGCTATCCTACTCCTCGACAAATTAAAGATGGCATTTGATAAGGAGATTATTTATTTCTTTAGAACATGGTACAAAGACCAGCTCGTAGCTGGAGCTACGGCTGTCTCAGTTGGCAGCCACTCAATTCCAATTCATTATCGCTTTTCATAATTAAATAGCTCAAACGCGGAAAGAGGCTGCCAGCACGAACGCGGCGAGCATGTAGGATGCATGCTCACCACAGTACCCTAGCTTACGGCTCTCCGTCGCCTAGCTTACGTCTTCGTCCACGCACTTTACGATCAGATTCAAAATGATTGAACTGGTGCCGCCGCCTAACCGTCAACGTACCCTTTTGTCAGAATTATAATACAAACATTCCAGCATAGTTACCAAATCATTAATCTTCAAATTATAGTACAAACACTTAATAAACGTATCCTATAATAATATCAACATAATCCCTATTAATATTTATAAATGTGAAAATAAATTTGTGTATCGGTGTATTTGTTACTTTTTCAGGCCAACAACACTTAACCGATTTGATAAAACGTGATACATAGATAAAATAGACTTTAGGGAAGGAAAATAAGCTACATTTTACCGCAGGAAAATACTGCATTCCCACATACTATGAACGCGAGCGGAGCTGCGGGGCGAAAAGCTAGTGACTAATAAAATAAATGATTTGACAAAAACCAAGTTTATCAATTTAGGCTTCTACGTATTGAAAATAAGTATTTCAGCAGAAAATAAAGATAACAATTTGTAAGCGTAAGCACATTGTCATCTGAAGGACCCTCTCTAGATTTACGACTTGCTGAAGATTGATAAATTCTGTCTCGGATCTGACCTTCGACTTTCTAGAGGACGAATTTAATTTTACCAAACATAATTTACGATTCTTCGGCTTTCCGATTCACAAATTTATTCGAGTTATTTTCCCTCGGAATTAAAAAAGTAATCTACAATACAATCCAGATGTAAAACTAAACTAGACAAGAAATAAGTTGTGCCTATAAACTGTTTGTAGGCCAAAACACAAAAAACAAGACATTGTGCAATCTCATCAAATTTGAACCCTGCGCTTACAGAAGTTCTTATCACAATACAAATCAATCTAAACTTTAACACCAAAACAGTCAAGAACAAAAACTAAATTTCAAATATTTCGAAGCACCTCTTACTATCAGAATCTGTTCGAAAACGTTCATCCTTAAAACCAGTATTTCCACATTAAATCCTCCCCGACTGCGAAATAAGTTATTTTCTTAGTACTTACTTTCCCTTGAGTTGCTCAGTTCACGATGTCTCGACCACAATGAAGCTTCGCAACGAGCGTCGAAGCAAAGACTCCCTCGAGGGTAAATACCAAGACCATGGACCGTCGGTGGCCAAGTGGCAAGAGCCGATAACTTCCATTTGGAAGTTCGCGAGTTCAAGCCTTGGCAAGAAACAATGTAGTTTTGATTTTCAAATTCATTATGTACATTTTGTTCGACGCTCTTAGGGTGAAGGAAAGCATTGTGAGGAAACTTGCGTCCTGCACACAGCTGCTAAGTAATTGAAAGGTGGTGTGTGTGGGAAGGTGACCAAGTCGTATTGGGAAAGCGTGGTCGACTAAGTTCTATTCACCCTGACTTCAGGGTGGGTTCGAGCCCTTCGGTGGGTACGTTTATGGGCTGTTAACGACATATACATAATAATATACTCTCATGTATTCTAAGTCCGTAGGACATCGAAACATTCCACAAAACATCCCACGCTTCACTACATAGTATAAAACAAAGTCGCTTTTTCTGTCCCTATGTCCCTATGTCCCTCCCTTTGTACGCTTAAATCTTTAAAACTACGCAACGGATTGTGATGCGGTTTTTTTTAATAGATAGAGTGATTCAAGAGGAAGGTTTATATGTATAATACATGCATAATATGCTTAAGGATAACCCACAATAACCATTTTCCCGTGCGGAGCCGGGGCGGGTCGCTAGTAGAGTATAAATAGAAAGTCCCACGTCATCAAAATTTGACAACTTTAAACTTTAAATGTTATTAAAACTACATATTTAACCTTTTTCAATATCATAGGTAACGTAACAGAAAGACGGCTTTGTTGCTAAGGTAGCAGTTCCTTCTATAACACTTAATTGATATACTGAAATACATTTTACATGTGTTATTTTATTTTAAAACTGTAGATGTCGAAAATCTGTACATAGAAAAAAATGCTAAAAGTCAGGGGGATGAAAATTAAATAAGTAATAAATAAAATATCCAGATTTTTTTTTTATTTGTCTGTTTGTACAAGGTAATCTCCAAAACTTTGCATGGTGATACCGTACATCCCCAGTCAAGATTTTAATACTTTTAATTCAGGAAAATTAGAAAGTTCTCGTGTTATAGTTAAAAAAAATACTATAGTAAAGTAAATAATACGGCTCAACATAATTATTGTACGGGCTTATCTCCGAAACTGTTAAACCTATTTGAATAAAATTTTGCATAGTGCTTATTTTTATCCTCCGGTCAACATCTTGGATACTTTTAATCGCGGAAAACTCGATGTCGGCTTGTGTTGCACAAATCTGAGCCTCTTCCTAATTGTTGTCTAAGTGTAAGGTTACTATAGAGATACACCTAAATATAATCTACTAAAATATGTTTTGGCCAATAAAGTATTTTTCTTTCTTTCTTTCCTTAAAACACCCACGCCGGATCATGATACTGTCTTTCCCGTTTATAATACGGAAGCTTTTCGCCGGGCTTCGTCATGACGCTTAAAGACATTGCCAGACAGAAAAAATGCGTAGGACTAAGAAGGCTAATAATTGTACGTTTCTGTGACATCCTGGTAAAAATATCGACGTGGTATCGATGTGTTGCTTACGAAAATGTCTTTAGTATTTGAAATTGCTCGGTGAAGATAACTTACGAAATTAATTTTGCTATTTATATTAAGAAGTTTACCTTCTATTTATCCAGCCTCTCGTCGACTTTTCTCAACTAGGTATTTATTATCTACTTAGTCGAGTATAAAAGTTATGATTAAATCACGCACGAGCCTAATATAATATTTTTTGTATTGGTATCGTCTACTAACTTTCATGAAATAAGCTTAATTTTGTTTCAGACTTTACATCAAAATGTTATTACGCTGTATTTTTAGTGTAATACGGTTTTGGTCAGAAACCCTTATCAAGAAAATAAAATATTAACCATTTATTTTTTCTAAAAGTTTGTATAGGTAATAATGTTACGTCTAATATTATTTCAGCTGGATTTTTCAATTTTTATCAAATTTTATAAAGCGTTAGATGAAATTGAAAGTTGAGAGGTCAAGATTATTTTTAAAGAATATATATTTTTAAATTCTGTTAAAAATCCTTTCAACTTTTAGCTTATAAAACGTCTTTAATTTTAAAAGAAATTCAATTTATTTTATTTTTTAGGTCATCTATAAACAAAAATATTTCCAAATCAAAGTTTTCCAGTGCACAATTTATTTTAAACAGAATATTATACTTACTACAGAACTTGGCTACAAAGCCTCTACGCCGTAGTAACACCAACGGCGACGTAGTACCTGCTACGGCAGCGTAGCAATCTTTCGTTGGGCAAGATGTAACCTTGTCATGATTTTATACATTATTGAAATACATGTATTTAATAAAATAACATACAGATATATAACTAAGGTCATGCGCTGCCTTTCTCATGGCGATAATTATTAGATTAAAATAATAAAAAATATATATTTTGGTCAACAAGTTAATTTCAAATTGGTATTAAAGGATTTCCCTAATACAAAAGCCGACACAAGCGGGCGTTTCTTCAGTAGATCTCTTCTGGTCCTGGTGAAATCTGTTCGATATTGGAATTCCTCTCACGTTCCGCCGACACGGGTCGCCTCCCCCTCCCGTGATCCTTGATACCTCACCCCCTTGACCTGCAGATAAGATCTAGGATAGGATAGCTGATGTTTTTTTGTCTTAGGTTTAATTTTACCATAATAGGTTTGAATAAAAACAACTTTTAGAGTTGGGTATCGCAGTTGTTGGTTTATGGCGACTTTTTACAAGTTTTTCTTGAGTGTCATTGTAATTATTTTCTTTGATTTTATTACACTCCATTGATGGACTGAGGGAGAATTTGGAAGAAAGTGTTGCCGTAATCCCCACACACGGCAGGCAGATTAGGGATCGTAGTTGTTGTTGATAGATAACATAAGTAAAAGCCATCAGACAGTCATTTTTGATGACATTTAGTTTAATAACCGCAAAAATCTAAGAATTCTTTAAAACTTGGTAAATTACTACCGTTATGTTGGCATTTTTCCAAATTCACATTGTAAACTTTAAGCAGCAGTCCTTTCCTTTCATATTGACGGATGTAAATGAATCTATTTATGAATTAAAAATACTTATTTATAAATTAAAAGCTCAGCTGTCAAATTAGGCGTAAATTTTTAGTTAGCATTCACCCTAAACTAATGCGATCAACGCGACAAATTGATGTTACAGTCGAGAGAAATATGTACCGACCTATCTTACAGTCGAGTAATGATGCATAAAAATACTGTCAATCGAAATAAAATCACCAAGGATGTTATGAGTACTAACTACCGAAAATCCGAAGACTCTGTTCGACATCTCTAAAATCAATTCAACAATAATAAAAAAAAACATATTTTATTTCGTTGTTAGAAGTGTAAAACGGACAAATTGATTTAAAATAGATATTAAATCGTAATGACAATGATCACCGCCATTTTCAGCACAATTTGAACTTAGTGCTTGAAAAGGGTTAAACAATTCCACTCGGCAAATAGACGCCATTACGGTAAGCTGGCGTGTAATCTTAGGGCGCTTTTTGTCGGGTGTCGTGTGTGAGATTGTGTGAGATACGCTCGGACGTGCCTTCCCTGTGACAGTTCGTGGCACGTGCTTCCATTTCGAGGGTAGTTTATCATGATATGTCATCTCTGTGTTCGTTGTTAGAGTTTTTATGTAAAGTCGCTTCGGTTTACGAAATAGAGAATAGGATAACGTTCTTCATTTGTTTTGACGTTAATACAATAATTGATTTATCAGCTGCCAGGCATAGTTTGCTTTGCAATTCTGTTTTTTCCATGGGTATATTATTTTTACCAATGGAAAGAATTGCTTAATATGTGCTTATAATATAATGAATATGCTACCTACGTACATAAAATAGCAACCATAAACATTTAACTATAGGCAAGTAAAAAAAGCTCTCTCTTTCAGTTTTCGCTCTTGTGCGATTCATGTATTTTTTTCTATATTTAAACAAATTAAAACTGAAAACAATGATACACTTACAAAATTGCTTGCTTACCAACTTACAAGCGAACATTGTAATGTTACAAAAAGTCTGATATAAGTTTTTTGTAAAACAAACATCAACATATTCGTCAAATAGGATCACTTGTATAATATGAAAACTAAAATATAAAAAAAAACTAAATCAATTGCAACATTTGTCATTCGTTTCCATTAAAGAACTTCATTTTATACCCTGAAATAGCTTTTCTATAATCTCTTCAACCCAATAGAATCTTTAAAGTCCCAAGACTTTACTTGAGCAATGAGGTATTAAAGCTTAGTGGTTCTAAGACCGGCTTTCCTCTAATCCCTATATACCGTACTTGTTATTTTTTCCCATTAAACCGTAGTGCCCTCAACCAGCTTACTTCAGAATGAATGGGCAGAGACAAATTTGAAATTAATTTGATTCGGGTCCAGTGAAGCGGAAGTAAATGCTACGTTAATTGAATTTTGAAATATTTTTATAAGGAAAGTCCTAGTCAAACCTCCTTTTGTCGCTGTTGAGATGGTGTGTTTTATTTTATAATTTGGAGCTATAAATTTTTATACATAAAAATTTCTCAAGGAAGTACCTAAAAATCCTTGATATTACTGCAATATCATGATATTGTTAATGTCATGATATTAAAATATGTCATTATCTGTTAAAAAAGTAAAAATGTAAGTAGTTAAAAAGTTTCATGCTTTTGTTTGTTTGAGGCTTCCGCGCTTAGTACACATTATTTTGTATATTTATGGGTCTTTACGCGATAAAATTATAGGTTTATTTTTGTATGAAACGTCGGGCAAAAATAAGGTATCTATTATCGCGTAAAGACCGTAAACATACAAAGTAATGTTTTATGCTTTTATTGTACGATGTAATTATTATTTACTAGCTTTCTGCCTCGTGGTTCTGCCCGCGTTAACAGTTTTTCCTGTGGTATTTTCCCGCGGTAAAAGGCAGCCTTTGCGTTATTCTGATGTATAAGCTATATTACAGTAAAGTTTTATTATAATCTATTCTGTAAATTTGCGTGAAAGAGTAACAAACATCCTTCATCCATCCATCCATCCATCCTCACAAAAAATCGCGTTTATAATATTAATTAGACGGATTGAAAAATAAAGTTTTATTCTGAATTTATCAAGCAAAATTCTTCATCATAATTTTTATTAAAAAATATTCTCATATGTCACCAAATCGAATCTACTCATGAATATTATCTATAAGCTCGTACTACGAAGTAAAATATAGAGCCAAGAAATTAATCTACTTAGCTGAATCTATCAGTCTAAATAACTTGGGGATTTCCCTCCGAGACGGAAGGGGAATTCCCCGAACGCATTACGGGTAACCGCTAAGGCAACCGTTTCAGCTGACGCAACCGTATCGGTTATTAGCACAGATAACAGAAACTAAATAGATATGGCTAAAGAAAATTATTTTATTTTCTTTTTTTCTTGATATGATCTTTCATCTTAAGATTTTTGTTTAACTGTTCATGTTTATGTCTATGAAAGAAATTAAGTAATAAAAGATTAAGTAAATGGAAAAGCGTTTTTGAGAAATAAATTCGTCATTACCTTCCTCGTCTGAGTTCTTGGTTGTGACGCAAATATTACAAGATTTTAATAACTGTAGGTTTATAATAAAATAATAAAATGTTTTTCTTAATTTTCTACTACTTCTTATCAATAGTTTAGTTTGTAAACCTTTACTGGTGAACAAACAAAGGTGACTTTTATTTTTTCCGTAATAAATAATACAATAACGATATGTGGGGTCACCCCACACACAGCCATCTGACCCCATAATAGGCAGAACCTGTTCTATGGGCCTCAGACAGCTCATACAAAAACATAAATACTAATTTATACAACATACATAAACAAGGCAAACACAAGTGCTCATCACTCGAATATTTGCCCTGGTTGAGATTCGAACCCGCGATCCTGTGCTTTGTAGGCAGGCATACTACCAACTGGGCTACGGGGTTGTCAAATATTATGTTCTTGGCCCTAAACTGAGGATCCCCGGTGCTATGGAAATCACATCTACCGCAGCGGCTGGTTATCTGCTTCCTGCATTTCTAGGCTTTTCTATGTATAACAGTTACTGTTGTCTTCTGTGTTCTGTGGTTAATGCTATTAATACGATACTAACCGCTTCGCACCGGTTAATGTCTGTGAGGCAATGAGTATCGTCGTTTAATTATTTTCAGTAAGTAACCCTTTATGTATTAATCCATAAAAATAAAGATAAGGTCAAAAGGTCAATTTATACCGAAGATTTTGATGCTTATTTGAGCCATTTTACTATGTTTTATAAAATTATAAAATCCATCCTAGTAAACGACTGCGACAGTTTGAAAATTCAAATTTTACGTACTGCTTTATGCTAAACTAACTGTCCGCCCGCGACTACGCCCGCGTTGTTTTTTTACTTTTTAGCTTCCCATAAGAATGAGATATTCTCCCGTAGTAAAAAGTAACCAAGATATTAAACGGGGATTATAAGGTACCAGGTGATGCAATATTTCATTTAAATCAGTCTAGCAGCTTTAGAGATTAGCCCGTAAAAACAGACAGAGAAACAAGAAAAAAAAATCCGGATTTGTTCTATTTGACTTTTTACATCCCCCTGACTCGAGTGTATTTTCCGATAAATATCACCAGTAACACACACTGTATTTTTAAATAATATAAGCATTTAATAAAAATGAAATTAAAATAAATAAAACTACAATGTTTATAATATTTCAAAAGCTATACAACACTTTTTAAAGCAATATTGACACAAGTTTCAGTTGAAAGACCGCTGGCTGTAATTTGATATGCAAATTCCTATAAAAAGTGCTCCGGCGCTTTTGACCGGAAAATTTCACTCTGGTTGGAATTCAGAGTTGAAATTTAAATATATTCGATCCCGAGAGATGGCGCTACTTGTAAGATAGTTCGTTTTGCTTTCGTTGGAAATTTGTCTTTTGTCTGAAGTTAAGAATGTAACAAAATGACTAATGTTTTATCTAGATTTCACTACTGTTATCACTTATTTACTCTGTATTTTGGTTTCTGTGAAATTAAAGTGTTTTATGTAATTACTAAAATTTGTTAATCAAAATCCTTTAATTAATCATACCTAGGTTTTTACAAGTCAGAAGTTAAACAAACTATACTTAAACATGCTTACAAACTTTCACGTAAAACAGTTAAGAAATGCGACTTTTATAGAAAAACAGCATTGACTTTTCAAGCAAGTAGACCTCGCTCGACGAACATAATCTATGTACAGAAACTAGCATATGCGGTTGGACACTCGCACTACGAAATTCAGCCCTACTGCTACGGAATACTGACCCTCTCAAGGTCAATATGTCCAGTCTCATGTGCTGGCTACCGTGCCTTACAAACTTGTTCACATGATCTAACGAGAATCGGTTCAAAAGTGCAACCTGTAGAAGGCAACAAACAGCAAATGAATAGAAGGACAAAATTAAATAATACTAATATACAATAAAAGTATGAAGACGCTTCATATCTAGACTTCCAGTTTGCTCGGCAAATGAAAAAAAGAGGCGATAGATAATTTTGTAATCCGAAAATAGCTCAATCATTTTGAGCTATTTGTCAGCAATAAATAAAGAGGTATCTGACCTAGAGCCCCTATTTGCCTTTTACTCACTAATTCAATTTGTTTCATAATAACTTTGCCCTTTGAGCGTCTAATTTAAAGTTCGCTTACCAAGTTTCACCTTTACCATAGACTGGAAACCCGGAGAACAGGACACTTTTAAATCAAAGTAATGGTAGGTTGAGTAAGCAGTTTATTCAGGTATGTTAGTTATAACAACTAAGCTTGAGGTAACATGAGAAAAAAAGAAAGAAAATCAACATGAGGGTTACGTGTGTGTGTGTGTGCGTGTGCGTGTGCGTACTGAGTGAATGTGTGTGTATAAGCGGGAATTTCAATTTCCATTACGCAAGTTTAAGTAAAGTTTAATATCACTTTTTTAAATTATCTCGGTATCATAAATACGTGAGGAATGGCGCCATATTACCAAGACCATGACTGATCGCGATATAAAATGATGACCACGGCCAGTTTGGTGAGATTGTACCGAACAAAGAGAAGAAGAAGAATCATCAAAAGGGTTGCCTGGTAGAAATTGCTACCTTAACAATAAGACCGTCTTTTGTAGACCTGTGTTGCTTTAATTATGTTTGTTGTATTCTCTTGTGTGCAATAAAGTATATTCTACTCTATTCTATTCTAATCATAAAATGTTTTATAATTCAAACCCAAAAAATATAAATTAATTAAGGTTGTTCTCAACAAGACATAGAAGAATCGATTAATTAATAAAATACACCAACATAAAAATATAAAAGAGGTAGGCAGTTTAGCTAACGAAGCAGAGTCTTCCCGCTTATTTGATCTGTGTGTTTTTACTAACTACGTAATTATAAAGCTTCTCCGTTTATTAGAGAACTTCAATTCAAGTTTATTCCTTTCATGTTTCATATTTTACTAACACTTTTGAATATTCAGAGTGTTGGAAATTGTTGCAAAGGCGCCGCTGAAAGGATTCCATTTAATTTTATGATTTATCTCCTTTAGAGACGTCTAAATATAATATAATACGGTTTTCTTGTTTATTTTGCTTTCAATGTTATATTTGTATAATGTGAAAAAAATGATGAGATTTAAAGTAAATCTGGTATTAAGGATAAAACTGGTGTAAAAGTAAATAAAAATAACATATTAGGCTAAGTTTTACCCCGTAAAGCCGACTTTTAAAATTTTGGGTATTTAACATATCGTATTTACTAAGACTAAGTATTTTGAAAAACAATACGCTATGGTAAAGCTTATACTACAAATTAAGTTAATAAAGTGTTGATAACCTTTACAAGATGAAAAGGAAATGGTTTTGAAGACAGCCGAAAGAGTTTGAACTAATATTAAGAATTTTTTGTCACTTGCTACTTGATTTTTTTAAGTTTTAGTGACGCATCTGTTAGTGTACAATAAAGAATATAATTAAATAAATAAATAAAAGAACTAACAAGAAATGTCTTATTTTAATTTTGTAAGTAACTTAGAACCATCTATTGTCTCCTCTGTGCACTTACATGATCTTTTACCTCTCAGTCTGTCTAAGTCTGCTTCATCCTATCTTCTGCTTCATGTCTATGTATTTTAATTCTGTCTCTTTCCCACAGGCTTGTCTTCGGCCGCGAGCGAGGAATGGTCTTCTTCCCGCTCACCAGCTGCCCCCTCCCCGCTGCTCCCCGCAGACGCCGCGGAGATCGTCCGTGACGCACCCCTCTACCCCCCTCTGCCGTCTGATCTTTACGACTTGGAACCCGTTGCTGGTAAGTTTCCAATATATCTGTAAGGGTTTATGGGTTCCTTATAAACGTAGGGAGCAAAGAAGTTCAACTGTCTCAACTCGCGCTGTTCATCATCATCACTATCATCATTTATCAAGTGCTTAAGTTCTGGGCCACTAGAATCAAATTTTCGTCGACGTCATGTCAAGGAGTATGATTCGTGTCAAAAAACGTTGGAAATCGGTTTCCTGTCAATAATTAAAAAAACATATTTACAGGGTAATTCTTGCCTAAAAGATCTCTTTACTTGATCAACATTTGATATTACTCTGACTCAGTCATACAAATGAGGAATAGTTCCAACTGCCTAGAAAAAAAATCTTTAAGAGGTAGCTATTAATTCTATAACAATGATGTATTTTTTACCGAAATCTTCCTTTCTGTAGAACAAACATACAACGACCTGGAAACAAGCATAGAAGAGAGCAACATTTTAGTGACCCCGGAGCACTCCACAAGGAACGCTGAGACTGAACATGAAACTAACGTACAAATAGAGAAGGAAGATGACAGGAAGAAGAGGAGTAGCGGGCAGGAGTGGGACAAAAACGCTAAGGTGGGATAGTTGAAACATGTCAAAATGGTATTGCTACATGTTTGAAGGCCATTTGCTTACTGAGTGGGTTTCGAGGTTAATCTTCCTCAGAGAGAATTAATGAAAAAGGGTGGTACAATATGTCACTAATGAGATAAGGATTACTGCGACTGGAGCCCAGTCCATTACTAAAATGCCGTGTTCTTTTACCAGCTAAGAATTTGACTAACATATTTCTACATATTTCAACAGATACCGTCAGTAAACGTATTGTAATACTCGTACATATATTTTTTAAACCTTTTACTTAGATTCAAAATAGTAACATTTCTGCCTACTAGCAGTACTATTATTTTATTATTGGCTACTAGGTGATTTAAAGGGCGGCGGGCGCCCCGAACTGATAGTTCACAAATAGTCGAATCTGGTACGCACACATGATGTGACATTTACAGGCCAGCCCAAGTAGTACTAAGCCAGTGTCCCTATAGAAGTCGGCAAGTTTACATAATATTTTGACGTGACAACGTCTTCTAATTCGATGGAGCCGGTTGCACGCATGAAAAAACATGACGCAATGCGGCGTTACCGCGCAGCTGTGGCGTTCCATTTAAGGCTTGAAGTGCAAGCGAGAGCGTGGAACGAGCGACAAAGAGGCACAATCGTTGTCACGTTCAACTATCGTCAGTAAACCGACTTTACAGACAACCGCTTTTTTAAGATTAGCATTTTTTTCCTTAATCATACTATTTACTCCAACAGCAACCACCATCTCGCCGCGTCAAAACCGGCGACACGATCCTCAACATCCGCGGGGCGGTGCGGGACGCAATCGGCGACGCGGGCGCAGCGCCCGGCCCCCGCGCCTCCTCCCGCGTCGACACCTTCGTCATCCGACCAGCCAGCAACAACCGGCAGCCCGTGAGAGACCAGCCTAGAGTCCAACCTAGTACTAGCCAGGTAAATTGCCCTTAAAAATCGTCGATGGCCAAGTGGCTAGGGCCGTTGACAACCGTTCGGGTTCGTCCCTCGGCTCGTACCAATGTGTTTTCAATTTTCGAATTCATTATGTACGTTTATTCGACGCCCTTACGGTGGGAAAACATCGTGAGGAAACCTGCACACTTTTGCGAAGTGTAGTAATTCACGGGTTGTGTGTGAAGTTGACCAACACGCACTGGGCCAGTGTGGTCGAATATGCCACACCCTGAAGAATGATTAAAGAAAAATTCACCCTGATTTCAGGGTAGGCTCGAGCCCTTCGGTGGGGGCATATAATTATGAGCTGTTAATGATGATCGATTCGCAAAGAAGATTTCCAGGTGCTGAGACTTGATGGTAGAAAATCCCTTTTTTAATTTAATGGTAGAGTTTGACTGCAAAAATTCTTCACCAGGTACCAAAGAGCGACCGAGAGCTGTTAGTGGAAGCTCACGCTCGCGCCAGGATCCCTTGTGATCTCATCAACGTCACCAACTTGCGGTGGTACAAGGATAATGAGGTAATTAAGATCTTTCCTTTTTAATCTTGGTTGGTATAAGTTACCCAACATATTCTCTTAGTGGATATGAAGGCCACTCTAGCCAAAATATTGACAGTAACTTCAACGTATCCCAAAGAAAATTCAACATACCAACGAGCTGGTAAGGGTTGCGGGAAGTCATTGGTTCTGGTACTGCAGGCAGAGATCTTTTGAGAAGATTTTTGTCCTTAAGTGTATGTCTTTTGGGTGAAACGTTGTATGTAAAGCAACTTAAGATTCTTCGGGAAATTCACATCACATTCTTTGATTGAGTATGTCCTTTTAGTTTTTGCCAATCCGTTACTTACTTACAACCTGTAATATTATTTCTGCCCCTAGCCAATCACGGCTCCGTCTTCACCAAGTGGTGGCGAGGCGGTTTGGAAGGAGAGGGACGCCATTGTGATTGCGCGGGCGACGCGCGCAGACGCGGCCCTGTGGCGATGCGCCGGAGTGGATAAGGCTGGGAAGACCACCTCGGGGAAGCCAATGAGGCTGCTCATATACGGTAAACATCTCAACTTTTATGCAATATAGATTTTCACGCTTGCCACTGTAGTGTAGCGTACTAATAGACATTTTCAAGTGTTAATACATCCGCGATTTATTTTACCGATTTTTCCATAGGTACTAAATTTAAGATTTTTTTTACAGAGCCAGTAAGATCAGTGTATCTGGCGGTAGACGGGAGGAGATTGGATGCTGGCAACACTTGGGTACCGGTGCGGGACAAGACCGTGCTCGAAGTGCGCTGTGTCGCTGAAGGTATGTCATAAAAATATCGTGATTGGAATTGGTGACACTAGTCCTTGATTTATGATTTCCTAGTACTTATCCTAAATGTACAACCCTGTCCTAAAGTGATTGCAGCATGATTATACTCCAAGGCGATAGAAGGAAACGCCTGTGAAGAATTACTTTTGATACAAAAATAATGAACACGTCTATCACAGTTTGTTAATTTTTGTACAGATTCCAAATAATGCTTGAATGTATTATGTTGTCAGGTGGAGTGCCTCCGCCGGAGTTGACCTGGCGACTGATTGCTTTGGAGCCGGCGCTGGACCACAGGCCATACCTGAGGATACATAACACCAATTATTCCATTGGTACGTATACGTATAAGGGTATTAGGAGTTTTCATGAAGAGAACCTCCAGTCCATTGTCAGGGAAACTGTACAAAAGAAGACTTAGTTGGAATGAGATTCACAAGTATTACATGTTTTTGATTTTGTTGGATTTTTTATTTTAAATACATTATACAAATGAAGCGTAAAGCTTTAGGTTCAATCTTTGTGATGTGATAATCATTAATATAATTTGACAATTTTTGCGGTATCTTCATTAAATCTTTTATAGACATGGTTATACAGCGCCAGTATAGCGCCTACCCACTTAAGAATCTATAAATATGTGTAGTTGTTGGTCATACGTTTTTCTTAAATAATATTTGTAATTTAAAACGTAGAATATGTGTAACTTCAAAAGTTGGTACCTAATAATGTTTGTTGGTTATTCGTTTATTGGTAATTTAGTGTGAATGTAAGTGCAGGATTGTGGTTTTAGTTTTAGTGTAAGTATTATCATCACGTATTATAGTCTGTTGTGTTATTTTATTATTATATTTTTGTTAGAATCTGCTGTTGATTATCTTCAAAAGTAAGTGCACACAATATAACTTAGGACGAAAGACCTAGCTACCCATAGCACAGGGTATCCTAGTTTGGGGGCTAGGCACACTTTTGTAAGATATTTATGTGTTCTAAATAAAAACATTTTATTTTATTTATTATTTACATGAAACTGTCGGAACATATAAAGTATGATAAAATATCGCTAATATTTATTTACTTTAAAGTGATCTCAATATAATGTCTTCTTATCAATGTTTGTGGTGTAGAAGGCGTGGCGTCCTCCCACGTAGTGGTGACAGCGGCGAGGGAGCTGCATAACGCGACGCTGCAGTGCGAGGGTAGGCAGCGCCGGCCCACCGTCGGGGCCACGGACGCGCCCACTGACGTGCTCACAGCCAAGCTTGAGATCCATGTCACTTGTGAGTAGCACCTTAATAACCCTCCAAATACGAGCACTTTCTATTAACACAGCGCTTTTTCTTTCGGTGATCCTCTACAAATTGAAATATTTTAAAAAACTTTTAAAAGACAGATATTCATTACGATTTTCTTTGTGTTCTTTATAAGGATGTTATAAGTACTATATAGTTTTTTTTTGTTTTACACTCTGTCACTTATTGGCGCATAGGTACAGCAAACAGAAGAAATTCTTGACAGTTTAAAAGTTCAAGAAAAATAAAATAATACAAAGTATTGCTTCTAACTAAAGGAGAACCAGATTTGAATTTCTTATTTATACCCATTTTCGAGATAGATAAGTAGTATTATTTTCATTTCATTGGACAACTTCATCTTCATTGGTCTTTCATAGCAAAAAGCACCTCCTTATAAAAGCACCGCGTAAGACGATGACGTCATTGCAGATCCGCCATCGTTCGTGATCTCCCGCTGGCCAGGGTTCGGGGTGTCTCTAGCAGCTGGCAGCTCTGCGGCCCTGAGGTGTGACGTGGACGCCAACCCGCCTGCCAGGGCCTGGTGGCTGAGAGACGATGCCCATACCAGCAGGTGTGTCAATGGCCATCAGCCGAGAGGATCAGTGGCCGAGTGGCTAGGGTCGTTTTCTTCCATTCGGGAACCGTATTTTGGTATCTTGGCACGTACCAAAGTGTTTCTGATTTTCAAATTCATGTGTACGTTTATTCAACGCCCTTACAGTGAAGGAAAACATCGTGATGAAACCTGCACACGCCAGAGATGAAATTCAAAGGTTGTGTGTGAAGTCAACAAAGTTGGGTCACCGTGGTCGACTTCGTCCTATTTACCCTGATTCGGGGTAGGCTAAAGCCCCTCGGTGTGGACATCAAATGGGCAGTTAACGACAATTTGGTTAGCTCAAGCATTTCCTCAGTTAAACCAAGATCCATCGAATTGAGAACGTGGTATTGCCAATAAAATTGTCATTGACTACTTGTGTAAGAAGAAATACTTGTAAATAATGCATTTTTTTATCAATAAAATTAATTTGAAGATCTCTATAGCAAATTGATCCTCGGCTTTTTATAAAAGCCGTCTGTCTTCTTTCACTTCAAGCTTCATTATCATCATCATTGGTCTGCCATAAAAGCTGCCTCAACAATATCTTTATAGTTCATTTTTTAAACAAAATACTTATTATCCTCCCCCAGTTCTCCCCCACCGTTGGAAGCCGGCGACGAGACGCGAGGGTCGGCTACCCTCCGCTGGGCGACACTAAGGACTGCCCACGCCGGATGGTACCGGTGCAGAGCCACTTGGCTAGACACCGAGTACTCTTCTATTGGATATTATCTTAATGTTCTGGGTGAGTAATGTATTTTAAACTGATAAAATTTTTGACGGATTTTAAACACAAATATTCCGAAATTTCCCGAGATCAGTCCCTAATAAGTAATATATAAAATAAGTATATATATTTCACAAAATGATTTATTGTAAAGTGATGACGATTATGCATGAGTAAGGAATATCAAACTAATGAAAAGGTATAAAAAATATTTTTTTCCGACTAGCTGCGGACGATGTCGTGGAGCCGGTGACAGAAGCGAAGGCTGAAGACGAAGAACCTGACCACCAGAAAGTAGATGTACCACTAGGAGGCAATGTGCAGTTACACTGCCCGAAGGGTGAGTTCAATAATGATCATTATGTCATTAATACTAAAGCTGATAATAGTAAAGAAATGTTACTTCATGAAGAAGATATGGCAAAATCAGGTCAGCCTGTTCCTTTATTGAAGTCGTGAGAAATGTTTTCATGTAGACAGAACAGAAAGTAATACAGTACAAGGGTACAAATAGGCGGCCTTATCGCTAAGTTAGTAAATTCTACCTGGCAACCTACTTGTGGTTAGGGGTTAAGTACGGCTTAACCTAACTTTTATGAACATTAAACATACAATTTGACCATTGTTTTAACATATTATTATTAAACCTTAGTCTGTGCTTTAATTATTTTGATTGTAGTGTAAAAAACTTTCTTCTTTGAGCTGATAACACCTAGTTGTCCTCGAGCAAACCTCAAGTCGTCCTTGTCGTATTGTCAACAGATGATTTTTTTTTACATCCAGATGGATCCAATAAGTTCATTTTCCTTTATAGGTAGTGTAGGGTGTTGGTGGAGGCGAGTGGTTGGCAATGCCACAGAGAGTTGGGCGCCGGCCGGATCGCATCACGCCCATGGGGTCTTAGGTAAGTTTCAGTCATTTATCTTCTCATAGGTAACTTACTGCGTTTGGAAAACTTTAATCTAGAAAACTCTGTTGATACGGGCGCTCCCCCGCAAGCCCGGTGAAGCTTGATTGGTCGTACTTTTTCGACACAAGCATAGGTCAATTAAAAAAAAATCCGTTTAAGTTCAATTTCGGGGGTGGGATAGTGATCTTTATAGATGCTTGCATGGTCTAAGAAAACAAAGTCTAACCGTTAGACCACGTGACTGACACAAGCCTACGTAATTTTGCGCTGTTTATCCTTGTCTATTACACGCATTCGACAAGGATGAATAGGCAAAATGACGTAGAAATGACGTAGGCTCGTGTCAGTCACGTGGTCTAATGGTTAGACCTTGTTTTCTTAGACCATGGACGCTTGCTTACTTATCGTGTGGGTTTGTGGATGATCTGCTTCACAAATACTTCTGTTTTCTAATTTTTATATTGAAAGTTAGGTTTTTATACGGTGTAAGTGCTTTATGTGTGTATTCTCCAGGTATAAAAGACGCGATGTACCAAGAAGGCGGCGAGTACCGCTGCATCGGAGCGCGGGGGCCGGACCTAAACCGGCTGAGGGAACTGAAGAGGATCACCTTGCGAGTCACTGGTAACAGTCAACACATACTCATTGTAGAGGCCTACGAAAAGCTGTTGTAATACTTTCTAAATTATGTTCAAAATAGGAGAATTTCATCTTCCTAATACTGTTTATAACTGTGGGTGTCTAGTGGTTCAGTTTGGTGAGGGTCACGGGAAGCCGCTGGATGCGAGCAGCGCAGGACTGATCGTTGTGGAGAACTCTGAATTACTCATCTATATCCAATGTGTCGTATTGACATTCAATATTTATAAAAGGAAAGGTTGCCTTTAAAGAGCACAGCGGCCCTTGTTCTCTTCCCTTGTAATCTGGGTGGCCACTATTCGTTTATTTTTTCATTCCAAGTCAGATTTTTCAAAACCTGACCTTTAAATCTAGGCGGAGCAACAGCCACAGCATTGAGTGCCGAACCAGCGGCGGGCGGTTGGAGATTGGAATGTGGGGCGTGCGGCCGAGGGTTGAGAGTCCTTTGGCTGAGGCCTTCGGGCTCTGCACCGGTGATGCCTGCTTCGCTCAGTCCAGATCTGGCTCAGCATTGCTGGAGGGCGGTTTTGCACGTTTCTGAACCTGATGAGGTGAGATGGATTCTTTGTTTAATATTTTATTGAGATGTATAAGTAATTCAATATCATCATCTTTGGTGTGAAATTGTATTTTTTCGCTCCTTGCTTGTCAAGAAATACAAGATCAGCCTTGCTCAAAACTACTGGAGCACTTTTCTACTATTCTGAGCTCAATGTCATTTATTTTTCATATTCGTGTTAGAATGTTCTTATTATAGATTTTAAGACTGCATCGTTTCATTTTTGTCAACTTTGGTCACTGTCAACAAACAAAAATAAAAACATACTGATAATAGAAAACTAAAAAAATATATAATACTGGTCACTGCATTTCTGAAGTACTCATTCAGTACCTTTGTCACCAGGTGTGGTGCATTGCGGTAGCTGCCGGCGGGGGTGCGGTGGCGGTATTCCCTCCCCGCTCTCCGCACCCCTCACCCGCCCCCGCGCGGCACACTGTACGAGCTCTCCTCAACTCTGCGCTCCTGGTACACCCCAACTATACTCTCCTACTCCTAGTAGCTTTGTTAAGTGATCTGTGATGGACAGAACTGAACTGAGAAAATTAGTGAAGTCTGTGTTTTTGATAATGGTTAACTCTACCATTTGAGTATTTTTGTGATGATCTGAGGGTCCTGGAGGAAGATTGTAATCGGTGTCTTCTGCGGTTTCCCTTGTAGAGTATTTTTATTATTAGGATTATCGTACGTCCAGCTGCAAAGCGACATGTTTAACCCTACTCTAGTCTTCGTAGTGTATTCTTGTACCTAACGATACTTTGTTAATACTAGCTCTATCTCTTCCAAACCACTATGGACTTATTTACTCTGTGTCACTTCTTACCTTTCGTTTCTTTTCTCCTCTTTGTTTAGATTGTTATTATTATCAAAGTATTTGAAACAGGAAAAATATGTGCCAAATTGTTGATATTTTAAAAATAGATTTTCTTATATCAAAGATACTAAAATTAATTTTGTTTCAATTGTAAAAATTAGTGCAATGTGAACACCAAATCAAAGAAATTTAAATTTTAATGAAAGTGACGAATATTTGTATGCATGTGCTAGTGTAAAGCTATTTGAGGAAGGTTTATATTTAAATCAAGGAAATAATTAGATTATGGATTCAAATATAAATTTTTCAATTTAATACTAAGTTCAGGCTAGCAGTCTATATTTATATAGATGTCAAATTCTTAAATATAAAGTGTAATACATTATGTATCATAGCTTAAAACGAATCATGTAAATTTCGATGTCAATTTTAGCGTCTGTTTAGATCGGGCGAATTTTGTATGGAAAATCAACAAAAGTGTTTGCTACCACAATTTTTGCAACAATTTTGTAGTGTAAGTGTAAATTTTTATCGAACGTTCAATGTTGAGATGTTGTTAGTTTTGTATTAGGATTGTGTTTTGATTCGTTTCCATACTTCTTGTCCTGTAGCTCTGTCATAGTATTCGGTGTTACATCATCATTGTATGTAGGTAATAGGTTGTTGATAAGAATTGTGATACCAATGAGGTGTGTGGTCACGGGCAATATTAAAGTTAAAAACAAATTTATTGTCAATGAAGAGAATTTAACGATTAGTTTAGTTAGGTAGTAGTGAGATGTATTTTTGTACCGTCTCTCGAGTCACTGTCAATTGTGTGAATATGAATCGTGAAGTACATTTTGTTTAAGTACCTGCTAACCATCCGTCCATCGGAGTTCGAAGTAGATAGTTAAGGAGCTAAGTAGATCCCTGTCTTAACTCTCTTGGATACCACTTTATGTAATTAATGTTGACTTTAAAATAAATATATTTTACTACTAAATCAACAAAAGTGTTTGCGACAACTTAATAAATTCTGTACTTATCGCTTTGTTTAACATAAATCATACTCCAATATTGTTAAAATTTTTACTCCATTTAGTATCTACCTACATAATCATATGTTATCTTACTAATATTATTAAAAATTTAAAATATGCATCTAAGTATGATCACAAAAAATTATGTTTTTAACGTTCACAAAAATATTAATAAAAGGTGTAAATTTATTTCAGACTTTAAAACTTTTTTGAGGTTTTTATGGGAGCTACCGATACTTTAGGTAGGAATTACGGTTGTATAAAATTTAATTTTTTCTCTTGATATTCTTTGATTTTCCAAAAATTGAAGTGGAATCCAAGTATCTCTCACTTTCTCCTTAGCGCATAGCGTAGACCCTACCTAGACCTATATAACTCAATATTTAGCAATCAAATGCCACTTTATTCCCAAATTTCACAAAGCTCAAATTACCATCTATCTGTTGAAATAAAAGGCGCTAAATTTTACCTGTAATAACTTTAACATTTTTGAAACAATATATCAAATTATTTATAAATAGTTTTCAATTCGTTGTCGTCTTTCTTTAATTATTACAGGTTTAAATAACTCCACTGATGCGTGAATCGTATTAAAAACCGCTAAATATTTTTTGTTAATTAATCGAAGCGCACGGAGTGCGCAGGCCAAGTTCCAGCAGCATCAAGCCGCGCGCATGCCATGCACTATTTACACGAACCGTTTCGACCCACTTTTGACCCCCCTGTAGCTCAGTGCCTATTGCAAGTACAGAGATAAAATTTTACCTACGTAATTATATACTAGTACTAAAGCAGTATGCCAAATTTCATAGATATAGCTTCAGTAGCTACTGATTCGTATTAAATTAAAAATATACAAAACAAAATTTCTTTGAGCGCGGTAAATGCATATTTTTTTCTATAACTCATTCTACACCAGGCAATATTTAGCGCATTTATGAAAACCAATCTTTTAAGTTAAATATTAATTTAAGTAACAATTAGTATTTGTAATCACTTCTCTGCCCTCTTCCCTGCATTAGGAAGCCCGTGACCACTGCATCTCTTTGTTTATTTTATTAGATCATTTGAAATAAACTGACGGATCAGACAGTATCGAAATTATGGCACGTGTTTGGCAAAGTAGATACGCCCTCTCTTAGTTGCCCTCTAGAACACTAAAAGGGAAGACATAGGATGGTTCTATTCTAATTCCGGAATAAAACGAAACTCGTAAAAATTTGAAACTCATAAAATTTTTCGGATTGTTCTTATCGGTGCTTTTCGAAGTTTGGTCGTTTAGTTTGATTTAATTAATTTACCTGCAAAGGAATAATGGGTTAACCTAATTGAATACGGATTGGTCCTCTCAGAACTCGATATTGTCATATTGGTCAACATTAACCCCTGTGTTCTAAATCTAAATCATATTGAATTTAAAACTTCTGTTAAACGATGTACCATTATTAGGCACTGAAATCGCCTCTGCTATTTATTTTATCGATTTCCAAATTCTTTTTGTTTTTTGTTGAAGAAATTTTATTTGAAATAGAATAGAATAGATGCAAATCGATCACTATAGAGAATCATTATGATAGATTATTTTTGTTAAAATTAGTTAAATTTGTAATAATTTTTTTTTGTATTTTAACGACGAATGTATAGGTAATTGGTTAATACCTATTGCTTTTGACCTAAAAATGGTTCATCGTATATTCCAAGCACTATTAAAGTAATTACAGCGAAATAGGATTATTTTTACCGCCATTTATCAAACCAAAATAAACGAGTCATCGTTAACAGCTCATATTATGTCCCCTCCGAGGGACTCGAGCTTACCCTGATATCATAAACTTTGAAAACACTTTGGTAAGTGCCGAGGTTTGAACCCGCGAACTTCTGAATGGAAGTCAACGGGCCTCGTTACTTGGCCACCTACACTCTCGACTAGTCAAACATAATGTTGTTTTTAGGGTTCCGTACCTCAAAAGGAAAAAACGGAACCCATATAGGATCACTTTGTTGTCCGTCTGTCCGTCCGTCCGTCTGTCAAGACCCTTTTTATCAGGAACGCGTGGAGGTATGAAGCTGAAATTTATATCAATTACTCAGGTCTACTGTCCCTTGAAGCTGTGAAAAAATCAAACTTCTAAGCCAACGCAATCAAAAGATACAGCCGTTTATGCCGCAAATTTTCGACACTTGCAAGGGAATCAAAACCTACAGGGTGCTTCCCGTGAACTCAGAATCTTGAAATTTGGTACGAAGCAACGTCTTATAGCATAGATAAAGGAAAAATTACGAAAACCATAAATTTTTAGTTACATCACATAATATATATTTTTTTAATAATTTTAACCTTACTACCCATTTCCTCATAAACGCGTAGAGGTATTAAATTGAAATTCATACCAAATACTCAGGTCTATAATACCTTTAAGCTGTAACAAAATCAAACTTCTATGTCAACGCAATCAAAAGAAACAGCAATTTAAGCTGCATATTTTGAAACTCGCAAGTACTCGCAAGGGAATCAAAACCTAAAGGGTACTTCCAGTCGACCTAGAATCTTGAAATTTGGCATGAAGCAACGTTTTATAGCACACATAAAGGAAAAATTCCGAAAACCTTAAATTTTTAGTTACATTACAAAATATATATTTTTTAATAAATATAAACTTATTACTTTTTTCCTCATGAACGCGTAGAGCTATCAAGTTGAAATACTTACTTAGTACTTAGTTACTTAAACGATAAAGAGATCTTTGTCTTAAATTTATGCTCCTCCATCTTTCCCCATTGTAATGTTATGAATTTCATTTTGCAATAAGATTACCATAGTTATGACTCGATTGTCGTAATGAACGAACTTTGTAAACCTTGCAGGTTTGTACGGAACCCTCGGTGCGCGAGTCCGACTCGCACTTGGCCGGTTTTTTTTATCATCCATTCATATATTTTAATTACTTTTCGCTGTAATTTCTTCAAAAGCACATTATATTACGTAAAGCAGTTTTAAGTGTAGCGTCCTTAATCGTCACGCCAATGGCGATCGGTGCCAATACATTATAGATCATTATAATATAATATTTACATTATTATTATATACATTTTTATTGTTTACTTTGATACTGAATGTACAGGTCCATATATTCATCGCAATGTGTTTATGGAAGGTCGTATACCGGATAAATAAATGATATGAAATAAAAATGTTGTATTTCTTTTTCATTATTCACACCATCATTACTACATCATCTAATAGATTTTGGACACAAGAAAAAATATATTTTATGCGTCCTTTTTCCTTTTCTATGACACATGAAAGGAAAATATTTTTTATTCTCCCTAAAAAGTCATCCAATCGATGGTCATATTTTATCATTTTACAGCAATAAATTAAAACATTCTGCACGTGAGAGTACACATTTTGGAGTGTGTAAGTATATACTTTATTTTATTGTATTATATGGAGTACCTAAGTTTAACTACCGCACCTAGTCCTAGCCGGTTAAAACTACGCTTTAGCTTTTAGCCGTAACATATTTATAGCAAAAACGTAAGAGCGAATGAAATATATGTGTTCCAAATTCAAAATTCTGTATATATTTTTATTATATTGTCATTTTTAAAGTTAATAAGCTTTGTTTAAACCGAGATCGGCTCTCGTCTCTAACAATGAAAAAGAGACCAAACAATCTAAAAAAAACGATGCGATACTACTGGCAGATTCGCGCAATGTGTGCTTGTATTTTCCTCCTTTTTTAATATTGTTTAAAAAATATTAGCATAATATTATATTAGTCTTCTTTAGAAAATAGTGCAAACGAATATACAATCATATTTATGGAAAATAACCATAGGTATGAATCATTGTTCTTATCCTATCGTATGGGTCAATGACCTATTGACCAACCACAATTGCCACACTAGCATTATTAATCAAGTTAAAAGCAAGCCCGGTCGCGTGTGAAATCGCCTTTCGGCACTCCATTCAATATTGTTCCTGTATTTTTCGCGAAATGAATCGTTCATTATGGAATATTGTTCAAAATCGTACACAAAGGAGAAAAAATACACTTTTCCTTATAAAATCCCGCATGGCTACAGATTTATAGAAAATTGGGGATATGTTGAATAGTATATTAAATTTGAAGTTTTGGAACATTTTCAGGACAGTAATTTAATTTATTTTAAATACAAACGTTTGCCATTTTTGCTTCTAGGTAATATTTAATTATTGAATTATTTTAAGTTTTAACTAACACATTACCTTAAAATGTGGTAAAATAGACCTAGGAAAATAAAGGGCAATTACAAAAACTTAAACTAACCCGTGTTTATTAAGGACTTTACCGCTGCGCTGGTAGGTTTATCAAAAACAGTGAATCGAATATTATAGTTTTTTAAAAATATATTCTGATGCCTACCAAAAATATTATAATATTATTAAAAGTACATAAATAAAACACATCCAATTTAATAACATTCAAGTCTTTGTGTTTTATTCAAATAAAAAATACGAGTACGTTTCTAAAGATTCTTATATTTTCGCGGTTGTTAATTGCACTAACATTTAACACACATTTTCACGGGTTTTCTCCACGTTCGTTTACGTTTCTACTTCGCATATCTGCCTGTTTCTGTTGATCGAAGGCATGAGATAATATTATCGAAACATTTTTATTTTCTCGATTATTAAAAACGGCGCAGGCGGAAATATTTTCTCCTCCGTCGTAATTTATTTCTCCGTGTCGAAGAAACTGATATTGTTAATCAAAGCGATACGAAAAACGTCTTTGTGATAATAAAAAAGCGACATCAAAATGTGTTTTTTTTCTTTTTTATTGGCACGTACTTAAGATTACTTTTGAGGAAATATCTGACTTATATAAAAAATTTGCTTATTTTATTTTAGTACTCTATTCATTCATCAAAAATATCCGAGTTCCTCTAGCTACATCTTATGCCAAAGTAAGCGATGGGTTTGTTACCATCTATACTCTCCATACTAATGTTATAAATATGAAAGCGTGTTTGTTATTTTGTCTTTTTTTCACACTGAAACTAAGCAATAGATTTACCTGATTCCTTAAGTGACATAGGATAGTTTATAGCGCAGCCTTGCCTTGCGTTTACACTCTTTATAAAAAGAGGTGAGATACAATGGGATATACTTATTGTTTATATTTTGTTTTGTCGTATTGGAGCACAGAATATAGGTATTATACCTAGTTAAAATATAGTGAGTAGTGAATATATATTCAGCAATGGTAATTGACAGGAAGCTGCATATGAATTTCCCGCGGACAACCGGTCGTCCTATTCCCCGGTCAAGTTCTGACACCCCCCCCCCCACTGTCCGGCTTCCGTACCCTCCACTTATCCCGCAACTATAATTCAGGCCATTCCTGCTATCCTGGTACATTCAATACAATACAATACAAATATTCTTTACATTGTATATTACCTGTTTTGTATGAAGCTTAAATAAATATTGCCATCCTTCTTGGATTCCTTTTGTAGCTTGGATTTTCATACAAACGCATGTCAAATGAGTAAAAACACGATGTTCATATTTTTGCCATGGTGAAAAGTGGCATTCATCCTTTACAGCAATATATTTATTTAAAAATTAACACAATATTCTCATATTCTATTATTCTGGCAAAAGTGGATTGTATGGGAACTGTTGGATATAGTACAAAAGATATAGCACATAAGTAAATACATGAAATTACAAATTGATTTTTCTGTACTTGACTGTATTTTACATTCAAATAATAGTACAGAATAATAGACTATAGACAATTTGTCGTCAGATTTGTATGATTTTGTGTATTTCATACAACATTTTCATACAACATTATCGGAAAATGGTTAAGCAGGAGTCTGCAGGAGTATGTACGTCCTCTAGTCTCCTGGCAGGCTGCCCGCTCGGAGTAGATGACGGCTGCTACTAAAACTCTCTTGTAAATTAACATTAAAATATGCCTTAGTTTAATTTCAGGATACCGTGCTGAAAAGAGTTCATGAAATTATGTTTTGTAGTTCAAGGGGATAAATCAATGATTTGTGGCTTGCATCTACAAAAAAAAACAAAAAAGCTTAAGAATTGAGTAAACAAAAAGATCGGTATTATTTGAGTCTTACTGAATAGAAGAGCAAAAGTGTCAATAAGTATTTATTCTTTTTTTTTTACTTTTGCGTCAAAAGAGCTAAATAGATTACTGAAATTAATGCAGAGAAATAAAATCCGCAGCGCTTTCTTTCAACAATTTTATGCAATGATTATGATTATGATTTGGGTGGAGAGGTAAAGGGCAATAGCTACCCAAAGACCACTGCGACCCAAGGGGATATACTTAATATTGTAGTCAGCCCCCATATGCTACAATATTCCGAACCTACAGCTTTGAAGAAGCTTTCTTTCTTTCTTTCTTCTTGAAGAAGCTGACGGTTTTGGTGGGCTTCTAGGGGGCAAGTTTGTGCGCATCTTACACCTTTTATTGACGAGAACATCGCATTCACTCAGAGGATGTGAAGTGACATTTAATGCCATAGATAGAGTAAACATTACATACAAGGAGACAAATATACAAACATGAATAAGGTGTACGTGTAAGCGGCCTTATTGCTTAAGGTATCAATTATTACCAGCTAACTTTAAGGTACTAGAGGGATGTTTTTTAAATGAGTCCGGAATGTTTGAATTCAGACCTGACTCGCCCTTGACAATTTCATGAAAAGATGCACTAAACTAAAAATTCCACAGACAGTATCATCCTTTTATGATAACGCTTCCAAAGTTGTTCTTGCCCGGGCGATGTACGGTCAAGCGCAGTGTAAGTTCAACACGCGCATAGCGATTTTGATTCTTATGCAATGGACATAAGAACGCTGCAAAGCACGCTAAGTAGTTCAGCTTAGCGTGCTCGTGGCTAAACGATAGTTGGGAAGTAATTTTAGCAGATTTTTATATGGAGTGTTAAAAGATGTTAAAGTTTTGTGAAGTCGTTTCTAGATGTTCTTTTTTATTACATTTTGTTATAGTATGACAGTTTATAGCAACTCTAGCTCTGTTATAATAAAGTGCAATTCAGATCGCACGACACTAGCTAAAAACACGATGCCACGTGACGACACCGTTAACACCTTTATTTCCCTATCTAAAACCACCCAGGGTGCATTGGCCGATTATACCTAAACTATTGACCCGCCTGATAGATCAGTCAGATATCGTTTTAAACATTCTGAATTATAATCCTGTCAAACAAAAAAAAAGCTCTAAGAACTTACGAACGCTGTGCGCGTTTTAAACTTACACTGAATATCAAGGTAAATAAAATGGGTTGCGGTTTTGTGTCAATGAAAAATATTTGTATAATAGTACTAAAAACTATAATATAGGTCTTCAGTTACTGTCCTCTTTTTTAACCGAGAAGACTGCTATAAGACAGAGAAGATTAGAGAAGCTTAACATAGCGGTTAAGGACTTTTTTAAAATCTTATTATAAAACTTGAGGCACAAGCTTTTTCAATTAATGTCATTTAAAAAAAATAATATTTATAATTGTAATAATATTTAGAGAAGATTTTTTTTAATTGACCTACGCTTGAGTCGAAAAAGTACGACGGATCAAGCTTCACCGGACTTGTTTGAAAAGATGCAACGCCTGTGGAGTTTCTTCCAACGAGTTCTTCTGACTTCTTCTCCACGGAAGACCGCCAAAGTTTTGAACTCGCCAGAAAAATATATGGTAACTGACTTAACTAAGTGATGTGTATACCTATCCTAATTTTAAATTCTTTGAAATCTATGAACCGGCTATCTCCCTGGTTCCTCTTCTCTGCGTTGGAGCTGATTACGTATGTATAAGGTGTGTGCGGTCGACTTCACAATCAGATCTTCCGACTCAAAGCTACGAAAAAACTTATATCGATTTTATTTATGAGCTTATTCAAGTTTTTTTTAGATGAAATTTCTTTATCATATTTCTGTCTACTGCTATTTCTACAGTCTACATTGATATGGCTAAAGCTGTAGCAATAATAATGTCTATGCTTGGCTATTATATGGATTAAAGATCGCAGTTGTTTTTACTTATACAGATGAGCACTGGTGCCCATTGTACATACGTTATACACGCACACAAATAAATACTCACACACACAATTATTCTGATTATGGTCTGTTGTCCATCACACTAGGTCTTGTAAAGGGCTGGAAGGCTTGCCTACTGCCCACGCTACATCTTCCGGCACTCGGCGGCCATTCGAGAACCTTTCTGCCCCAACAGCCGTCAGTTATACGCGCAATGTTGCCCACTGTGGCTTTGGTTTGCCTGCCTAACAGACTAACCACAATGTTTTATTTCTCAAAACTTATATTTTTTTATAAGTTTACTAACTACAGAATCTGATTGAATGCATATAAATGACGCATTAAAGATAGACATTAATCCCGTCTGCAATATATTCATGAGCGAACATGTTTCAGTAAATTATTAGTAACGACAACTACTTGAGAAGCTTGCATACTACACGAAGACTGTATTTTACGCGGTCTGTAAGACTGTAAGCCTCAATAATTTATAATTTCCATTTAAAGATTTTCAGGTATATAACCAGACATTTTTCCAGTATTTTCAATGTGTAAAAAACTATTTAAAGCCATTTACATTGAATGGTTTTATAAGATCTTAATAAGCGTTAAAATGTATTGTAAAGATTGTGTTACAAAAAAATCATCGTCATCATCATCTTGATTTCAGCATGTAGACCTCGGCCTCCCGCAAAGATCAAAAATTAAAATGACATTTCTTTATTCATCATAGGTTTTTTTTTAAATACTTAATGACATCATATCAGAAGTTAAGAAACTTTGCTCAAACCAGGACCGGCTCTCGTTTCAAACGAATGTACAAATCTAAGCAAAAAAAATATATAAAAGAGGCGATGCGATATCAGTTTGAACAAATTTGAAAAAAATGAAAAAAATGATTAAGAAAGCCTATTATAAAATAACAGATTACTTAGAGGATAAACATCAATGGGAATAGTTGCTTGGGTGACAGGCTTTTTCAATCGTACTTTACAAAACATTGTTATTAGTAATTAATATCATAATAACTAAAAATATGTTTAAAAGATGCAACTCCTGTGGAGTTTCTTCGGTGAGCTCTTCTCCACAGAAGACAGCAAAATTTTTGAACTCGCCAGAAAAGATAATTTAAATGACTTTAAGTGATGTAACATCCAAAAGTTAATAAAAATAAATTCTTTGAACTCTTTGAACAGAACTGGCTGGTTCGCGCAATGTGTGCGCTGCTGTGGAGAAGAAGGAACCCGCCGAAGAAACTCCACAGGATCGCATGTTTTGTAAGATTCTCTTATTTTTTAAATATACTTTAAAAATATTGCAATATTGTTATAATACTAGTTATGACGAACTAATTAAATTTATGAAAAATCTTCATAATGATCGGTAATGCCACGGAATATATATAATGCGTTACCCCACGACCCTCACCACATTGTAGGGGGTCCTTCAGACAATTTATTGTTCTCACATTATGGCATCCAGTGTAAAACCTTCTGTGAAACTCTACCTTCTCAGATTAGCTTCAATTTCAAAGATAAACAAATGGGTTAAGACAAAACAAACATTAGACAGGCATTGCTCAACCTCAGATAGAGGTCAGAGGTTGTCAGCCGAATACAAAGTAGGTCATTTCAGGGACCGAGCTAAATAGTAAAAGAGTAGCGATTCATATCATAAACTAATAGGTACAGTAACCAGCACATGCGGCTGGACATTTTCACCTTAAAAGCGTATGTATTCTGTAGCGGTAGAGGTGAATTTTGTAGTTAGTGCGTATGACCAACCGCATGTGCTGGGTTCTGTGCATAATAGGTTTCAGTAAAAGATTTAAAAAAAGTATTAAAAATATAATTATTGTTTAAAATTTTTTGAAACAAATGAAATTGTGTGTTTATCTTTGTACGTGATCTAGTGTATAAATAAAAATTACATTATTTCTTTATAATAAAATCCAATATATAAAAAATATATTATACGTTACAATCACAACAGAACACAGAAGTGAGTGGCTTATTCCACCAATCAAATCGGGGTATGTTTTTGGAATATAATTACCTACGTTTTTATGCCTATGATGTGTACAATGCATATTATTTCGAAATATGGATATACAGGGCGTTCCACGGCTATGCCGCATGGAGTATAACTGTGGATGCTACTATCTGAAACACAAATTTCAAATAAATACACTCCACTTTATAAGATCAACTATGAAATGGGCTCCACGTTCATATATCGCTTACCTACCCAGAACAGAACTAGATCAAGGACGTTTGAAACGGACCAACCAGAGGAGACTGCGCTACTGGGAAGATATGTACCGAAATGATAGCATCGCATCAGTATTGCCACATGGATAGAACTAAAATAATAAAATAATCCTACTTATATTATAAACGCGAAAGTTTGTGAGGATGGATATATGGATGTGTGGATGTTCGTTACTCTTACACGAAAAAACTACAGAATGGGTTTTAATAAAACTTTAAAATAATATAGTATACATCAATAATACAAGGGCTAGGTAATTTTTATCGCAGTGAAATAACTCATTCCCACGGGAAAATCTGGAAACGTGGGCGGAGCCGCAGGGCGGAAAGCTAGTAATTAAATGAAATACAAACAAATAATAATATTTATTACAAAATTTGTGAAATCATAAACACAGGTACATAATAATATTGAGATCATAGATACAGTACTTAACTTATGATAAGTCAGCTGACATAAACTTAAAGGTTAATCCTGTGCTAAAAATTCTAGCTAAGTAATCCAAAATAAAAATAATTCCATCCAATTTTCTAAGTATTTGTTTTATTATTGACTAACTATGACTTGGCATTATCCAAGTGTTTTTGTTATTGAGTACGACAGGGACTGAAGCTTGGATCTCCTTGCATGTCCGGCCAAACAGGCACACATGGCGGCGGCGGCGGCGGCATTAACAGACGGTGTACGTACATACTCGTGTTATTCTGAAAAAATAATAAATTTTCGTTATGCTTTGGTTAAAATAAAATAATCGAAAGATTTACTGTGATTTGAATGAAATAATTTAAAAATAAAAAGAAATGATGTTACCTATATTACATGAATTATGTCATTGTATGATGCAAGAATAAAAATTAATTTTAGAAACAGTAAACAAACGGTAAACCTAAGTCCTAACCTAAACATTTGATTGAAACAAATAGTAACAATCCAAATTTCTAAATAACGTAATAGTTTTTTTAAATTCATAAAAAAATATTTAAAATAAATTTAATTAGTTGTGCATATTTTTAACTACATCTGGCAACACAGCATCTGATCGGAACAAAGAGCTCAACGGAATTACGTAATATATTCAGACAATTTAAGAGATTTGCCCTTTCTCTCCCCCACCCCGCTAGAGCTGCAAGGGGAGGAGGTGAGTAGTCATCAAATTAACTGGAATGAAGTAAAAACGCGACAGTTTGTGAATGATGGGGATTGAAGCTAGATTGAAGAAGATATAGGATTGAAAAGTGACAGAAGAAGAACAGACAAAATCCCACTTAATATTATAAACCTGAAAGTTTGTAAGGATGTATGGATGGATGTTTGTTAGTCTATCACGCACTAACTAGTATTAAAGCTTGTATTACAGACGTAAAAGTTTGTGAGAATTGATGAATGTTTGATAATCTTTGACGCAAAAACGAAAAAAATATATTTTAGGAAACTATTCAAAATTATAGCTATATACATCGGGATAACAAATAGGCTCTTTCCCACGGGAAAACGGCGGTGGACGGCGGCGGAGCCGTGGGGCATAAAGCTAGTCACAGGATATGTTACTTATAAACTAACTATAGAAAAATTCGCTATAGCTTAATAACCATCCACAAAATTAAAAATACTACTTAGCACGTTCGCTTTAATAATACTAGCACTTACAGTTACGTGGAAATACATAGGTTAAGTTAAGGCGGGCAGCGAAACCGCCAACATGTTTGAAAAAGAATGTTTTTTAGCATTATAAAGTTAAAAATATGCAAAGTCATACTTCTGTTTTACAAAATGACTTAAAAGTGCGTTTTAATATTTCAAACTAGCTTTGAATGCAACTCTAAAAACCTTATGAAATACTTTTGTGATGCTGCTGATATTTTTATCAGCTGTATTATTTAATTTTACTATGCCCCACCAGGATTCAAACACAAAACCTCCATAATATTTATTGAGCGTTTACCACTTGACTTCGAAAGCTGTTTATTTAAATGAAAACAACAAAATGTAAAAACCGCTCAATTTCTTTCGTTCCGCACTCGTTTTTCCTTCGGGTCGTAACCACAGGGCTAGCGAAGGTCAACCGCAGACAAGAATGCCCCCAATATAAGACCCTGGGGGAACCTTGGGGGCAATTGATGGCTGCGGGGGGAAGACCAAACAGCTGGCAGACAGGAGGTTTAGATGAGGCGATTTGTAAGGAATGGTTTTCTTTCTTTACAATATAATTAAAATAGGTAGAGATGGGATTCGAATTCTTTGGGATGCTTATTCGACGTTGTTACAGTGAAGTAAAATATCGTGAGGTAATCTGCAAAACTTACAAAGAAATTGAAAGGTAGGTACAATACCTAATGTATGTTGTTGACCAAGCCGCACTCAGCCGTCTTCGTCGACTAAAGCCTATTTACTCAGGGTTGGATCGAGCCCCTCGGTGAGGATATATTTGGGCTGTTAACGTACTAGGATACGTAATCAACATTGCGAATACATTTTTTTTTACCAGCTGTTATTACTTTCTTCCGTGAGAATGAGGTGATTTCTAAACAATTAAACAATTTATTTATTTACTTAAATAGAGTTCAACAATTTGTGGTGGCCGATGCCTCCCATTAAGTTTTTAAAAACCTGTGTCGGGAGACACCGCTCTTCATATTAACTAAGTAGGTAGGTAAAAGAAACAATTACTTAAATAAAATAAGTTCCTAAACAAATTTTTATGACATAGTATTTAAGGTAAGTTTAAAAGCCATACTATGTAATACCTATTATGTAAGTGTAAGTGTGTGTGTGTGTGTGTGTGTGTGTGTGTATGTGTGGGGGGTGTGTGTGTGTGGATGTGTGTGTATGTATGAGCCCGTGTATATGTGTGTTCGTGGAAATGCAATTATTAGGTCACTGCCAAAGCACACATTACGTACCTATGGCGGCAGCGCGCGGCGCGCCTAGACAGATGGTCCACTCGGACCTTTCTCTTTCTCTTTAAAGTAACCTAGATCAGACTATTACGAACACAACAAAAATAATTATCCAATTAGGTGCAGCCGTTCTGAAGTAATGAATCCATTTTAAAGATAATTGTTATATGACATCAAAATTGAACAAAAGTGCTACAGTAATCCAAAAGGCGGCCTAATAGTTGTAACAGCAATCTCTTCCAAGCTTTCTCATACTGCTAGATAAAGGCCAGAAACAATAGCTGCAAAAAATTTACAAGCATAGAAAAAACAAAACAAAAAATTAAAAAGAGAACACCGTTATTGCGTTCCGCCGGCGCCAGTCCAGCGCACTACATCCATTTTTTATGTCTGTGACCGCTTTTTGCGCTGAATTTATCGACGGGTGTTGCCATGCATCACCGGAAGCACTTTGCGAGCGGAGCCGGGGCGCAGCATTGTTCAGGGATTACGGTGATGAGTAAATTAGGAGACAGTGGCTAGAAATATGGCCGCGAGTTACGATATAGCGGTCGAGGGTGAAATAAAAGGCAGTGCGCGTGTAGATAATACTTTGTGAGTAAAACTGGATTTAAAACTGGTATAGGAATATTCTCCATTTTAATTCCTAAATACTAACATTTTTATTAAATAATTATTTGTTTTTTTTTAGAATCAATTTCAGCCCATATTAACATGTAACATGGTAAAATTAATCTTCAAGTAAACACTGTTATATTCTCTTCCTTTTCTAATGGATCTCATCCTACTAAAAATTAATTTCACTTTTTACCATTTTTAAAATTATCGACCGTGGTCTATATTTGTACCATGTTGGCTGAATACTTAAATGTCCCTAGCGAGGGACTCGAACCCACCCTGTGTCAGGGTAAATATAAGCATTTAGTCAACCAGCCTCCCCCAGTGCGGGTTGGTCCAAACGTCTTCTAGACTTACTTCAAAATTGCTCAAAATTACAGATACCAGAAACTCTACCAAAAAAATCGCAATTATTAAACAAGAGAGCAATCCTTACTTGAATTGCCTTTCACTATCATAGGGTTACACAAATGTTCTTGTTCGGTAACATGATGACCTTAAGATAGCTTTGTTTAGATAAAAAAAACCTTCCGACAAATCCAAACCTTTCTCAATCCAAGTTCTTAATACCTTGAGTCTCATGTGATCCTGGTAGCGTATTTCCGAACTGTATACTGGTACAGACACAAAATTTCTCTGTAATCACATGTAATTTGCTCTTTAGATAAAGAGCAAACTAATACTAATACAGACATTGTTTATTGAAAATACTAATTGCATATTTCTGAAAAACTATGATCCTTTACTTCAATTATTTTATAAATTCTGATTCTATTTCCAAACTGATGTCGACTGTTTAAGAAAAACTATTTACAGGTTTATTAACTACTAGTTTGCCCGCCCGCGTTAACAGTTTTTCCCGTGGGAATGAGACATTTGCCCGCAGCACAACCGTAATGATAATTATTTATTTTGTAAAGTAGATTATAAGTAGGAACTTATTGTTTGTGGAGAAAATAAAAACAATTTTCCTTTTTTTTCCTATCACAGTAAAACTTTTAAGAAGTCCATGGTATTGAAAGTAAAAGGAAATTTCCGAATACTAGCGCGTACCTACGCTGCTTAGCAATACGCATCCTGGTATATGGTATCCGTAACTTGGTATTCGCCGGGCCGAGTGGTGTTCGGTCCTTGCAAGTTTTTCTGCAGATATCATCTGGGTGATGATTTATCTGTTCCGAAGAAAAGTTTTTCCTTTGAGAGAGAATCGGGTAGCACCACACTCACGCCGAATATCGAATATTACGATGATATGAATTATTATTGTCCCAAATTCTTAAACATGTTATTAAATTTTAATGAAATGATGTTGAATGATGATGACTTAAATGGCTAGGTACCTTTAATGTTTATAAAAAAATATATGTAAATGAATAATTCACAATAATTCTTAATTCAATTCATTCATTCATTCATTCATCTCAGCCTGTAGACGTCCACTGCTGGACAAAGACCTCCCCCAAGGATCTCCACAATGATCGGTCCTGCGCTGCCCGCATCCAGCGTTAGTTCAATTAAATAATTTAAATCATATGAAAGCTCAGAACACCGAATAGTAGACCCTACAGAAGCACAACGGAAGGCTCACTTATCGTCATACTTTTAATTAAAATAAAAAGCATATCTAGCTCCGTTACAATAAAGTGCAATTCAGGTCGCACGGCACCAGCTAAAAAAGCAGAGCTGTCGTATTTATATGGATTATAAACACCCATTCCCTTAAAATTACTTTATTTCAATATAAAACATCAAAGGCTATACTGGGAAATACTAAAAATAGTATTTAATTATACTAAAAGGGAAAGGGCGTGTGTCCTCAAACCCTCCCGAGAGAAAAACGACTTCCTAGATAAGCACCAAAATGCGAATACGTCAAAATCACACTGAGACTTTCAACGTAAACAAACATTACTCGGAAACGGTTTAAATTCGGATTGTGCTTGCATTCAGGCTGCCAATTGTAAGAGACAGCATAACCGATGCCACAGTAGTACAGTACTAACATTTGAGAATGTTCATGAAATCTTACGAGCGTTCCATTCGCCAACGAACAGAACATTCGCCTCGAGTGTAGCCGCACCACACCCAAATCTCCCTAAGTTATGTATCCACTTAAACTGTAGTTATCCAAGCGAGGGGCGCAGAAGCTAATTCACGCCCCAAGAAATATTTAGGCACGTCATTTGAAAGATATATCGAAGATATAAACTTTACGGTGGATGACCGACCTTGTAAGCTCCGGTGTTTTTTTTTACAAATCCGGTGAAGCTTGATCCGTCGTACTTTTTCCACTCAAGCATAGGTCAATCAAAAAAAAAACGGTGTTTTTACACTGTGAAATTTAACTGGTTGTTTATTCACAACATAGTGGTAGTACTCATAAAACTGAACAACTTTCCGTAAGAAATTTATCTATCTTTCTAGTTAGAAATCTTAAAAAATTCAACTTTTCATATACTTCAGTCACGTGACCGGCCACTCTAACAAAGAAATATAACACTTATTTAATTATTAAAAAAGTAAAGTTTTAGGTGGAGTATTTAGATAAAGACTTAGATAGATAGTGACTTATTTTGTCAACTTTTGGCTTACACAAAAATACATCAGCTCACTCGGCAATATCATGCCTAGAAACTAAACAAACACAACACATACACACACACCTTCATACAGTCAAAGACACAACACACAACAACACAACTAATACATACAGATACTAACATAATGTTGCTCACATATATCCACAGGTCATAAAAATTAGATCAGTTTAGCAATTGTAACATAATAATGAAATTAAATTTTAACTGATTAAATATTTGCATGAATTATAGAATTTGTGTCCTAGATAAAAGGCATTGCCTAGTGTGGTTATCATTGAAACTCACAATGTTAATTAAGGACTTGTTAATAAATACATTTTCATTTTAAAATAAGTATTTAGTTTCCAAGCGGATCAATTATTCCGGCACCCGGGTTTGTTTTTTTTTTTTTACCTATTATGCTTGAGTCGAAAAAGTACGACCGATCAAGCTTCACCGGACTTGCGGGGATAACCGGGGTTTGTTTATGGCCTCGAAACCTACACGATAAGCAAGCAGTAACCGGTAGTTTCCATCCGAAAAATACGAAAGGGTAATAATGCTTAGAAAAGTGTAATGAATGCACATAAACCTGCACTGTACAGTGCTTGAAATGAAATGAAATGAAATGAAATGAAATATGTTTTATTCTAAGTAAGATTTTACAAATCACTTTTCGACGTCGAAGTGTCGTTTCGACGCTTCACTTAGCTATCATCATTCTTATTCACGGCCAGTCTAAACCCCTTGACTCTGTACTTTACGCCATGAATTGATACTTCCTTTTCCAATAAGAAAGAAATAAGCGTTGCTAAAAAAATCCTTTCCAAAAAAGCAACAGCATCCGTCTTTAATATTTAAAGGCAGAAGCCCCAGTACATTAACTAGTCAAATTGCCTCCAGAACTCCGAGGGGGGGGACAGACGGAGGGACGAGAGGGGAAGGGAGGGGATCTGGATCGGAAGTCGTCCGTTTTAAAAACCATTACCGTTGTGGGGTCATAAAAACGAGCCAGCGCTTAATTGCGAGTAGTGATGGGGTCGGGATTTGAATCCCGCTTTTAACAGGATTTTGATACATCTCTATCTCTAGTCATTTTTAAGAAGCCATCTTGAGAGTTATGAATGTATGGTAAAGTTTTACTTTAATCATTTTGTCAAGTCTTTAAAATTAAGCATAGGTACTTAGATTATTATTGCATAAAAATATTAATATCAATTAAGCATTTTGATGGAAGGATGACATTTTATTCTATTTTAAGCTTGACCATAACAATTAAACTTACTCTGGAGCGCCAAATGAATATTTTTATGTTTCTTGCAACAATTTCCATTATAATAATAATTACTACTAAAATCTAAATTTCTTCCTTGTCATACCACAGGTAATTCATCAAACCTGACGTACACTTAACATTTTTAAAATAATTATTCTTTATTGACACCAGAAATTGATTGACGGTTTCTTTTTTTTTGCTTTTAACCCTTTTTTTTTAGTATAACTATCGAGTTTCTCTTACTTTATTTTACTTTTTGGTATCGTCCCGTAAATTACGCTTATTTCACAGCCCTATTCCGGGACGGGACCGCTTTATGGTAATTTGATTTGAACGGGACGAAGCTGTCCCGAGTGTCCCGGCACTCGAATCACAAAACCTGAATTAGGATCTGGGGACGGCTTTGAAATTAATGTCTTAATCTGACTGGACGGATTTGGACTTAAAATATACCTCGTTGTATCCAAAAAATAACTAGTAAATTAATTGTAAATAAAACAGACAATTCCGACATTGTGCTTTTTTTGTATTTTTATAACCTTGTAATTACCTAATAAACAAATAAAATTAAATAAATAATAAGTTACGCTTAAACATGTGATTGTTAGGTATTTTTCTGAGCTTTACCTACTATTATACTTCTGTGCCTTTACTTGAAACATTTTCCTTTGATTACTCACTCGCTAACGATAATAATTATAGACAAATAATTTGGCATAACCATCAAACACCTATTATAATTCCCTCAAGCCGCTGGGCGGAAAGCTGAAAAATAAATTACAATTTAATTAAATTGTAAGGAATGTAGAGTGTACTCGTATTTGGACAACAAATTGAATATAAACAACGTCCTCGAACAATTTACACAAACTGTTTGGATTGCAACTTTATTCTGTATATTGTTGTTATTCACTTGACCTGTTTACGAACACGATTGACCTAATTTCTACGTCAAGTGGATTTATTTTGGACTGAAGTAGTTTTCGAAGTATTTTTTCAAGTAAAATAATATCATATTCAAATAACAATTATCATGATTATTTTTCGTAATAACTGTAATCCATTACTTATTATGTTATTAAATGTATTTTATAATATTTAAGGTAAGTGGGATGAGGTAAATCTCATTGCCAACATTGGTTCATTGTTTTGTTCATACATTGTTTTGACAATAACAAACAAACAGAAAAGTATCCTAATCGGTGCAATCGTTCCTGAATGTGATTCGGTTGTTTGTTTGTTTTTTTTCTATTATGTAGAGACATATAAGATAGATGTCTCTAAACAGCCTGAGGCGAGAGCAAGCTTTTATTTGAAAAAGTTCATTCACTTCATATATCGTGTGAATCTCGAGGCTGTAATGAATATAGGATAGTATATTATATAGATAAATTCTGTGGTTTTCAAAATCCCAACTATTATTATTTAAAACGTGATATTTACCGTGTACTTAATTTTGTTTTGTGTTTGCCTGATAATAATACGAGTATATTATTCACAATAGTTATAGAGTTTTGCTAGAGTTTTATTCCAACAAAAATATTTTTGAACAAGATCATCATAACACCTTTTACCTGACTGCTCAAAATGTAAAGGTGCAAACGTGTCCATACGTCTCGTACTGGCGTTGGTCCAAGCGCGGGAAGGCCGCCATCTTGGCAGCCATATTTAAAATTACCTCCTCGAATATATCTCTGTCTTTGGCAGCGTCTGCTTCGGAGCGCCGTTTCGTAGATTTACTGATCCCCGGATAATTCTGCTGGACTCGGTTTTTCTTAATTTTTGCTTGAACATGAGACAAAAAAATTTAAAGGTAAATATAGAAAAAAAACTATTTCGCTCAATTTCATTAGTTTTGAACGAGCGTTCAGCGTTTTATTTTTCATGTTTTTTTGATGAATTACATTTCTGTTGTTTCAAACTAGTATCCATTAATTTACATTAAAGTAAATCATATAAAATATTATTTAAAGTAAAATTCGTTCTTTTATCTATCTACTTATCTTTCATTACATTTCGTTCACCCGTTATTGCATTGAATAATGAACATTCAAACTTCTAAACTTTTACATGTACAATAATATTAGAACGATAATGAACTCAGCTATTTATAAACACATTTTAATAATGTTTTAAAAAAAAACTTATGAGCACGAAATAAAAAAATGTACCTACGCGGGGCGCCCCGATCACTTCTGTGGTAGAGCATGACATACATAAATTTATTAATTTGAAAACACTATTCATGCCCTCAAACTTTTCCAATATGTTATTTAAAATAAATACTGTTTATTAATGCTACCGAAATACGCTCCGCGCACAGGGTAGGATTTAGGACGCTCAGTTTCGTCCTGCGCCTAATGGGACGTAGCAAGTGGCCGAACTTATCGGGCCCCACTTTATTGAGAGGTGCGCTCTTAAAACACTCTCAGAGCTTAACCTGGATCTAGAGGTCAATTTAACGGAAAAATTAACGAACCTCTAGATAAGTGTTCCATTTCCTAATTTTAAATTCAAATAAGCTTTTTGAGGCGGCCATTTTCGTAATTTGTGTTTAAACTAAGATATGGTTTACCGACACAAAGTTCTAAAGTGACTTTAGCATGCAAAAGAGTTTAAACGAAATGCTCACCTAATTTTATTTTGATTTGATAAGAAAATATATAATAATATATTTCACTGATCTTCTTGGGCCAACTTGACAAAACTCTGCAATATTTTCCACAGATATTTTTTATTGGGGACAAAAATAAGTTTACTTTTATAAATTAAATACCATAATTATGACGGACAAATCTTTCTGTAAATAAATTAAAAGCGTTATCGAAATAATTAGATTCAAAAGTTTATGAGAAATGGAAAGAGTTAAGTATTAATGGCGAAAGTTCTAAAGAAAAACAACATTAAGAAAATGTGGCCGTGACAGTCAAGTTTCTGATTTGTAGCAAAAATACCAAAGTTATAAACACTAGCTTTCCTGCGTAAACGGTGTTATTAATTTACCCGAATGTGTTACTTTACCTATCAAGGCATCTATTATTTACTTTTCAATTGTTCCGTCCGGCTCCGACTAGCCTGTAAATACTGGATTACTTTAACAGCCGTCATTATTCGAGTGTTAAAACGATATCTTCTTATTACCTGTTTCGGGTTCGAATCCCGGTATTTCTTTGTGACACTTTTCCTAGTTGCATCAGGTCAATGAACTACCAGATTACCCTAACAGACACCCTACACTGACGTCTTTCAAGCGACTTTCCAGCGACGTCGTCGCGCCAGCGTCAACGCGACGCCAGCACTGGCTGTCGCGCATACAATCATAGACAGGACAGCGAGTGAAACAAAAGAAAGATGTCTTCAAAAAAAAAAAAATTGTGTTCCAAAAAAACGCAGCGCTGACGTCCGTTTCGACAACGCTCAAAAGACGCCAGTGTGGGGGGTCTGTAAAAAGAAGATTACGTGTTTTAGAAGGCACGTAAATTCAGACGTTAAACGATTCACGTAAGAAAGCTTTCAGCGATACTATCCTTACTAAGTTGGATAAGATCAATGAAAAATAAAATGTATAGTTTTAGCGAGGACGTAAGAAAATTAATTTTAAAAAATATGTTTGAAACACACAAGAATTTTAATTATGCAAAAAATAATTTTTAACAAAAATATTTGAGAACAAACCACAAGAAAATAGTTCCTAACTCCACGAGGACTCGGGCGCACGCCGCGCGCGCTGCCTTTTATACTCAGCATGCCGACGTCACTGTCACGACAGGTCTTGAGACCCTTTCTAGGCTTAAAATTGTATATTTTTCTTTCATTCGTTCATTAATTCTTGTATTAGTTAGTAATTAGTATACACCGTGAAATTTTATTGTTCCTGTTCCGGCAACATAGTGGTAGTACTTACTCATGAAACTGAACAAATTTCCCTAAGGAACATAGATTAAAATTTTACAGTGTATAGATTTCTTTTTTTCATTAAGGTTCGTATCATACGGACGGAACCCTGAGAGCTAAAAACACATTGAAAAAAGGCCCAACTGAACCAACAAACTCAACGCAAAGTCAGTTAATTCTCGCTATCCTCACCCAGTTTTCCCGCCAACCGGTCCCTTGTGACGTCACGGCCCATTGTACTATCCCTTTGTCCGTCTTGATTGTTTCTCTCACCCCTTAATCTCGTAAAAAGTTGCCAGAAACACCCCCCTATTGTTTTGAAGACAATTTCAAACCCATTTTTTGTGTATAACGAGTTTAATTTTAGACACTTTTGGAGGTGATTGTATCTTAATCGTAACATGAGAAAATGTTTTTCTTTGGAGCTACTAATGAAATTATCTTTTTGTATTTATTTCAGGCAGGCAATTTTATGAATAATTTATGATTGATATATTAATATGTTAACTTCCTTTATCTATACTAATATTATAAAGAGGAAAGGTTTGATTGTTTGTTTGTTTGTTTGCATCGAATAGGCTCCGAAACTACTGAACCGATTTCAAAAATTCTTTCACCATTAGAAAGCTACATTCACCCTGAGTAACATAGGCTATATTTTATTTTCAAAAAAATTAGGGATCCTTCCTAAACCTTCAATAATGTAACCCAAGGTGTAAAAAAATACCTAAAATATTCCTTATAATTGCATAGGCTCCGAAACTACTAAACCGATTTTATTGAAACATGGTACAAAGATAGAAATAACCTTAGGGACGGACATAGGCTGCTTTTTACTGAGGGAAAATATCTCATTCCCACGGGAAAGACTGCAAGCGCGGGCGGAACGGTGGGGCGGAAACTTGATATCTATCTATACCACAGTCTATACCAATCTGAGCTTGGGGTATGATAGAATAAACCTTGGAAATTAACATAGGCTACCTTTTACCGCGGGAAAACTCCTCATTCCCACGGGAAAAATGGCAGCGCGGGTGGAAAGTTTTGATGAAACTTTGTACAGAGATAGAATAGACCCTGGGGATGTGTATAGGATACCTTATACTACGGGAAAATACTTCATTCCCGCGGGAAAACACCTTATTTCCACGGGAAAAATAGTAGCGTGGCTGGAAAATTAAGATGAAACTTGGTACAGGGATACAAAAGATTCTGGGGATGGAAAAAGGCTTCCTTTTACCGCGGGAAAATACTTTATTCCCACGGGAAAATTGGTAAGGTGGGCCAGAAGTTTTGATGAAACTTGATACAGAGATAGAATAGACCTTGGGGAAGGTAACAGACTACCTATAACTGCAGGACAATAGTTCATTCCCATGGGAAAATGGTAGTTCTAAAGGGGTGTTTTGGTAAAACTTGATTACAGAGATCGAATAGATTTTGGAGATGGATATAGGCTACTTTAACCGAAAAAAATATGTTATACTGTTGGCGCGGGTAGAGCCGCAGGGCGAAAAGTTGTAATAAAAAAATAGATAGGTACAGAGATAGAATAAACCTTGCAGAAGGACATAGGTTACCTTTTACCGCGGGAAAATACCTCATTCCCACAGAAAAAAACGGTGAGTGGTTAAATGCGAAAGTAATGTTTCTGTGTTTGTTACACTTATTGGAGGTCAGAAGCAGAGAGTGATATAGGCTACTTTTTCAGGCTGGGAAACATCTTATTCCTATGGAAAAAGACGAAAACCAATGCGAGCGAAGCCGCGGGCGGGCAGCTAGTTTCAAATAAAACGGTCAATACATAGGTACTTAAAGACACGTTTTGTTTTAGAATGAAATAAAGTTAACAAGATTAGTAAGAAAAATAAAAATAAGTTGATACACAAATACACCGTTCTAAGCCAAAGTTGTGCTCTACTTACTAATAAATTTTAGCGTAAAATACGAAAACTTGCATAATAAAGCGTGCACCAGACACCGCATACATGCACCAAAACAAGACTATCCGAGAACGACGACTATTCTTAGCGGGGTTGCCAGGTTGAAGGAATTACTTATAGTCAGATCTTTATTTTATTTATTGAAATAATATAAATACTTTAATATTTTATTTATCAAACTATAAATTGATTTTATGTTTAATGAAAATGCAGCCCACGTATAAAAATTGCTACCTGATGTATCTTTAAATAAAAAAGTAAACAAAATTTTGTGTAAGTAGTTTTAGCAAGCGAGCAAATAGTTGATTCAAACAATATTTTTATTTTTATTTATTAGTTTAGGAAAACAAACATCATAATTAAAGCTTAAAAATACGTGAAGATATTTACAAAAGAAAACGTAGCTATAGCCACATATTATTTTTAGTATTTATTTCTTAGTAATATAATTACAGTTGGTTCTGGCAGCCCCGCCGTTCCGCTAACAGCGCAAGTTTCCTCATTACGCGCCCTCATCTGCTCTCACATCTCATCTGCATCGCTGCCAACTCACGGCGATGTATGCCGACCGCCAACATTAAAACCATAAGACTACTTATTCTATCAAATGATGAGCTAATTACACGACAGCAGTCGTAAAGCAAGAGCCCATTGCATACATTAAAACCTCATTCGTTTACAACCAATGACTTATCTAAGTGACGTAACATCCAAAAGTTAAAAAAATAATTCTTTGAACTGTTTGAACCAGGACGCATTTCATTTTAATTCTGAAATACTTTTTTACAACGGATGAATTCATAGTCTTTAATTTGATTAATTTATTGTTTTATTTAACGTAAACTTTTGGAAAAAGTCTATAAAGTAAGTGTAACTTGTCGAAGTTCTATTACGAGTAATTCGGATATTCTTATTTTCATAATCTTGAGTGGAAATAGTTCACAAGGAAAATTGCGAGCTAATAGCCACCACAAGTAACCTCTGGATTACTTTCTAGGAAGTCTTTTTTTATTATCTTGTTATTTAATTATTAAAGCGGTGTCTCAGATGGTTATTTAGTCTGTGGTCGTGGGAAACGTATTCGTCGGGAGCTGCAGCTTAAACACACCTGAACCCTGAACCGAATGAGACGCGGATTGATGTTTAACGATAATCACACAGTTTAACGTACACTTGATGACAAGACAAATGTAATTTAAATTTTATAGACGAAGAATAGTTAAGAAGGTAGATAAGAGAAAAAGAAACAAATATTTCTTAACCACTGTCATGTCCGAAATGCCCAACCATGGCAGCGCGAATCGCCCGTACCGCCCCGGCCGGCGCAAGCGCAAGAGTTTGCGAAATCGAGCGGCGGCCCGGCGCAGAAAAATCATCATAGTTTAAAAACTACAAGGCTATTATTCTTTAAAAAAATACAGTCGATAGCTATGGACATGGGCAACATATATGCGCAGTATTAAAGATTAGAACTGTTATTTGAACACTTTAAAAAAATAATTACGGCAAAACCTAACCTAACCTAAAAAAAAAAAGGCCTATTTTTAGAACGGATTTTTTCGCGTACTCACTTGAATCATGTCGGAATCCTCCAAAACACTCATTACTTAACACTTCACGATTATTTTGATATAAAACACACACAGAAATACAAAAAACTCATTAATATTTCCACAAGATACGACAGAGTCCCGATTGTAAACAGATGACGTCAGTTTTGACTTCGAAGAAAAAATACTCATCGAAAAAAAAATTACACCTGCCACCTATTATTTGGTTCGTAAACTATTTGAGAAGCTTTCCATAGAGGTGTCATAGCAAACAGTTCAGTATTACATGCACAGATGGCATTTTAACAAAAATATGTAGTCGCGGGGACTGCAGTCCCCCGGGCATGCTCCAATTTTCTGACCGCGGGGACCCGAGTCCCCGGGACATTGAGGTGGAACACATAGGCCGAGAAATTAGGGATTGCACGCGCTGCGTATTTGTTGCCTACTCCATAGACGGTTACACTATCTATTGTTTTCCTAACCTTTCTTAATTTTATTGAAAGTCAAATGAAACATTATTAAATTCAAATGTAACATAAAAACACGGTTTTTATTATGAATTTCAAATAAAAGTCAATTTATGTTGACAATTTTTTTGTTTCATTACCCAACATTTGCCGTGAACGATTCTAGTGTTGTAAAAAATTATTATTATTTGGAAACCGGTATACCGCCGATGATTACAGTATAAGTAAAGCGAACAAAATGGATGACAATTTTACAAAATATACTTAAATAATATGCTTTTCAATATGTAAGACTATTTCTTTCTTCTACAGATTCAAAAATTTTTGAGAAGGTTTAAAATATACTCTCTTTCTGATAGTTTCTGTGGATATGATTCAGTTAAAATAATAGACGTATCTTTTTTATCGATGCTTTTCCTGTTAATATTATTAAAATTTAATTTAACTTTTGTTATTTTAATAATCAAAACTTTGTAGATCTTAAACATTAAGAACATCCTTACTGTTTAATCAAAACGATCTTTTTCTTTTTTTGATTGTTAAAAACTGAGATGTCGGTAAAAACCGGTATCCGTAACTAAACACGCGCCAGCACTACAAAGCGATGGAATGTAATATTTGAAGCTCTGATATATTCGATTAGGGAGGCGGTACCTACATAATTGATTATTTGAATCGGCGTTGCTGACGGCATTAATAAGCGCTCATTAGATCCTGTATAGGTAGGGTTGCCATCCGTCCGGGTTTCCCCGGATTTGTCCTAGTTTGGAGGGCGTCCGGCGCGGCGGTGGGGTTGAATTCATAGTCCGGCAATAAAATTCTGGGTTTTCCATCAAAGCCCGACCCCATCAATTTAAATAAAAATTATGTATTATCACACGTGCACAGATTATCTAATAAACTGCGCAGTATTTCATGCAAAAAATACTTAAAATTTATGTTTTTTTTTTAACAAGTACGGTGTAAGATGTATTTTTTCATTTAGATGTAAGTGAAAATAAAAGTATTACAGTGTCCGGACAAAATCCGGGGAACTTACGCTTTCGGTCCTGGGGGGCAAGTTTTAGAAATGGCAACCCAATGGCAATGTATAGGAAATCAATTTATCAGACACAAGGACAAATTAACTGCTCATTGTATGTTACAGACCCCCACACTGGCGTCTTTTGTGCATATTTTCAGCGTCGTCTTTTAGAAAGGCGCTGTGGGCGGGGCCGGCGCGCCAAAACTATGAGCAAAACGCTCATACTTCACGCAAAGAAACGATCGCGCTGTCTAACTCACACATAGCTATAAAAATCTACATCAGTGTGCGTGCATGCGTATGATTCGTTTCCATTTGAAATCGCGTGATTGAGCGGCGCTATGATTGGCTAGATTTGAAATTGCAAATATGTGCGTAAACTTCATCTTTATTGAAGTACAGATGTAGTGGAGGTGAAAGGTGGGGTGGAATCGGCGACACCGGATTTCATACGGACGGCGCATTATCGCCATTCTAACCTCTTTTAAATGTTCTGTGGTCGTCGCGCATACAATCATAGGTAGGACAGCCAGTGAAACAAAGAAAGTTGTTTGCAAAAAAAAATGTGTTTCAAAAAACGCAGCGCTGACGTCGCGTCGAAAATGCTGGAAAGACGCTCGAAAGACACCAGTGTGGGGGTCTGTTACCGAAAATATTAAAAATAAAATTCTATTAATTCTAGTCGATGTAAATAATTCCAAGCTTAGTTAATTAATAATATTTAAAAATAAATCTTCTGTTTATATTCATGTGAAATGTAAAAAATTCCTAAAAAATATAAGATGTAATTCCATAATCGTGTTAGGACATTTATAAAATTAACGATGTACTACAAGAATTTATATTCAAAAATGGGAACTTTCTAAGAATCAGTTTTAATGAAGACAACTTTCTGTAGTTATTTATATTTTTTCGAGCAGTCACGTGTACGTTGTGGGAAAGTTCTGTAATTTTTATTACACATCTTAATTTTCTCTTTTATTTTTCTAGTTGGTTGTACAGTAGCTAGCACATGCGACTTGATATTCACACTACGAAACTCACCCCTACCGCTACGGAATACGGGCTCTCTCAAGGTTATCATGTCCAGCTGCATGTTCATTGAACATTGAAAGGTACATTGTCTTCGTAACGTGACATTTAGTTTCCGGGTCAAATACAAAGATGCTCTGTATCTGTATTTCCGATTTAAAAATAAACTTATTCTTGGCCGAACTGCGCAGCAACTACAGCTACAATGTACGTTAACTGAAACATGTCTGATCTCGGCGCAGTAAAAATATTTATACCATGTCAAATCTCTTTATATTTTAACGTTGAATCATATCATTTTATTTATTTACCTATCAAACTGTTATTCTTAGCTATCCGGCACTGAACGTTCTACTTTACAGTTAGGTAAGTACGTAATGAATGTTATTGTTTTTCCCGTGGGTATGAGGATTTTTTTCGTGGTAACCTATGTTACTCCCCAAATTCTATTCTATCTTTGTATCAAGTATCATTAAATTCGGTTCAGTAGTTTTAGAGCCTATTCAATGCAAACAAACAAACAATCAAATCTGTCCTCTAATAATATGGTAAGTCATTATATTACTTATTTTACTTTATAAACATTTTTGGTGTAAAATATGCATCTTTAAAGAGAAAAAAAAGTTTAATTTATTGTAAAATTTGTTTTCAATATTTATGAGCTTGACATGATAAATACCACTTACTTTTTTTTCACTTTTATTAGCTCTCTATACTCAAAGAGACTGCCAGAGATTACTACCTTAACAATAAGACCGCCTTTTGACTCTTGTATTTTCCTGTTTCCAGTATTATGTGTTTTATATTATCAAGAATTTTTGTATAGAAAGTATTTGTATCTAAAAAAGACTTTTAGCAAATGTTAAGCGTAGTGCGAGTGCAGTTTGAATCTGTTAACCGCGCCAGAGTCGCAACTATACAAAAGGCGCCGTAACTCCGGCGTCTTGCTTCCTATCTTTTCTTAACTTTGCTTTTGTTCCCTCTTTATTTCGGACTCGCGGTTAAGCCCAGTTAGTCCTCAGTTTACTTTGTATTATTTGGACAAGACTAATTCTGCGGGTTTCCGACTGAAAATAGAGGATATTTGAGCGCAAAGATAACAGAAGGTAAGTAATCTGATGATTTTAAAATCACTACATAAAATAAAGTCGCTTTCTCCGTCCCTATGTCCCTATGTCCCTATGTCCCTATGTCCCTCCCTTTGTACGCTTAAATCTTTAAAACTACGCAACGGATTTTGATGCGGTTTTTTTTAACAGATAGAGTGATTCAAGAGGAAGGTTTATATGTATAATACATGCATAATATACTGAAGGATAACCCACAATAACCATTTTCCCGTGCGGAGCCGGGGCGGGTCGCTAGTATAATATAAGAGTATTTTAATATTTGCTAATAGAAAGTTAGACGTCCTAATACCCTTTGACATATTACAAGAAAACAGGCTTTTGAGAAAAAAATTAGCACAGACGTTTTATAAATGGACCTTTGAGTATTAGATGTTCCGAGAATTGGACGTTCATAGGATGAATTTCTAGGTAAATGGTAATAGACCTTCGATTATTATACGTTCGGAGACCGACTAAATATTATGGGAATTAGACTTAAGAAGTCCAATCCGTTTTTAACCGATTTCAAAAGAGGAAGTTGCTAATTGGACACTATGGCGTGAAGTATAAAGATAGATTGTTCGATACTACTATAGTTATTTATGATACTAGTGCGGAAAGTATGTGATTTCCGATGAGTGTCATTTTATTCACGAGCGAGCAAAGCGAGCGAGTGTATAAGCCGACACGAGTCGGAAATCATCTTTCGCACGTGTATCATACAAGATTTTACAATGCATTGTGCAAGAAAAAAAAAACAGTTATATTAAAAAGGCGTATAAAATGACGGGCTTCATAAACAAAACACATTCCCGCTGAAAAAAACATCTACTGCGCATGTGCAAAGCTGTCGAATCGCAATAAGGCAATGAGTAAAATTTATTCAGCCACGCAAATTTTTAATTAATATTTGAACGTAATTTATCAATAAAAATCAATTTCTAAAGTAATTATACTAATTATAAACGCGTTTATTGAATTGTTATTTTTATTGTTCCCTTTATATTAGTAACAATTGGTTATAAAAATATCTCAAATACTGAAATGTTAGGTTGACTGGCTGAATGACAGGCTGAGCAAAAATTAAAAAAAAAACTGAAAAGTAAAAAGCACTAGTGCGGAAAAGTGTTACTTTCCGCACTGTTTGGCTGCTTAGAAAACGCTCCTTTTCGAGCACATGCATTGTAAAAGTTATTATTATTATGTTCTTTCTCTATTAGCAAATTTTTGTGTAGGTAGTCTGTGTGTCCTATGTACTTTATATCAAAATATTTTTATTTTCATTTACACATTAATATATTCATTAGAGTTTTATACAAATTAACTATATATATTAATGACAAATTATATCAAAGCTAGAAATAACAACTTTGACAGGGCAGAGAGACTCGCTCGACCCACATCTTCTTGGCTTGTGCCACATCAACTTTATATTAATCAGTTAAAATTAGGTATTTATCGGTCAAGACCAAAATATTATACTCATGAAAGGTTTTTAAAAACACTAAACGACATCAGATCAGGAGTTAATAAGCTGGCTCTCGTGTCACAGTTATGCACAAGCATAAACTTAGTAATTAAGAGGCCATAAACGACTCAATGATTATGATACCAGGGTTTGTGAGATAGGTTAACCTCGAAATCCACACGCTAAGTAAAGAGCGATGCGATATCAATTTGAACAGAACTGGCAGATGCGCGCAATGTTGCTGTGGAGAAGAAACCATATCTAAGCTTTCTTCTCTGATTTTATATGATGATTATAATCATTACAATACAGACAGCCTTCGTGGTCGAGTGGTTAAGGTCAAATGCTCGCTTTACGTTACAGAGGTTCCGGGTTCGAATCCCGGTGGAGTACTTACTTGTTGAACAAATATCATTTTTGTGAAGCTTTCCCCAGTTTGTTTAGGACATTGCAGGCTGAATGAAATGTAATTCCCTGCTTCGAAAAGCAAGTAAATCCGTTGGTCCTGGCTACTATTTACAAGTAACTATGGATGTAGTCGTTTTAGGAGCCAGGTCAGAATCTTTAGTCAGCTCAGTGTTCAAACCCACACGTGATGCAAGCATGTATTACAATACTATCCTCAATTTTTGATTCCAGACTTACTATTCCTTCGGTCGAAGGGATAGCAAAGGGTGAGGGGTTAGGGGGGAATAATGTAATTTACAGACGGGTTGGGTCGCGACCTTGTTAAGTGTGTCCATACAAGGTCCCCAGTTATTGGATTACATTGTATATAAATACTAGTTCCGTTTTTATATTCAAATTACTTTCCGTACCAACGCTTCGCATATGTTGATGTTTTGCAATGGGAATGGAATATCTTCCCAAGGTAAAATATCCTAGGCTGGTACCATCGTACTCACCAGTATTTGAGCTACATTATTATTATTATTTTCTATACCTATAATCGTATGGAAAAGGGAATTTTGTTTTTAAAATTTGAAAAATATAAAGTTATAAATAATCATTGGTTTAATCAAAAATATGATTACAATTACAATAATACCTATGGTAAGTTTTCTAGAAAATTATGTGATAACAAAGTTCTGACGAAAAAAATAAGTACCTACCGGAATTAAGTTTTGAATTAAAACAAAATAGGAACTACGAAATTATTACCATTATATACATATAAATAACAAATTTAGATATTATTATATTATTTACAAATATTATTATAAGACCCTGCTTGTTTATTCCACTAAAGTATATTTGAGTAGCTACCGGCCGGACCCTACTTGACCCAAGAAAAGTTTACGCATCGTGATAAGTTTGGCTTATTAATATACAACAGATTACATAGCTAGGTAATATGGCGCGAGATATACGCAGTATAATATTGAAGATATATTTCAATATTTTTTGGTTATGATTTTCGAAAGACGGATTAGGTAGAAGATTAACTCGAAAACTTTTGAGACCTGGGAGAATCTATTTAAATCTATTTAATTGTAGATAGTCCTCATTAGCTATATAGCCAATGTTATGACAGATTTGAAGAAGCTGGCGAGATTCAGTTCTTTACTTATGTTACAATTCTATGCGCTCCTAGTACCCGAATCCTCTTATTGACGAGAGCATCACATTCACAAAGGATGTGGATAGAAATTCCGTCTTCTTTGCACAGAATCTACTGTAAGGGTTCTCTGACAAGCCTATCTCTTTGAGTAAAAGAGAAAAAAAAAGTTTACTCTATTGCCTATCCATTCTGGTGCCTATTGAGTTTACAATGCCCCATAGGCATTAATGCAGGAACCTATAATGAGTTCATAAAGAGCGATCAAATAAAAATTAATTATTTTCAAAAGCATGTTCTATTCCTAGTTCGGTGATACTTAAAACATTGATTTAGCGACACAAGCATTAATCAATAAAGAAAATAAAAGATATTCTATTTTAAATGCGGCGATACAACCGCCATTCAGAATGAGACAGACGGAGTGCGAAGAGGAATGCTCATTTCCTACATGTAGAGCGTTTGTGGTGAGAGCGCTTGTCTGTACACTGTAGTGATGGAAGAATGTGATACAAACTCTTTTATGTAACTAAATTGATGTGAAATATTCCTTGAATCATATAAGTAAAATCTGTAGTGTTTCCGGCTACTATAAATAAATAGGTTTTTAACCATTATTCTTTGTTTCATATTTACCGAAAAAGAACATAATATGAAGAGAATTATAAATAGAATCCTGAATAAAAGATGGAAACAAATTAAAATTGAAGAAAAAAAAATGGTTAAAATCCTCAGATTGCGTAGCGTGTAGTTTTACGTAACGTATCTATACGTAATTTTTATAACATCATCGTATTTTTTTAAAGTGCATTGACTTTTGAATACTTGACACCTTGCGTTTTTGGGTCTCCAGGAACCTTACAATTATACTGTTATTGATGATTTATAAAGTCCATAAGAACATGTCATGTTCAAACACCCGATGAGTTGACTCACTGAATTACAATAGCACAGCCCTGTTTTATAATCCCGCACTATAGCTTTGAAGTGGCCAGAACAATATGGCATTGTTGAAACGCAACACCGAGGGTTAAAATGAAAAAGCTGTAAGTGCTTTCTACAATCGTTATGATAGCTTAGTTGATATGGCAACCATGTCTTTATCCATTTTTATTTAGTGGTGATGTTAATGAGATAAACGTTTCAATAAGACGTTGAAAAAAAGTCAACTGTGCTTATAAGTACTATATACTGGGTTTAAATTAGAGGGGTAAATTTTTTTTTATTGTTAACTCAATAAATTAGATATTAATTTGGAGAGGATTTTAATATTAATTCGGATGTTGTTTGTTGTGCTTTTTTTCGTAATTTAGGCTGAATGTGAAACGTTATATTCAGGATGAAAAAATAATTTAAGATCACATAAGAAGTCAAACCACCAGTAAATGTTTGTCAGTTTATTTCGACGATATTTGGATATATGTATTTACCATGTAGTGTGCAAGGTATTCACGAAACTAGCCTGGTATTAGCTTAAATATACCTAATTGGAATAAAAATACACTGATCATCCAAAAACTCTACATTCTTACTTTTCGAAAGTCCATAATACGAGTTGTGATGGATATTCAGCTACATTCACACATATGGCGGTTGTTCATGTGATATGCAATGCCCGCCGGCTATTGCTGTAGATTCACAGGCGACCACACCATATGCACCAAATAAATACTCTACACAGCTACCCCGAAGCATTATTAGGAAATGTTAGACTGTGCATTGCTAAGTACTAGTCATCGTTAACAGTTTTTGGCCCCACCGAGGGGCTCGAGTCCGCCCTAAATGTGATTGAATAGGCCAGATCACGCTGACCCAGTGCGGGTTAGTCAATTTAAATAGATAGATAAAAAGTTTATTAGCAAATTTACACACAAAATGCTGACCCATACGTCAAACCCGTGAACGTGGTGCTGCTTGGGGGGACTGGTCTACTCTAGTCGATTACCGGTTGTTTTATTGGTTATATAATTTAGTTTTCTACTTTGACTGGTTGCCTTCCTTTAATTGCATATTTCGTTTGCACTCTGTTATATTAATCAAATTGTATAAAATAATAATTATGTAAAATATTTTGAAAAGATGCAACGCCTGTGGAGTTTCTTCTGGAGAGTTCTTCTCTACTGAAGACAGCAAAATCGTGAACTCTCCTCGACGTCGAAAAGTGATTTGTAAAATCTTACTTCGAATAAACACATTTTGAACTTTTGAACTACAATACATAAAACAGAAAAACAAAAGAATAGGTACATTAACAAACAAAATACAACAGAAATTATAAAAAAAGTGTGTGTGCCATGCTAAACAGTCCTAACAGCTCAGTATTATGTTTTGCTAGAATTTAGCAAACCGCTGATATTCTGTTGTAGCCTTCTGGGACAGCACACATTTATACGAGATAAACGAATACCAAGACATACACTCGCCATTTCTCACACGACGACGAATTTAATAAAAATTCCGACCTTAACAATCCTAATACTAGAAACAGAAATAATGTAGCTCGCAATGCCTACAGACTGGCTAGAGTCAGTAAGTATTTCTTTAGTGGGGCTCTATGTGCACTACTATAACAAAATACCTGATGATATTGTGCCTACAGAAAAAAAATAACTTATAAGATTGGATTAGACCGACAACAGACAGACAACGGGACAGGTGAAACTAAATAAAAGCTTGTAAAAAGGTTCTAATGCTTTGTAAAACAGACCCTATGTCAAAAAGCTTACTATAAATTAGATGATTATTTACATTTTAGATGGTAAGAAAGCATGGTTAAACTAATTAAGCATCGCCTCTTTAAAATTTAAAAAAATATTCTTCATTAGATGTGAGACAGGAGCCAGCCTTGGTTTGAGCAAAGCTTATTACTTTATTTGTCTTATTAAATGTCTTATTAAATGATTTGTAAAATCTTACATCGCATAAAAACCTTTTGATTTTGACCTTTAAACTTCGGATCAGTGTTCTGGTACTGACAAGTACCTCAAATAAATTAAAAACAAAGTGTCTCACTTTTCTTCCAACCCTACCTATTTAAAGGGTGAAATGTGCCTCTTTTTGTGCTGCCTTTAGTTAATCCCCGTCGACACCTTTATTATCACCGGGAACGAATACGGGGAAAGGGATTAGAGGAGGGGCCTGAAAATGAATTAAGTCATGTTAACTCTTTAAGCTATGATAAAGGTAAAGTATTATGATGATAATAAAAGATAAAATAAACCTTTTTATAAACATTAATTAGACATAACAATAAATAACCGGTCAAGTCAAGTTGAACTTGTGTGGAGAGGGTTTCGTGCATACAAGGATCTTCATTATTAGCCTGGGAGAAAATAGGCGATACAGGCCAGTAACATAATTATATAAATAAATAATAATTCGTTTTGTGCACCCTTTGTCCGCTTTTTATTATAATATTATACCATCTCTCTCCTGCAAGTATATGTACATATATGCTGGAAGATATTACTTCAGAAATAAGCAGGCCTGTGGTCGTCATTCTTTTATATTGTGTCTTTGTGTTTTACTGCGTACAATAAGTTGGTAAATAAATTAGAATAAAAAGTGTAGTAATCTAGTTGTCAATATTGAAAATCGTATTAATTTACTATAAGACACTTAAACAGCAAACCGTTACGATATAATTAGGCCCGTCCCATCCCCCGTCACATTGTGACATCTTTATTAGAACCATAACAACTCAACTTGAAGGGTTATGGACTGGAGTACGTTATTACCTCATTTCAAGAACTTGGTGACCTCTCCATACAAACTATTCCAATGCCTATGACGGCCAAATAAAATGGTTTAAAGAACAAAGAGCGTTTCCATTCTTGCTTGACCTCTATTTGTGTATATTTAATAAGTAGCGATAGGTCTCCAGTAGTGACAGATAATTTATTGTAGTTATCTTCGATGCCTAGAACCCTTTTATATGGTGACAAGTTAAGCAGCAATTTGTATAATTTACAACAGGGCTTTTGAAAAACCGGCCAGGTGCGAGAAAACCCACGTACGTACGTGAAAAGGACATCTCTAAAAGTTGCGTCGATTGCGATACAAGCATAGTTAGATAAAAAAGTGATCCCTGAAACGATCATTTGCAAATGACCATTTTTATATTGATCGTTTAATTTACAACATTGAACAAGTCTACGAAATAAAAAAGATTTTTATACTCAAAGTTCTAAGTAGATATTTTTAACTGTAGGATATTTACATCACTCTGTTAAATCAGTTACATATTCTTTTCTGGCGAGTTCACGATTTAGCTGTCTTCTGTGGAAAAGAATTCGCCGTAATAAACTCCACAGGCGTTGCATCTTTTCAAAATATTTTTACAAAATTATAAATAATTATTTTATACAACTTTATTAATATAACAAAGAGTGCAAACGAAACATACAATTGGAGAAAGGCAACCAGTCAACGTACAAAAATAAACTATACTATTTACTAGAGTGGCTCGGCAACCCAAAGATTAGTGAAACAGCATCATAGGCCTGCCCCAGAAGATCGATAATATTACTCAATATTACGAATTGCACAATATCATTGATCGTCTAATGTTAACACTGAAGGCCATTTGGGTTCAAATAGTATTTTATTTTATTGCAATCATCCTACTCTAATTAACAATGACCTCGTTCGTTACCTACATGAAATGTTACGCATTTTTTAGTTACTTAAATTTTTTTTTGGAAATCCTAGCTTAAATTTATATACTCTAAATGCAAATTATTATTTAAATTATGAACTGTTATTTTATCTTTCACTTTGATGCCTAAGATACAAGTAAAAAAAAGCTTAGTTTAGGCATCGTGTCATATTTCTGTGTCCGATTGTTTTATGCCTATTTTCCTTCACTTGAGCAAAGGAACCCTAAAAACAAGAAACATTTTTTTCGAAAGCGGTCGTTGCTTTTGATGATGTTGTTGTTGGTAACATATATTTTGTTTTTCTTTTGTGTATCATGTTCAGGAAAATAAGACATCGTTTTTTTTTTATTATTTAAAAAGGTTTCGAATTTTGTCGCTTGAATTTCAATGGATAAGAGTAATGTGTACTTTAGGCATGAAGCGATAACGAATTTCGTTGGGCTCTTACAGTGACTTGGTGGCAATGTAAGGTGCGTCCGTATTGGCCCGGATAGCCAAGGAGATACTGGTTCGAGTCCCTGCCCGAGCAATTTATTTTTAATTCTTGCTTCTATTCAAAATACACAAGTAGACGTCATCTGATCAAAAAGTGATAAACTAAGTCTTTTTTTTTTAATAATCACGTGTGAAACAAAATAAATGAAGTGAGCAATTACAGTTATTAAATTATTAAATTATACATAGATACATTTAAAAAAAGAACGATAATTATGTTCACGCATGAAATCTTTTGACATAAACAAAGATGTGTTTTTTCTTTCTTTAAAAATGTACTGTAAAGAGAGAGGCAACCACGACCTGATTGTACAAAGCAATAGCACAAATTACGTATAGCGCCGGCGGCGGCGGCGCGCCGAGACAGATGGCCCACTCGGAACTAAGCGCCAAAATCTTACGCACACATTGATAGCACACGTTTACAGGCTTGCTCGGAACAGATCGGAACGCGTGCAGTCGGGGTCGGGTCGTTGCGCGCGAGTATTAAGTACGTATTGTATGCAATGTGCTAAAAAAAATGGATATAAGCATTCTTATTACTCTTGTAGTGCATTTGGCTGTTTATACACAACACAAAATAGTGATTTTACGTTTTTCAAGTTTCCAAATAATATTGAAAGGTAGTTAAACTCTGTTTTCTCTTGTTATTAGGTATAGATAAGTTTTGATAGCGATAATATCAATAATTAATTTCATTACACATTGAAACTCAGAAGAAATGGGCTTTTAATTTTCCTTAACTTCTCGATCGCTGGTATAACACCAGTGTTTTAGTATTATGTGGTATGGTAGGTATATTTTCTTTAATGCTCTGTCTACCCATTTAGGAATGTATGTACGATAAGGTGAATGTGTAAACGAATTATGTATCGGTGTAAATATAAAGCACCTAAACTGCTCTATTTCAGAATTTGTACAGTAGCAACCCTAGGCAGGTACAGTAGCAACCAAGTTTAGCTAGTAATTTTGAGAGCGGCCGGGAGTGGACCTTCTGGAAACTTTTTATTTTGTGGCAATAGCATACAAAGGTGCATTGCTATACTGAACACAGTACTGTAGATTGCAAAAATGCATTTGTCAAATATTACGAGTCCATTGCTGCGCTATGAAAGGAATAGCTGCGTGGGTTCTGTGCTATAATTTTATTATTTTATCCTAGCTTTCTGCCCCGCAGCTCGACCAACGCTAACAGTTTTTCCCGTAGGAACGAGGGATTTTCCCGTAGTAAAAAGTAATTTATGTGTTTTTCTGATGTTATACTCGTACATCAGAATAAGCAGCAGTATTATTGTAATGTTTCATTTTATAGTTTTTGCATTAAGAGTAACAAACATCCATAAATCAAAAACTTTCGCGTTTATAATATACTAGCGAACCGCCCCGGCTCCGCACGGGAAAATGATTATTGTGGGTTATCCTGAATTATATTATGCATGTATTATACATATAAACCTTCCTCATGAATCACTCTATCTATTAAAAAAACCGCAACATAATCCGTTGCGTAGTTTTAAAGATTTAAGCATACATAGGGACATAGGGACAGAGAAAGCGACTATGTTTTATACTCGTATAGTAGTGATAGTGATTAATAAAATTTTATTAATATCCGTGAATGTTCTACCCGTGAGAGTTTACTTCAATTTAGTTTTAAAACAAAACAAGCAATGTATTGCATTTGTTTTCAATGCCATTTAAAAAGAATATAGAGCACCCGAAACTATGTGAACATTTTTACGGCAAAATTTTTAAAGTTTATTTCTAACTACAATGCGCCATTGTCGAAGTTTTTACGAAAAAGGCGGAAGAGTTTTTATGAAAATATTCTAAATTTTTACACCTTTGTAAATGTTGGCTATTGTAACATGTTTGTTAGGACTGGCTGGAATTGACGTAAAAACGTTGGACTATTTTCGTTCCACATTTTCAGATTTTTTTTTATGTTTACCTTTTTTTTTAATTTTCTTACAATGATTTCTATTTTTAAAATACGAACACAAAAACAACTGCTGTGGTGAGTGTTGGTGACGTAAAGAGTGATATAGTCGTTTTTATTTCTAGGGGCATTAGTTCAATTCCCGCTACCCACGATAGCATTTGTGAACTATAAATAATAAATTTCGTTAAGTCCCTGTCAGTAAAACAAAATGTCATATGGAAACTTGTCCAAATCTGCTGGTAGGTCTGCTGGAACCACCGAAAGAAATACAAGTACATACAAATATGTACTATTTATTGCAACTAGTAAGAAATCTTCCTCTTCATTATATTACCGACCGATTTATCATGAATACCAATACTATCTTCCATATAATAATACTAGCTTCCCGCCGCGGCTCCGCCCGCGTTAATAGTTTTTCCCGTGGGAATGAGGTATTTTCCCGCGGTAAAAGTTAGCATAATCTACGATTTACCGCGGGAAAATTTCTCATTTCCATGGGAAAAAATGAAAAATGAATGAATATAATATATTCTTCCGCAAGGTCTATTCTATCTTTGTGCCAACTCCGCCCGCTTCAACATTTTTTCCCATGGAAATGAGAAATTTTCCCGCAATAAATCGTAGCCTATGTTACTCTACATCCTTTCAACTAACTCTATGCTGAAAATCAAGTTGATTGGTTGCTTAGTTAGGGCATGAAGGAAGGACAAACAAACAAACACACTTTCGCATTTATAATATAGGACGGATTGTTCCATAGAATTCATACTTTTGCAGTGCTCTACCCAGAAATGTGACATTGTTAATTAAAAGACCTACAAAAGTGTGGCCGCATGCCAATCATAGTCTTGTTTAATTCTTCAGCGCTAATACTCAATAAATCAGCTGCAATTTGCAGCCCGTCTGTGTCTACACTGCGTCACACGTAAATCTGTCGCAACGAGATAGATAGTAGATACTGTACCTATAGACGTCAGCACTTAGGGCTTTACACACGGACTACAATGGCGCTCATTTTTGTTACTATACATTCTTACCTGAATATCATCTTTTTTATGCTTTTAAGAACATAAAAGGACAGGATATTTTCAATTTAGAAATTAAATGAATGATTGATTCAAAATATATTAGGAGTTGTTACACCGTGCAGTGCTAAACATCGAAACTGACTGACTCATATACCATCTTAGTCCAACACTAGACTGTCAAGCGCCTGGCCACAGCTTCTGGCGGTTGCGATTCCCCACATTCCCAACAAGCCCGGTCCACGCGTGACAGACATAATTTTGTCGTGCGTATTCTCTTATCCCATTGGAGGATATTTCATTATCGCGGGTTTATCGCGCGACAAACTTTTGTCATAGCACTGCGTGTTACGGGGGCTGTTCTCTAAACCCACCATGTCCCACTCCCCTCGCTATTCGCGCGATGCTCTAAGCGCCGCCACCGACGCGCTGTTCGCTCCGAAGTTCGCGCCACGGATATGGTGGCATGTTCATACAATTATAATAGCCTACGTTTTTGTTTCATCGCGCGTCGCGAGTGGGTAAAGCAAGGGAAGAAAGTCTGTCAAGTAATTAAATTAGAATATGGAGTTGGCTAGTAGTCCGTCTGCCAGCACAGTCTCTGCGTAAATTACGCGTCGCCTTATTGGTCGCATCGCCCAGCCGCGCCGTCAGCTGCCACCGTATTGACACTCCATAACTCATTGGCGCGCGCCATCTTGGATATATCGCGTAGGGGTGGCGATGATGGACTGTGCAAATCAGATCTATTTAAATCGTGCCTTGATAAGTTTCTGTAAAAAAATTTGCCAAGCAGGTACTCTAATACTGCTGTATAAATATTACTAGCATTCCGCCGCGGCTCCGCCCGCGTTGAAAGTTTTTCCTGTGGGAATGAGACATTTTTTCGCAGTAAAAGGTAGCCTAGGTCATTTCCTAAGGTTTATTCTATCTTTTTATGAATTTCATTCAAATTGGTTCAGTAGTTTCGGACTCTATTCAATAAAACAAACAAACAATGAAATCTTTCCCAACTTTACAATCATTTCACTGTGAAATAAAGCATTATATTTCATTGAAATAAAATTGTGTCCGCCTAATTTGCGTAATGTGCAGTTAACGTGTTAATGTTACGTCCACTCCTGGCGCTAAGCTGGACGAATAGCGCCATTTTGGTCAGAGTTAACCGAATGCTGCAATATATTGTATATTTCCTGCTATAATAAGCTTGCGCATCATACAATCGACGTGCGTTTTTTTTTTCTTAGAGAGAAAATAGAACATTCATTTTATTTAAACGAGTTGTAAAAAAGGAGTATTGTTTTCAGGGTTCATTTTAGTGTGTAACCGAAATTGGCTTTATGTATTCTTTTGCCAAGAATTCAAGAGAACCAGTGGAGAAATGCGATCTATAGAGCATTTTTTCTCAAACTAAAACATAGACGCTTTGCGCTCGCTCGGTCAACTATTATTTTCAACTTTAAAGTACACTTTTTTCAAAGACTATACAGTCCATTAAGTGCAAGTTATACCTTGTAACATTTTCTGCCTCCACAAGGAATTACAGTTTAAGCACATTTAAGGCATAACTCGAGTTGTTGTTGGGTGTCCAATTAATTATGTAAATAGGCGGCCGTGGGCTGCATGTAATTACAACACAAATATTATTATAATTCACTTTGTACGTCACGTTCACTAATGTAAATTTTAGCAATATTTCTGTCATGGATTTATTATGAGAGCAAAGTAAAACTTGATTGAGAAAAATGTACTCTACGAATTTGATAATAAGATAACTAATTGTATCCAAAGAAAATATTTATTTGTATTATTCAGAGTGCAAGTGGCGGCTTAGCAAATTTAAATGAAAATAGCAAAAAAGTGGTTCCTATAGGAAAATTCCTCAAAAATCTAAATTAGTCGACTATCCCATACAAAATAAACATTTTAATGAGGAAGTATTTTTTTCATTTCTGGAAATGAACCATGTCAAAACCATTAAATAAACATTTCCTTTCAGTGTTGTTGTTGTTGTTTAAACCGCTTACAAAGCCTGAAAATTTCATTTAAGAATTATTATTATTTCGTAGTAATTTTCCCGATAAACAAACTTTAACTGAATCAATTTTATTCACGATACTTTTTAATGGTAAATAAACTAAAAAATAACCGTAGATACATAACGTATTACAAATGAGAAATAAACGATAGGTTCTCAAAAATCTGATAAAAGATAGAAAACCGATCCTACTGTTTCAACTCCAATAAAACGCAGGCACTTGGATCCCCTCAACGAAAGCCCAATTTTTAATAATTCGCAGACAAAATTTTATCTACCGTGAATCGTAAAGGTCATCACATACGTTGAAATTGAATAGAATTATATAAAACATGCTTTTTTGTAGCGTCGGTGACCAAGTGGCTTGGACCACTGCTTGCCATCCGGGAGACACGGCTTCAAGCCTCGGCACGTACCAATATTTTTTCGAGTTTTGAATTTATTAACGGTTTATTCGACGCTCTTACAGTAAGAAAACATCGAGGAAACCTGCACACACCTGCAAAGAAACTGCACTGGGCGCGCGTGGAGTGATTAATCACCCAGATTATATAATACTAGTTCTCCGCCGCGGCTTCGCCCGCGTTAACAGTTCCCGTGGGAATAAGGAATTTTCACGCGGTAAAAGGTAGCCTAGTACGTTCTTTCCCAAGGTCTATTCTATATTTATGCCAAGTTTCATCAAAATTGGTTCAGTAGTTTTGGAGCCTATTCAATTATTAGGAGTATTTTAAGAAAATTTGTTTAAACCTTGAGAGTTTTAGTAAGGATCCCTAATTATTCGAAAATATTATATAGCCTTATTACACGGGGATAGTTTAGCTTCCCAATAGTGAAATAATTTTTGAGACGGGTTCAGTAGTTTTAGAGCCTAATCACAATGCAAACAAACAAACAAATCTTTCCTCTTAATAATATTAATATAGATATGGGCTGCAAAGAGTAAGGGCTGGTCATTTCCATCCTCGTTTTCTTCTCCAAAATATTATATCTTTAGTGACTGTGACAGCCTTACTGTTCCCGCCCAAATATTCCCCACTTGCCGTGAACCATAAAGGGTCCTAAAACTGTCTATACGCTATCGGTTTTGCATAGAGCGTACCAATTTATGACACGTCGTGGCCCGCACCTGTAAGATCCGCATACTAAGTGCTATTTACATTCTATATGCGTTGAGGTAAAGGGTAAAATCAAAGTTCGAGTATATAGGACGAAAAGTTAGTTTAGAAAGCTTTTACAAGTACCTTAGAAAGCAAACAAAGCGTCTCCGTTTCACTTTGAACAATAATGCTTTTGCATGACATTTTGTACTGATTTCTGTATTTTAAAAAACGATTCGTTGGATATAAAATGGGATTCATTCCACATGGTGGTACGTGTGAAAGTTATATTGATTGGTCAAGCAACACATTTTCAGTGAATCAAACATGTAAAAAAATGCAACGTGACAAGGAAAGATTTTTTGTCTTATTATTTTCGAGGCGACTAAAACGGCGAAAACTAATAATATTAGTGAGGAGTCATTTGTAACTGTCAACTGTTGGTTTCCATCTGAAAAAGCTCGTTTGGGCATTGATTTTTACATATAATAAAATACACTCAAAAGGATAAGATAATAACTGTGCATCCTGTTTTAAACTTTGTTTAAAATACTTTTGAAGCCATATTTGAATGCTTAATTGTCTTTTTTTAACTGCCATATTATGTTTCTGCTTGAAAATAAATTTAGTTTAAAAACTACCTTGCAATTCATTTATTTAATATTTAAAATGATAGCTCATAATAGTCGCCAACCCATTATTTTTAGCACCCATTTTTTTTATATCCCTAATTTAGATTACTTTTTCGCCGCATTAAATACGTGCCATTTTTTTGTCAATTCTTAATGATAAAATTAGGTCAAGATGAAAATTTAGGAATCTGTACCAATATTCTATTCGTAGAACAAGGTACAGAATAGCGAAGCGCGTTTTCATTCGCTTGGCTTGCTCTTTAGCGTACTACGAGTACAAAAATAATCACCACCGTGTGATTATGTCATGTAGCCCATAGTTGCTGCCGGCTGATAATTATTTGTCTAAACAAATTGTATGCCAACTCATAGTTGTAAGCAAGTTGTTAATAACTATGAAGCGGCCTCATTTAGCTCACATTATTATATGACTAAGTTTTCAGTCTAGTAAAATAGTTGTTGAAGCGATGTGGTTATTATAGGTATTAACAGCTTGCTTAGAACTGTGAGTTGGCATTCAATTATTTGCCTAGACAAATAATTTATCAGCCGGCAGAATCTATCAGGCTGAAAAGGTCGTGACATCGTGTGTAAGTTAGCCAGTAAAAACCACCTGTGCGGTGTTCGCATACTAAATGCGGCATACTAAGGGGGCGTCGTACGTGTCGTGATGACACGGTGATCTGATTTTGTGGTCCCAGGTGGTTCCTTGTTACACTACGAGGGGAGTATAAGGCGACTCAAATCTGGTATAAAGGTCATACAAAATGAAGGAATATTATGTAGTAAAAATAGTAAAAAAGGTGATTGAAACTTTGCTCAATTAAAAAAGTTTACTGTGGAAATCTTTGAGAGAAGCTTTTTTTAGCAGTGGACGTATGTCGGGCGAAATTATGATGTTGATGGATGTTATGTACCTAGTACGTATCAAAAAAAAATATGGCGGTTACTATACATTTTTAAATTGTGAAGTGTTCAGGAGGTAAAGAGTTGTAATTTTCAATTTGCCGTGGACGATTTGCTGTTTTGTAAAAATAAATGCATTTTAGTTTAAAACTGAAATGCTCGTAGGATATCAAACCAAAATACTTTGAGCGAGGTTTACCAAAAATTTACAAAAAATAAAGGGTTTCCTAATTGATTTGGGCAATAACTTGTTGCATGATACCAGAAAGAAAATGCATCTAATTAATTTGAAAATACAGATTTTTTTATTGTATTGTGAAAATAAAAAGAAACTAGAAATAAGGAGAAATCCAAAAACATTATATCACTTACGTTTCATCTAAAAATAAAGTTATTCACTATTACCCGTCAGTTGTTCTGTGTAATTTTGACTTGACGAGTTTTGCTCAACAAAGTCACTTCGCGTAATGACTCCGCCGAAGACCTTTGAAGTTCGCCGCTTTCAGAAATTTCAGAAATCGCACCGAAGCGAATTAGTCAAGTTTTCGCTCCGAGCGGAAAGTGAGATAAAGGTTGAAACGACGTAACTCGAAAATAGTGTTTTCACGGATTTAATTTTGAAAGAAATATTCTGTTGTTGTTTAAAATTACGTTGTCTGCATTTATTTATTAAATAAATACATATTTATGGCTCTCTACATATTATATTCTATTCTACAAATTTTGATAAATTGATAAAAATATGTTGGTTCAAAAAAGAATAAAAATCATTTATAAAGTAGGTAGGTACCTACTCTATAGCTACGCAAAAGAAGGACGAATTTAGTGGTTGATCTTAAAGTAACAGACGCTTAAAACATTAATTTAGTTAAATGCAAACAAACACAAGTATTATTACACGAACAAGGAAAAAAAGGATATTATTTACTTGGCTCGTTATCAAAAAACCATAATTATTTCGAATAAGTCTCTAAATGTTTAGTCCTTTAATGTTCCTGATGAGAGTATTCTCTCGATGCTGCCTCAACTAGCGTCCGGTTAACGCAGCCGAAACTAGTGATGTAGGTAAGCTATCGATTCCTAGAATAGAATATAATATACGGCAAACAAAAAGTCCAAAAAAAGACAATTTAGAACTACACCAGTGAACGAAATGCGGCATTATTTCTAACGTATCAATTGGAGGACTAATTAAGAACAATTTTGTCTTGAGTGAGGTCAGATGAACGTAATTTTTTGAGTTATGATTAGACCAATTTTAGTCACGCAATTTTTGCTACTTTCGGTTACATTCAAAGCTACTATGTCGTTTTTTTGAGTCGTGGTCATAGCCACGGCCAGACAGCTAGAAAAAAAATATGACGTCATCAAGGACGTTAAAAATTATAATGAAGTCGTTGGACGACTTTTTTTTTCTTAGCCTGTTGTGTTCCGCTGCACTTAAGTGTTTAAAAAAAATCTATGATTTATAAAGAAATTTGTCTTTGACTTCGAGTACAAAATTCGGAATACATTTTATGTTGCCAAAAAAACGGAGTCCGTTTGTTTTCCGACTTTTCCGTAGTAATTTTTAACTATCCCAGGGGAACTCTTTAATTTTCCGGGATTAAAAGTATCCAAGATATTGAACGGGGATATAAGGTACTACCTTGCAAAATTTTATTCAAATCGATCCAACAGTTTTGGATACTAGCCCGTACAAACTGACAAACAAAAAATTTAAATAGTATCTATCTATAGGATATATTTTATTTCACTTCTTACACCCCTCTGACACGGTTTTTAGCATAAATTTTTCTATGTACAGATTTTCGACCTCTACAGTTTTATTATAAAGATTATTTTCGTTTGAAACAGAAATTACACAACCAAAAAAACGCGACTCAAAAATGAGACTCATTTGGTTTCACCACGTGTCGACATCACGCTGGCCCAGTGCAGGTTGATCAACTTCGCAGAAACCTATGAACTTCTTTCCAGATGTGTGTAGATTTCCAAAAATCGATGGTAAATTGGTACATTTTAGGACGGAAACCCGCGTCTCCCCAAGTCCTTACCATCGACGTTCCAGCTATCTATTATCGAGCAACATTTTTATATACCTACAACGTGAAGCCGTTGTTTCCGGTACTACTATAAACCGTTTATTTTCACGAGCCATATCTGAAGATTTAGGTTGCACAAAATTTCTGACACCGGGTTTTGAGAGGCCGGTTAAAAACCTTACAACATACAACACATAACCACAGATTAATAAATACCTAGTTACTAACGCAAATACTGACGTATGGATTTATCGATAAAGAACGTAGGGAAACATTGGATAATATTTTATCCTTGTGATTGTTGGCGCTCGGTAAAACTCCGTTGTATTCATTATTATTCTATTGTTATAACGAAACAATTAGTATAAGTGTTTTATAAAACAATGAATAAAGATAATGTATTATCGACATTTAATTTTGAAAGCTCTACGACAATTGCTGATAAGTATTTTAAGAGGTATTCACCTGAAAGCTTCGGATCAAAAGTTTTAGCGATTTAGTTTTATTGCTTTGAAAATTGGCCTCGGTTGGATAAATCTATATTGAGAAATTTTGATTCTGATAAAGTCAAGGTCTGATAACAAAAAAGTTAAACAAGCGTTTAACTGTTTATTTTTTTTGTGGTGATACGACAAACTTTTTTTATCAATTTGAATCACACATACATACTTCTTTCTAAGTGTGTTCGAGTAGGTACGGAAGGCCCGCGTTGCTCTAAGGTTCGAGTCCCAGCCTAAGCACAATTATTAAATTTTTGCTTCGATTTAAAATTGTAATATACGCTGACAGTGTCTATTCAAAAAGGGAATAATCTTTTTATGTGCAAGAAAAGTACAGGCAACCACAGTCAAACGTAAACGCTTCGCAAAACTAATCTTTTGAAAAAAAGAGAGTAATTCATTGAGAATTTGAGAATTTACAATACAAGTCGGTACAACTATTATAGAAGACACCACGATTACATTCTATGCGCCAACGTGGTGGCAGCGGGAGGCGGGCGATGTGCGCGGGGAGGAGAAAAACAAAACACAAACGACATAGACGGTCACTCACAGGTGTCCTTTCTATGTACGCTAGTACAATTAGTGTTCAATGCGAATAGTTCTTTTGGTGGTTGTTTTCGTAGTCACTGTACGTGGGACCGATTACAAAACCAATCAGTCTCCCCGATTCGTTCACTCATTCATTCATTCGGTCCCATTCGCTCGGATTCCGACTAATTGCGTTTAAAATGTGTGTCTGTCTGATGGAATTACTTTGTGAATGGTGTTTGGGAATGATGATAGCATTCGTTTCGGAGAGTATGTTGACGAGTGGAGCGATTTTATTAAGTGGGAATTTATCTTGTTTTAATTATACTATATTGTTTAAAATCGTTTAATTATTTTTTACTAGAGATTTTCCCGCGGTTTCACTCTCAAAGATAAATTTAATTTAATGTGAAAACGATATACGTGGGTATACATATTTCGCTTGAAAACTTTAGTTAAAATACTGATTTTAAAATTATAGAAAGGGATAAAGAAATAAAACAATATTATACTAGGAACACCCAAAAATTCCGAATTACTTTTTTCCGAATTTGAAAATACTTAATTTGAAAACTACGAAATATTGTAATTTCGAAATTTTGAAATAACGAATTATAAAAATTACGAAATTTTAAACTCCTAATATTATAATCGCGAAGATTTGTTATTCCGATTGTCAAATATACGAATATTAAAAATTACGAATACTTTATTATAGGTACGGAAAATAAAATAGATCTTTTATAATTACGAGTTCTTGGCACCCCGACACGGCTAGGTTAGGTTCGGTTGATATGAAAGCATGCCTGCTTGCATGCATGCTTGCTTGAATGCAAGCTTGCGTGCGCGTTTATTTGCACGCTTACTTGCATGCATGCTTGCTTGCTTGCTTGCTTGCTTGCTTGCTTGCTTGCTTGCTTGCTTGCTTGCACGCTTACTTGCTTGCAGGCGTTTAATTATATTTCTTAATATTTGATTACTTGTAAGTTAAATTCGTTATTTAGATTTTCGGAATATTAAAACTTCTATTTTCGTACACCGCAAAAGCATCTAATAAACAAACATATTAATTCGAAAATAGAAAATACATTGGTAGGTACTCTCCGAGGCTTGAACCCGCGAACTTTCAAATAGAAGTCAACATCTCTAGCCACTTGGCCATCGACGCTCTTTGGATTCACGGTAGGTACACAATTAACAAGAAATTATGTCTAATTAATTATGGAACAAAATGAGAGCCCCACTGACCTACTTAAACGGGCATAATAGATTTAATTACGTTCCGTTTAAAAGCTTTTTAACCGACTTCAAAAAAGGAGGAGGTTCTCAATTCGACGCGTATGTTTTTTTTTTTTGTGTGTTTGTTATAAGATATCTCCGCCAATTGTGAACCGATTTTCAAAATTCTTTTTTTAATCGCCCAGGTTTGCTTGCAGGGTGGTCCCATAAAAATTTCGCTAAGATCGGATGATTAAATTTGAAGATATGAGGAAATAACTCTTCAATTGACGATGCCGTTATACCCGATCGGTAAATTGTTTTGGCAATATCTTGGCTTCCTATCAATCGATTTCAATATTTTTTTGTTTTATAGATAGAAGTTGAACTCAAAATGGTTTCATATAAATTTGGATTATATCTCATTTCGGAGTAGAAGACTAAACCATGAAGGAAGAAATAATTTTACGCGCCCAGATGGAGTATCATGCCTATTTTGTATCGAAACCAATGCGGCCGCTCAGAGGGGTGGGAGGGTAGGGGGAAGCGGGAGACGGTGTTTGTTTTTTAACTCTATCAGTCTCTATCACACATCTTTGAATATGGTACGTTAGAAAAAGATAGAGACATTCATGTTATGACATGCCCAACTAAAAACAAAATATCAATAAAGTATGACATTTATTTGTCTTTATTTGGCATGTAAAAAACAAGAAACTTAATGGTTACTGAATTTGAAAATAGTGATGTGATGTGGTATGAAGCGTAACGTATATTTATCGATTATTTTCGTACATTTTATCACATGGCTACTGGACTTATTTATCGAACTTCTTATATACAATGGTGATCAACTTGCAACTTGCAATAATCTTGGGAATTGCTTACTTCTTTGGGCATTTAGTATTTTGTCTTTTTGCTTTTCCATACATATATTAGGTAAGTATATCTTTTATTTCCTAGAGAGCAGCGAACTACCTAGAGAGGCATGGGGACAGACAAATAAAAATACAGTCAAAACCGTGCCAGTAATGTAGTTCTTTTTTTTTCATAATTTGGTGGGAAACCTGAAAGCTTATACCATTCGATACAAAAGTTAGAGTGTAACATAATAAAATCAAGTGTGTTATTTAGCTTTTTTTAACTTTAGTATTATTTATTGTGTATAATATTTGTATTGAATTGTTCATTTAATTCGTTATTATTTATAGCCGCTTAAATAAGCATCAACCAAACTCTTCTAGTGGGTGTCTTACTGTGAGAATGGACAACTAACAACAACCTGCCTTCTAATCTAACCGTAAAGATTTTTCCAAAAGCCTCCTGTAGAAACCTTAGTTCAGCAGCGGGACTGTTTCAGGCTGTTTGTTTCCATCACTGCTTGGCAATTGAAATGGGGTTCACAGTGGTTGTTGGTTACGCGCCGGGAACTATACATTCGTCTATTTTATTTAAATATAAACAAGCAAGCAAACGCGCAGTGGACGGATGGATGGATGTTAGGTTGTTTATTATCACAACCCACAACCCTTACGCTAGCGAGGCGAAATTGTTTTTGGTAAGTCGCCGGGAACCACAAGGCGGCATCCTTCATACCTTATTACCGGGGTAGTCAATAGCAACAACTGCGATCCCTGATCCGTCAACTAAGCAGTATACTATCAGAAGTGTTGCTTAATACCCGCGTAAAATGTTTTCTTCCTTCATGATTAAAACGAAAACTCTTCAATAAACAAGAGCACACTCATTGCGTTGCTTTTGTTATAATTGAAATAACAAGGAATATGCGGTTTTGGTTCATATATTCTGTAAACTAGTCATAGATTAAAGATTTGAAAACCCCAAGTGAAGATAACAACTTAAGAATTCTTCCGTGGACTAAACGGGCGAGCGTCGTCGGTATCGTAGTGGTTTGGTCAGTTGTTCGCCATTCGGAAAACTTAGTTTAAAGTCCAATCAAGTATAGCAATGATTTAGAATTTAAAAATCAAACGTAATACTGTCAAGGAAACATAGTGAGAAAATCTGCATTTAATTATGTACTAAACAAAACAAATTAAAGTTTTGTGAGTACCTAACTTGTCATGGTAAATTTCCACTAAAAAGGGTAAAATAAAAAGATAATTCAAAAAATATATAAAACCGCCTTCAACGTCCTAAACTACACTAAAAAGTTACAAATAAAATATAAATCTAGCTGAAAGCATAGCAATTTAATATGGCTATTAATATTACTTATTTACATAAATTGTAACATCATATAAACATGTGTAGACATTGATATACACTTTATCTTGGAGTCGGTGCCAGCTAATCACCATCATTTCGACCAAAAGACTTCTACTGCTAGTAGTCATCTATAGTGGGCTCAGTACCTAGTACTCTAACCGCGTTCTTTAAATTTTTGAGATCGATCGATCTGAACTTTTGAGATCAGATGTGGTTCCGATAGCTAGCCTCAACTGGCACCGACTCCAAGGTGAAGTGTATATCAATGTCTACACATGTTTATATGATGTTACAATTTATGTAAATAAGTAATATTAATAGCCATAATAAATTGCTATGCTTCCAGCTAGATTTATATTTTATTTGTAACTTTTTAGTGTAGTTTAGGACGTTGAAGGCGGTTTTATATATTTTTTGAATTATCTTTTTTAAATAACATTATTTACTTTTATCGACCTTTTATTCATAAGATAGGGTTCAGTTTTATTATTTATGTTCCGTTATTATATTTTTTTTTAAATTTCAAAGCGTTTAATACCAATATTTTTCTTGTTTTTCTGATCATAGAAAATACACAGACATTAAATGTCTGTGTATTTTCTATAAATATATTAACAACATCAAATAATTTGATACATTATACTTACTCATAAAGAAACGAAAGACATACAGACAGGCAGCTAATTGTTAGATAGCAATTCTATAAGTTAATATATTTATTTTAGCATAATTATGAAGCACTGGGCAATACTAAAATAATAAGAGTAAAGTACAAGAGATGCTATCCTTTAGAATCAGTATAATATGCCAAAGCCGACCTTTTTTTTTGAATTGACCTATGCTTGAGTCGAAAAGGAACGACAGAACCTTTGCCGAATACTCTGGCCCAGTGCGTGTTTAAAAATCGAAAACCCATAAAAACGTAGAAGCTTGACCCCCCACACTAGGGTTTTTCCAGCGGCTTTTGAGCGTAGACGTCGTGCGTGTCGCATACAATCATATGCAGCAAAGCGTGTGAAACAAAAGACAGACGCGGATGATTGTATGCGCGTAGGTACACGACATCGAAAAATGTTAATGTAGGGTCTAATGGAAGACAACAGCCTTAGCTCCACCACCAACGCTCCTAATAAAGCAATGAGGTTTTTTTTCTAAAGAGAAAATGACTCAAAAGCAATTTCGTGCGCGTGTTAGTATCAAATAGAGCACATTATCATATCGTCCCAGTCGCATCACGTCAGTAATGGGACGTCGCACGTATTTGCCGTCTCGTACGCATCCAATAACTTGTGCTTATACAAGTCGGCGATGTAAACAAGGCATGCATCATGTCTGTGACACGCTGGAGAAAGGCTGAAGCACACTGAACACAACAATACAATACAATACAAAATACTCTTTATTGAGCGTCGATGGACAAGTGGCTAGAGCCGTTGACTTCCATTAAAAAGTTCGCGGTTTCAAACCTATTTATTTTTCCTTATTTTTTTTTAATTGAACTATGCTTGTGTCGAAAAAGTACGACCAATCAAGCTTCACCGGACTTGCGGAGGAGTTGAAGAATCTACCCCAAAAAAGTCATGTACCGACGCGTCTAAGGGCGGCTCGAGGGAGCCTCGGACCACGGCCTAGCGCGTTAATACTGTAAAACATCGTGAAGGAGACGTCGACGCCTGATGGGCTCCGTCTCTGACTATCAATTTTTGATTTTGGTTCTGGCCGCGCCCCCGCCGGCGGGTACGGGCGTTGTTACCTGAAGGGTATTCGCTACCAGAAGGGCATTCTGTTAGGTGTAATCTAAATTCTTTGGCTGCTTTAACTGCATCAGTGATTTCGTCGTCAGGTTCGGAAAATGTTTTTTTGGGACGGCTGGCACGTACCAATGTGTTTTCGATTTTAGAATATGTACGTTTATTCGACGCTCTTACGGTGAAGGGAAATATCGTGAGAAATCCCGCACACGCCTGCAAAGTAATTCAAGGGTTGTGTGTGAAGTTGACCAACCCGCATTTGACCTAAGGCCTATTCACCCTGATTTCGTGGAAGGATGGAGCCCCTCGGTGGGGACATATGATATGAGCTGTTAATGATGATTCTTTATTGACACCAAGAAATACGAAAAGAAAATAATCAAATTTATTATTAATTTATTAAAAAAGTAAAGTAAGCGATCTCTTACAGGCAAACCATTTAAAATAAAACCGCTAAGAATAAAGTAGTACAGTACTGTAGTTAATTGCAAAAAAAAAGATAATAAAAAATCTGTTATTGACTTAGTCTACCGCGAGCGGAACTTACTTACCTTACTAAAAACTTGTATGAAATTAATGTGTGTTAATATTATGAATAAAGACAGTTTCATTTAAAGGTACGACAAGGCGGACATTATTTTTATATTAATCTAAGCTACTTATTACCACGATAACAATAACAACACGAGCGTAGTATCTACACTTCAATGCTACAATGTGCTACAACGCTACGCCGTAGTTGGAGCTACGACGTAGAACATGCTACGAGTTACGTAGTACCAAAAAATACACAATTCTTTCAGCAACAATTATCAGCCTATCTCTCTGTACACAACCTCCTAAGTCCTTTCCAATCTGGTTTCCGCCCCGGTCATAGTACGGCTACTGCGCTGGTCAAAATTTCTGACGATATTCGAATGGGTATGGAGAATCAGGAGTTGACCGTGTTGACGCTACTTGATTTCAGTAACGCTTTCAATACGGTTGATTTTGATATCCTCCTTGCGATGTTGCGTTCTCTTAACATATCTCCTTCCGTGGTTGACTGGTTTCATAGTTACCTGTATGGGCGCCGGCAGCGCATACGTATTGAAGAAACCTTCTCTACGTGGTGCGATACATCTGCTGGCGTACCGCAGGGTGGCGTTCTGTCCCCTCTCCTATTTGCTTTGTTCATTAATTCTATAACTTTCACTCTCCTTTCTTCGTATCATTTATATGCAGACGATCTCCAGATTTACTCGCGTGCACCTATCACAAAGCTTTCCGATGCGATCAACAAAACAAATCAAGACCTGAATAGTATTTCTGACTGGAGTCAATCATATGGTCTGAGAGTGAATCCCACCAAGTCGCAGGCTATCATCATTGGCAGTCGATGGTACATAGACCGGATTAACCACAATTTATTACCACCCATTTTGTTTAATGGTGTTAAAATTCCGTTCAGCGATAAAGTCAGAAACCTTGGAATACTTTTTGATACCCACCTGTCGTGGAAGTCACAGGTCTCTGAGGTTAGTAGGAAGGTGTTTTCCGCTTACGGTTCCCTAAAACGCCTTAAAAATCTATTGCCGACCAGAACAAAAATTTCCCTAGCCCAATCCCTTCTTTTACCCATCCTGGATTATGCAGACGTTTGCTACTGTGACCTAACTGGAGAACTCCTTAACAAGCTCGAACGTCTGCAGAACCTTTGCATCCGTTACATATTTGGCCTGCGGAAATTTGACCATGTCTCCATGTATCGTTCCAAGCTTCAATGGCTACCGATTCGTTATCGTAGAGACTGCCACATCCTTTCCCTTCTTTACTCCACTCTCTTCAATCCTAATGCTCCTCCCTATCTTAAAAACCTCTTCATGTTTCGTTCTTCCTCTATCAGCCTTAAGCAAAATCTTCGTTCATGTCAAAACCTTACTTTAGATATGCCTGTTCATTCCACAAATTTTTTCAATCAATCCTTTCAAGTCCGAGCTATCCGCCTCTGGAATGAACTTCCTGAATCCATCCGACGTTCCCCCTCACCCGAGTCTTTCAAAACGCGTATTAAAGCCCACTACCTTGCCACCATCTCCTCATCATGTTAAGATCTCCTTTCTACATTACAGTTATTTTATTATAGTTATAAATATGTATTAGTATATTTATGTTATTTATTTTTATTTTATTTTATTTATGTAACGTTTTAAGTATTCTAAGTACCTTTATAATTTAAGTATTGTATGTAGTCTATTTATGTCAATGCCACCAACCCGCGCTATTTATCATTTCTCGCAATTTCCTGCTTGGTTGCCTGGAAGAGATTGCTACTTTAGCAATAAGGCCGCCTATTGGCTTCTTATGTTTCACTATGTAAAATTGTATTCGTACTTTTAAGTTTTGGTGTCAATAAAGAATATTTGATTGATTGATTGAATTCTTTTAGAAACGTTTTTTAAATATGTTTTCTAAAGAAATATAAATCATAATTAGTACTTATAATGGTTATTAGCATCAAAGAAAAACATAGTGACCAATAAACTAGAACTAAAAATTTATCAACATTTCTTTACATTATAACGTACACATCACACTTTGAGCATTACATGGACGTTTAATAGTTACACTATAGTCCATGGAGCATTATAATTTATTCAGTGTGACAGCAGCCTTACCCGACGACGTGTGTACGTCACACGCGGCACAGTGTGGGTGTGCCCTAATGTATTACGTGAGCCGTACGGCAGCACAGTGTAGCGGGTGCATTAAATACATCTGTCTGCTAATAACATTGCAATTTTTGTCGTTATATGTCCCACTTAGGGGCTCGATTGTACACTGTAAATCAGGGTAAGGCTGATTTTCCACCAGAGCTGTGCGAGGTAGCTAAGCGGTGTGCGAGGAAAAAATACACCAATAGAATCACTAGGCTAGGAAAATAAAGTGATTCTATTAGTGGATTTTTTCCTAGCACACCGCTTAGCTACCTCGCACAGCTCTGGTGGAAAAGCAGCCTAAATAGGCCTTAAATAAGCCCTGTACGGGTTGGTCACGAACACACAACCTTTGAATTTATTCGCAGCTGTGTATAAGTTTCCTTACAATGTTTTCCTTTACCGTAAGAGGGTCGGAAAAGTACCTAATAAATTCGAAAATCTAAAACACATAACGTACCGAAGCTTACAATCATGCAATTCCGAATGGATGTCAATGTACGCTCTTCTGATGTACTCGTTTAATTAAGCTATCTTATTGTAAAGTTTCATTGAAATCCAATCACTATTTTTTTCGTGAAAGAGTAACAATCCAAACTTCCATCCATCCATCCTCATTTCCAAATTTTCGCTTTTGAAATAATTAGTTGGATAGGAAAGACTCTATTAAGGTTGTTGACTGTTTTCACAATAAATAATCTTACGCTGTGCAGGAAATGAACCGTCTGAAATCTGTCGTGTACAAATTATTCTAATCCGCGTCTTGAGTAAGGATGCTCACGATTATAATTTTTGCCTGTTGTACTCTTTTTATAATACATACATTGTGATCGTAGAGCGACAGCAAGAACAACTTTGCAAAACAAAGGTATTTTTGCCGCTTTGCGCGCAGAACGATAGTCTATGTCTATTTTACTTGCGCACTGGTCGGAATGGGTGCACTCATTTTAAACGATTTCAGATTTATCACAAATCAAAGTAAAAATCGTACAAGAAACGATCAATACAAAGCTATGACATTATAAGTTTGAATGTATTTGAATCGTACTGAAGTGTTCGGTTATGAAGTTATAAGTACGGGTTTATTCTATATTCTATAAATAATAAAATAAAACAAAGGTCCCACTTCTGAGCAAAGGCATTCCCAACTTTCTTCCACACTTATCTAGTGCAGCGGCAAGGGCACGATATCGAATGGTGACTTATGGTAAAAATGAAATATTCTTGATTTGAAAGCACACTTTTATAAATACTTAATAATAAAGACAATTACTGAATTGTTTTTATTTTCAAATACAATTTCACCCACAAGAAATGAACGTACTCTCATTAAAACTTAAATTGTACTTATACCAAAATACAAAATGTTTGATACAAAAGTATCACCACGGTAAAATTTACAAATGGTCTCCATAATGTAATTACGAACGATTTCAACGCGCGTTCATTTACCAGAGCTGCAGAGAGGTGCGGAGAGATGCGGGAAGGTGCGGAGAAGTGCGGAGGGGTGCAGAAAGGTGCGCGGGGGTTGAAATAATGAAATACTTCAAAGCCCCGTAATTGTGTTAACGGAATAAGGGGAATAGCGGACAGTAAATAAAATGCCAAAAGCGCAGAATTACAGTTACTGGAAGGGACAGGCAACATCATTTATTGAATGTGTAATTGTGTGATAAAATATCTACAATAAAACTGTAGAGGTCGAAAATCTGTACATAGAAAGAATAATGCTAAAAACCGAGTCAATCGAACATATTATCATATATTTTATAATTATTTGTTTCTGTGTATGTATGTCTGTTTGTTAGTTTGTAAGGGATAATCTCCGAAACTGTTAGACCGATTTGAATGAAATTTTGCATGGTGGTACCGTTTATCCCCGGTCAGCATCTAAGATAGATACTTTTAATTGCGGAAAATTTAGGAGTTCCCGTGGGATGGTTAAAAATTACTACTTTACGGAAAACAACGCGGGCGTAGCCGCGAGCAGACAATTAGTTAATACATAATAGGGACATCTTACACACGTCAGTCTGACCCAAAACTAGGTAAAAATAAAGGTGCGAAGAAATTTATTTGTGTTATTCAACTAAGGCCTCTTCACCCTGTTTTAAGGTAAGCTCGAGCTCCTTGATGTAGACAGATAATACGGATTAACGAATAATACGAAAACTATCTGTGAGGTTTGAAAAATCTATTTTTGAAACCATTAGGGTTGTCGGTAGAAATTGTTACCTTAGCTATAAGGCCGCCTTTTGACACTTGTTTAGTTTTTTGAGCTTTTTGTGTGCAATAAAGTATATTCTATTCTATTCATTTGTTTCGAAAGGGGCCAAAGGAAATCTCTTCCAGGTATTATGAATTCTTGTTCGTTCTTCTGACTGTAGCACCCCACACTAGCATCTTCCGAGCGTCGTCTCTGTGCGTCGCGCACACAATCATCCGCGTCCGTCTTTTATTTCACTCGCCTTGCTGCCTATGATTGTATGCGCGTCGTCTATGTGCATCGCGCACACAATCATCCGCGTCCGTCTTTTGTTTCACTCGCCTTGCTGCCTATGATTGTATGCGCGTCGTCTATTTGCGTCGCGCACACAATCATCCGCGTCCGTCTTTTGTTTCACTCGCCTTGCTGCCTATGATTGTATGCGCGTCGTCTATGTGCGTCTCGCATACAATCATCCGCGTCCGTCTTTTGTTTCACTCGCCTTGCTGCCTATGATTGTATGCGCGTCGTCTATGTGCGTCTCGCATACAATCATCCGCGTCCGTCTTTTGTTTCACTCGCCTTGCTGCCTATGATTGTATGCGCGTCGTCTATGTGCGTCTCGCATACAATCATCCGCGTCCGTCTTTTGTTTCACTCGCCTTGCTGCCTATGATTGTATGCGCGTCGTCTATGTGCGTCTCGCATACAATCATCCGCGTCCGTCTTTTGTTTCACTCGCCTTGCTGCCTATGATTGTATGCGCGTCGTCTATGTGCGTCTCGCATACAATCATCCGCGTCCGTCTTTTGTTTCTCTCGCCTTGCTGCCTATGATTGTATGCGCGTCGTCTATGTGCGTCTCGCATACAATCATCCGGGTCCGTCTTTTGTTTCACTCGCCTTGCTGCCTATGATTGTATGCGCGTCGTCTATGTGCGTCTCGCATACAATCATCCGCGTCCGTCTTTTGTTTCACTCGCCTTGCTGCCTATGATTGTATGCGCGTCGTCTATGTGCGTCGCGCATACAATCATCCGCGTCCGTCTTTTGTTTCACTCGCCTCGCTGCCTATGATTGTATGCGCGTCGTCGTCGTGCGTCGCGCATACAATCATCCGCGTCCGTCTTTTGTTTCACTCGCCTCGCTGCCTGTGATTGTATGCGGACGCACGACGTTGACGATCAAAAGACGCTAGTGTGGGTGGGGTGCAAGTATGCGTAATGTCTTCAAAGTTGGCAACTTATCCCCACTCACTTATTTATAACTTTATAACGCCCATTGTAACTTTTCCATTATTCTTTGGAGCCAGATGTCTTATTTCAGATTTTGCCTTTTATTAGTAGAAAATTTTAACATTAGGTTGTACTAGCTTTTCAACTTTTCTCGTGGGAATGATAATGTTTTCCCGCAGTAAAAAGTAGCCTATGCCACTCTCCAGCTCTCAATCTATATATCTGTCCAAAATACCTGGTTAATCCGTTATTTCGTTTAAATGTGAAAGAAGAACAAACTAACACACTTTCTCATCATACTTGAATGAATAAATGAAAATACTTTATTGCACAAAAATCTATACAAAGGCGAACTGTAGACATAACGTTTATTTACGGAGTGTATCAGTGTTTAGTGAAAGAAGAAATAAATACCCTGTAAGTTTTGATTCCTCTCGAAGTTGGTGGACTGTAGATTTTGTTGAAAGAAGAGGTGCTGGGTTGGCTTCTCGTGAGATGTTATGAGTGAAAACACTGACTTTAGCGTGGAAAATACTTTTTAATCAAGCACAAATGTAAAACAACAAAATTACAAGTTGCGTGCAGAGCAGAGGATTTTACAATGTTGCCAATAGCAAAACGCGAGGATGTTGCCAATAGCAAAACAAAGGACACGAGCCTACGTCATTACTACGTCATTTTGCCTATTCATCCTTGTCGAATGCGTGTAATAAACAAGGATGAACAGCGCAAAATGACGTAAGCTCGTGTCAGTCACGTAGTCTAACGGTTAGACTTTGTTTTCTTGGACCATGGCTTCCGCTTTCTATGGGACAGACAGCAATAAACTCGGATTTCATCCCGCAGCCCGCTCTTACCCGATCTGTGGACACGCGGCTTTAAGTTGTATTTTATTTACGCAGCTAATGCCACTGATAAGCTGGAGCGGAGAATAGAGCAGCAGGCATCAGTCGAACAATCACTGCTTGAGCGACTGATTGACGCTGTTTCAAGGCAGACTGAGGCACAACGAATGCAGGGTGAAGCACAACGAATGCAGACAGCCAACCAGACAGCATTGCTCCGACAACTGGCGACTGCCTCCAATCGCCAAACGGAATTGATGCATCGTGAACTGGCTCTCATAGAGCATCAAAGTTCAAATTTATTTGCAGCGATGGAACGCCACGCTGCAAACATATCTGGAACTTTAGAGAAGCTCATAAGCTCTGAAGTTGAGAATAGCCATATCGACGTTCGGAATGAGCAGTGACATCGGTGTCTCCTAACACAGGCTTCTCTTATCTAAATGTAGATACCTGTACCTGCTTTTATACTACCTACCTTGCCGTAAGACTTTTTAAAAGGAAACCATTTTTATCATACCTTTATCACATTCAATACAATTATAGAGGCAGAGCTCGGCGACGTCTCCTTCATCCGTTTAGGAGCTACAATGTTACTGACAGACAGACAGACAGACAGACACAAGTCAAACTTCTCACACCCCTTGGCTTTTGTATAGGGTTAAAAAGAGTTGATGTACATATAATAACTGGCTTTTTTTAACAGGTTTTCGTCGGCTTATTATTAAGTGTACTTTTTAATCATAGGTCAAATAAAAAACCTTCACGTACATTTATAATTTTACTGTTGTAGGGTTGTGTAGCGATTCAATTTAATTGTTGTTTTTATTCTTTATTTTATTGTATTTTGAAATTTCAAACTTAGTTAATTTTGTAAAATATGGGCGTAAATAAAATAAAATACATATTTTAAATTTTATTGTAGGTCTTTTTAGTGCCACCGTTTTCTACAATGTTTGAAGCCTCCTTTATGCCGAGGCAATAACATGAAGCAGTGTCGCATGCCACGTAATAGAATAACAAAATTTACAGTAAGATGTTTTGAAAGTTATCTAACCACGATTTCACCTCGGCGTGAAATAGCCCGCCACATGCCACATACATTTTCACATGCTACAACTATGGAGTTATTGCCTCTGCGCAAATGAAGCTTAATCGCCAACTTAGCCAATACCGGTTTTAAAATAAAATAACTACGTGACTAGATTTGAGTGGCTCAGCGACCCAAAGTGGGTCTTGGCCTCCGACACGAGAATTCGCCACTTGTCACGGTCTTGCGCCGCCGCAAAATGACTACATTTATATAAAATACTTACTTACTTATCGAGTGGGTTTCAAGTTTAACCTACCTCACAAACCCTGGTGTCGGAATTCTAGAACCGCCTTAGGCTTCCGACATGGCTCCAATGATGGCTTCATCTGTAGATAGTAAGCCGGGACCAGCGGCTTTATGTGCCTTCCGAAGCACGGAATCATCTTTATTTTCGGACAATCTGGTGGTGATTCAGCCTGAATTTACTAACCAAACTGAGGAAAGTCTTACAAAGTGATATATTTTGTTCGAAAATTCCCCACCGAGATTCGAACCCTTTCATTCGAGCTTTTGATCACTTGACCACGGAGGCTGTTTATAAACTGAATAAACTGTATTTGATTGAACGGAATGAACTCAGTATAAACATTCGTGAACAAATATGGCATTAGGGTTCCGTAGCCAAATGGCAAAAAACGGAACCCCTAAAGATTCGTAATGTCTGTCTGTCCGTATGTCACAGCCACTTTTTTCCGAAACTATAAGACCTATACTGTTGAACCTTGGTAAGTAGATGTATTTCGTGAACCGCATTAAGATTTTCATAAAAAAATCGAGAGAAAACAATAAATACTTAGAACTGAAACTAAAAAAAAATTTTTTCATCAAACCCATACGTGTGGGGTATCTACTTGTATAGATAGGTCTTCAAAAATGATTTTGAGCTTTCTAATATCACTTTTTTAAACTGAATAGTTTGCGCGAGAGACACATCCTAAGTGATAAAATGTGTCCCCCCCCCTCTAACTTCTAAAATAAGAAATGATAAAACTAAAAAAAAAATGATGTACCATGCAAACTTCTATCGAAAATTGGTTTGAACGAGATCTATAAGTAGTTTTTTTTTATACGACGTAAATCGTAAACCGCAATTTCCCTTTCATTATTATTAAAACATCGATCAAAGTTACAACGAGCTACAAGAACTTTTATATTATGTTACTTGCTGATACGCAACCCTTCATGGGCGAGTCCGACTCGCACTTGGCCGCTTTTTTTACATCTTAATAAATCCACAGTTCAAATATGAATGTTAACAGATAACGTTGTTGTTACAAATTCGATACGACAATATTTTATTTTGTGAAAATAATGGGTAATTTCATCATAAATCATGCAACCGATAAAATAATGAATAAATCATGCCTCATTATCGGTCAAATAAATTAATGTACAAATGTGATTATGTCCACAAATGCCCTCTGGGTATTTTCATATTTATTGTCCAATTACACCCTTTGTTCCTCTATTACTATACCGATTCCCGAAATGCAAGATTCCTAGTATAGTAGATTCCCACAATACCGTTAGTACATTGAGAAAGTAAAGAGCGTCGATGGAAGCCGCGGGATCAAGCACGTATCAATGTGCCTATTTACGAATTCATATGCACATTTATTATTCGACGCTCTTAAGGTGAAGAAAAACATCGTCAAGAAACCTGAACACACCTGCGAAGAATTTCAAAGTTTGTTTGTGAAGTCAATCAATTCGCACTGGGCCAGCGTGGTCGACTAAAGCCTATTTACCCTGATTCAAGCTAGACTCAAACCCCAAGTTAAACTAGTTGAAAGTACTGTGGCTTCGTGACAGGCCATTAAGTTCCTGGTAATAAGTGCACCAAGCAGTGATCTTGCAGAATCACGCTCTTAGCTGGGCTTAGCCCATAACGGGGTTATATAAGAGACCTATACAGAGTCATTGGGATCTATAAATAAAATAACAAAGTCAAAATCAAAGCTTTTTTTATTCGAAGTAATATTTTACAAATAATTTTTCGACGTCAAATGAAGTTAGCTTAGCTCAAAACCATGGCTGGCTCTCGTCTCACACTAACGAAAATTAAACCACGAATATTAAATTTTAAATAAGCGATTAATGATGATGATGATAATGATGCGATATTAGTTTTGTTAAATAGGCGATGCGATATTAGTTTGAACAGAACTGTCTATAAATTCGCACTATAAACGTCCGCGGTGTTTCATATGGGAATAGAAATGGAGGATAGGAGATTAATGAATCTAATTTTTATAAATGCTACTCGTATTTGAAATAAAAGCGCGGCTGTCAAATAAGGCGTTAGTTAAGTAACTTGAAATGGAGACTTTGTTAAAAATAAATTTTATTTCAAAATTTACAGAGTTTAGGGCTACAAGTTAACAAACAGAATGATCGCTTAATCTAAACTTACAAACTATTTTATATTAAAATTATTAATGATCAGCATCTATAGGTTATTGGCTCGTTTACGTCAATCGGTATTGCAGCTGGTTGGAGTCAGCAGTTATTATTGCTGGCAAAGCGGATTTGGGAAGGGTTGATGTCCTTAACTCCTTCCTCCCTAAGAGAGAAATCATCTGGAGACTGTTCCGCAGGATCCTGATGGTTTCGACGAACGAAGTATATTCTATTTCCATATTTGAAGAGAATGTAGCTAATTCCTAAGATGGTTAATGCAATGATCATCATGATGGTCCAAATATCTATATCTGTAGTAATTCCAATAGTTTCATCTTCTTCTTCATCTATGTTTTTAACTGTATTCATAATTTGTCTAATGTCGTCGAAATTTACTCCTCGGAGATCCAGTTGTGTGTTCTTTTTCTGTATTTCATTTTGTACTTCTAACATTTGTATTGGTTTCATTTTTATAGTTATTTCCGATGTATTTGTTCTTTGTGGTGTAGGTATAGTTCTGTCTCCAATCCTCGTTTCACAACCGGAGTTTGTCGTCAACATATACGTTCCTTTTAGGCTGTGTCGCTCAACCTCTTGATGGCAGTTTTCTGTTATTACAATATCGTTCTTCGTAAATATTAGCCAGTTTCCATCCATGATCTTCTGTATTTTAATGTTTTCTATTTTGATGTAATTTTGGTGACAGTTAGTTGTGTTTTTCAAAAGCATGATTTGTTCGATACAAGTTGCCTCAGCGTACTTGATAATTTTTTCTTCGTTGCACAGGAATCTTCCGCCTTCTATTTCATCACAGGTGCTTCGTACAGGTATGTATTTCAATCCATTCACTATAAGGTATGGGTATTTTGGTATTATGGTATAGGGTTTTTTGGAATTGGGATTAAAGATAGGTATAGGAAGGATTTTATAATAAACATATGTGTTCGCGTCTACTAATGGTACTTCTAAAATAAAAATAACCCTATTATTATCAAAATATGATTTTAAAATTATATTTCGTTCTAATTTTACCAAATTTTCTTTATTTACTTTAAATATTAATCTATAATGCTTTTCTACTTCTGTTAAAATATTAAATAATTCAGTTGAGTTGACAATTGATTGATGTAATGTATATAATTTGCTAAAAGCTATTGCAGTTTCTACTTCTTGAACAATATTATAAATAATACGAAAGTTATTGTGAATTTGTTGTAGGGTGTTCAGCTGGCAAATTATACAAGAAAACATTCAGAGAAGTGTTGTTATATATATTTTGCTTTGCAACCCTCTCCGCTTGATTAAGAACAGTTTCGTTCACTTTTGCAATTAAAATACTACGAAGCTGCTGAACCCTATGACAAAATTCTAAATAACTCTCTCCTCTGTTTATTTTTAAAGATTCTAACTCAAGTACAAGACATTGTTCTGTCCTTGGATCCCCAAAATGTTCCTGAAGCAATGTTTTTAACTCGTTCCAGGATTCTATTTGGTCCCTTTCACCTATCAGTTTAGCTGCCTCCCCAACTAACCTACTCGTAATAACATGAAATAAGTATTCGTTCTGCAATTCATTTCCTTGGAATCGCTGAAGTATATATTCTGATTTCTTTATAAAAAGCGACAATAGTCTAGGTTCTCCAGCGAATTGTGGTATTATTTTAACCATCTCGGAGGGTACTGTCAAAATATTATTTTCAGCCATATTTAATAATACAAATTAATCAAATTTAAATAAACTGTTTAGTCAAATATCAAAATAAAATAACCTATAAGTATTCCCTGAAAGTTTTATCAGAAAATCTCTTCGTAATGTGATTAAATATTACCAAGGCGTTTTCTAATCCCTAATAACACACGATACACATATATTTATCACCAGGACATATAGGAACAACACAAGGATAGTGAAAAGATCTACTCACAGTCCCGTCGTCACACCCATGCCCTTCTGTGTTTGCTGTTTGGATAATCCTGCTTGCTGCTTGGCGTTATACTCTGCTCCAAATTCCTCAACTTATTTGTTTGGTTCGATCCCCTGTTTAATCGTAGAAACGAACGTCGAAGATAGCTGAAACACTCGCGAAACACAGCCAACCCAACGACAGGGAAACTACCGGCTGCGCCAGTTAAGTAACTTGAAATTGAGACTTTGTTAAAAATAAATTTTATTTCAAAATTTACAGAGTTTAGGGCTACAAGTTAACAAACAGAATGATCGCTTAATCTAAACTTACAAACTATTTTATATTAAAATTATTAATGATCAGCATCTATAGGTTATTGGCTCGTTTACGTCAATCGGTATTGCAGCTGGTTGGAGTCAGCAGTTATTATTGCTGGCAAAGCGGATTTGGGAAGGGTCGATGTCCTTAACTCGTTATTGTAAGTGTTTGTTCGATAAAAAACATTGAATTCAATGACAGTATTTTTTTCATAATTCATAATGTATCTTGCGTAACGCTCCATTCACAGAAGTAGTTCCAAATAAGACTCGGTATAACACAGCTAAATAAAGAAGGGGGTATACGGGCTGTGTAGTTAGAGAGGAGAGAGGTCTCCGTAACTCGTCCGGGTTACGATCAGTGCTAAATCCGCTTTGTGGAAGTACGAAGAAAATATAAATGTTGTAGGTATTATGCGTCGGTGGCCCAGTGGCTAGAGACGCTGCTTCCATTCAAGAAGAGCAGGTGCAAGCTTTTGTTCGGCAAGTACACATTTTAATTAATTAAATTCATAAATGGCAAAGAAATTTCAAAACAAAGCAAAGAAAAGTCAAAATAAAACAACGCAAAACCAAAATTACCAATAGTCGTTTTAATTTCTTAAATTATACGTTTGTTCAACAGTAGTTTAATGAAGGAAACCACTGTGAGAAAACCTGCATACATCTGCGATGAAATTCAAAGGTTATGTTACTAACCCGAATTGGGCCTTGAGCACAGAACTTGAGCTTCTTTTCATGAAAGGTCTAAAGAAGTGGTAAAAAGGGAATTCAAATATCATTATGAATATATTAAATATCATACCACATCCAAACATAACTAACATTTTCACACATCTTTGACAGTATTGAGGAAGATTCTTTCATGGCCGCAGTCCGATCTGATACCGGGAATAGCGTCGTCGCTGGAAATACGGCCGCGACTGTACCAGAGAAATATGGAGCCGACTGTACCTCCGGGATATCGACCATAAAGGCGGCGTTCCGTTCCAAATGAACTACTATTGAAAATAGAACTCATTGCTTTTAAAAAAGGAAAATTTCAATTCAGTTTTAAAATTTGCAAAACCAGAATCTGTAGATTGATGATTTAAAGTATTTTAGATCAGTTTCCGTGGTAGAGTGGTAAAACGTTAGCCTCACATTAAGGAGGTTCCGGGTTCGAATCCCGGTAAGGCATCCTTGAAGAAAAGATATTTTTGTGAGACTTTTCCCAGCTTTCTAAGGAAATTGCAGTCTGAACTACGTAAATGTCTAAAAATAATGATGATTCCGTGCTTCGGAAGGCAAGTAAAGCCGCTGGTTAATAATACACTATGAAAAACTGAACAACTTTACCTAAGGAACATTGGTTGAAATTCCAAAATTAAAATTCAACTTGTCAACACAAACAAAGAAAGTGGCCGGTCACGACCGCGGCATAACCTGAACCTGAATGTAGTCCTTTTATTGTAACGTCATGACGCATCGTTCGGCTCCTCCTTTGATTTTTTTGTTGTTAATTTGTTCTGTTTTTTTAGTGTGCCTAATTTTTGTATTTTATTAATTGTTGTGGCGTCATTCATAAAAAATGTTTCTTTCTTTATTACTTTCTTTCAATGTTTTCGAATTCATGTACGTTAATTCAATGCTCTACCAGTAAAAAAAAATTAAGCAAAGAAACTTGCACACACCCGCGAAGAAATTCAAAAGGTTGTGTGTTCGTGACCAACCTGCCCTGGGCCAGCGTGGTCGGCTAAGGCCTATTCACCCTCATTCATGATAGGCTCAAACTTTACATTGTGGACACATTATGGGCTGGTCATAAGTGGTTCCTAAAAGAAAACTATGTGAGAAACACTAAAAATTTGCTTTCTACGGAACTTATTAATTGGCAGTTCAGTTGTTTAAATTTTTTTTTTATTAAAATCCATCAAGTAAAGCTCTTAAAATAACATAAAAATCTACTCTATTTCTTAGCAGTACGATATATTTTTCGCTGACAAGACAAATAGCTCGACGCAGATTGATGCCGGTTCAGAACGATTGGGAAATTCAAAAACTTTTAGGGTGAGTTGCACTAATTAAGAAAAACATATATTTTTTTATTATTTTCGGTATGTAGGTTTAAATTTATTAACAACTTTACTAACAAAACCAATTATTCAAATCTGTAGAATAGAATAGAATATTATACTGTACTTTAGACGACCCAATTAGGAAAAATATATTTTTTTTGTGTTCCTGATTTTTAGACAAGGTTTATATTTTTTACTACAGGAAGACATTTATTTTCAGAAAAAAACAGAACTATTTAACGCGGTTAAAAGTTAATATTATTTTTAAAGTATGTCTGTGTTTGTTACTTTGTCTGCTATGCTTCATCAGCGTGTACCGAGACAGGCTTGCTTGGCCTGCCCCGTGTATTCAATTTCCCAAAGAAAAGTTGAATATCTGTAGGGAAAAGTTAATCTTTCTAGTGCCATTAAGAAGAAGTTAATCTTTCGCTAGTTTAGGAATAGCTTCATCAATCCGACGGTAGATGATGCTAGTTGTCATACATATATTCGCAGGTCTAGTTTTGAACAGGAAGTAACAAATTCGACACCTTTAGTTATATTTTATAGTAAATAGACATTAAATTAGCCAAAAATATTTTATAAAATAATTCCGAAATTATTTAATTTATTTCATGTAATTCTATTATTAATCTATAAGTAGTTTATTATGTATTATGTTAGTTTTACCTGGTGGGCAAGCAACGAACTACAGAGTAATTCGTCCATTTTGAATTTTGAAGACTCCGAGAAGCAACGCGTTCTTGTTAAAAAGTTTGAAAAAAAGTAAATTTAAATTTAGAAAAATGTAGAAAAATAGTTTAGTACTTAAAGTGCAGGCGAATCGTCGTGTGAGTGGTTGCAGACTTCGGGACAGTTCGGGATTCTACAAAAATTGAAAGCTAAGTACTAAGTAGTACTAAGTACTAAGTGGATTTTGGTGTGACACGATTACCTACCTACCTAATAATTTTCTTCCAAGTATTTATTCTATCTATTTAAATATATTTCTCCAAATATCCTCTCTCTCTCTATTTTCTATGATCTGCTTTACAAAATGTGTATTTTCACAGGTCATGAAGACTGAGTGCACTCAAGATTATTGACCTACTATTCTGGTACTACTTTGCATAATTTATTAAATGTATTCTCCTATTTTAACCTTTCCTATCCTTTCACAGCTCCCGTATATATGTGGAAACACCGAAATCATACTCCTCTTAAATTTACAGGTGGTACAATATACTTGAATAGTATAGACAAAGTAGGAGACCTGATGGCGCATCACCAGGGTAGCAGAGGAGCAGCCAGGCCCTAAGTACACCGGACGCCGGGTATGATTAATATTTTTTCATATTTACCTACTTTTATTTTGTGTACTTGCTTGCCTAAAAGGGAAATCCAACAGCTAGGTATTTCTATAATCACCTATTATCATAATCCATAAAATAGTCCATAAATTCAAGTAAATTCATCATTTTATTCTTTCTATAACTTAATTCAGTTTTCATTTCCTTTGTCATACTTAATTTTCTCAATCTACCTTACTTACCTAAATCTTTAGAAAGCAAATAGCAAATATTAAATTATTTAGGTCAATAACCACATACCTAATTAACAAATAATATACACTAAATTCTTCTTGTAAATTTTGCAAAATTTGTCATATTATTGTTTTCTTAGTAGAATTAGTTACAATAATGAGATTTAACTACCTTCTATTTTACTATAAATAAATTATTACCTAGCTGTATTTCTATGAATTTATTAAGTAAATATGTCTCTTTTCATTATGCTATACATACTACATTCATTCAGGTTACTTTATAAACTTTTGCTTCTTATAGAATATTACCTACCTACTTTATTCTTGATGAGTTATACTGAAAGGTTATTTTGCATTAAAATAAAGTAATAGCATCTTCACTAGTTATTTGGGGTCTTGACTGAAGTTATAATATTAATTTCAAACCTAAGATTTACATAAAAGTTTACATACTTATCATCTATGATGTCTCTTAGTTTTACTGTACATTATAAGCGTTCAAGTTAGTCGTATAGTACCTATTTAGAGTTCTTATCTGGTAATAGCTCTCACATTATTCTGGATTACTTCATACACAACGTAGAGTCCTATCACTTGACGAATCACTGGCCATATTATCACTTACTTATCACATTTTTACTTATTTACTATTATACTTACCAATTTCCATACATTTTAACCATTGCCGGGGTGGTTACAATTTGTTATGGTTAAACTAGGATTATTTTTCACAGGATTCACAATTCAGTTAGTTATTTAATTTTCTATCAAAATCTGCTCAGTATATTTTAATGCGTTAAGCTAGGGAAACGTTACAATTTGGTGCATTAGGTTAGTTAGGTAGAATTTGGTCCGGGAAGACCTAGGGTTGGTGCCTTAGGATAGGGTAGGATTGTTACAAGCGTTGCCGTCTCAGCCTGTAAACGTGTGTTTGTTCAAGCGTATGTTTAAATGTTTATTTTATCATAATGATTTTAGTCAAAAGACTTTTAAAGGCGACTGTTCCGTTCAATACCTGAAAATTTGTAATGTATGACAAATAAATAAAACTAGGTGAGACAGGTTAACCTGGAAACTCACACGCTAGCCAGTTAACTGTTAATCTCAAAGTTATTTTTAAAAACAATTTAATTTAGTTGAACTCGCCCTCTAAAATACTTTAGAAGTATTCGTGATTTTTTTCAATTAATCCTAAGATCGGGTTCAAGTAGAAACGGACGAGATTGATTAAATAATTAAGATTTTAATGGAAAGGGTCATAGAAGTTTAGAATATTCATTCGAGGATATGCTAAGAGTTTTTGAAGATTTCGATTAAGAATTTTATGATTAAACTCTAGGGTCGTTGGGTTCCCTCTAATATGGTTGAGCCCGGCGATGGCTGTCCCATACGTCAAACTCGTGAACGTGGTGCTGCTTGGGGGGACTGGTCTGCTCTAGTCGATTTCCGATTATTTTATTGTTTGTATAGTTTAGTTTTTCTACTTTGACTGGTTGCCTTCCTTTAATTTCATATTTCGGCTGCACTCTTTGTTATATTAATCAAATTGTATAAAATAATAATTACCTATGTAAAAATATTTTGAAAAGATGCAACGCCTGTGGAGTTTCTTCCGGCGGGTTCTTCTCCACAGAAGACAGCCAAATTGTGAACCCGCCTCGACGTCAAAAAATGATTTGTGAAATCTTACTTTGAATAAACACTATTTGACTTTGACTTTGACTTTGAGCTAAAATACGTCATTTTCCATGAAAAAGCCCCTTATTGTCGTCTTAGTTTCTGTAATATTTAAATACTTTTAATTAGCTAGATGAATGTAGATTCTAACCGTTCACAAAAAAATACGAAAATCAGTTGAACATTTAGACTTTTAGACAGAATATGGATGGTTTCGACATACAACACCCAGGTTTTAGTATAAATCTATGGCATACAATTTGTAATGATAGTTAAACAAACAAACAGTACCAATTATAAAACTATATTTATGTCTTCGTCGTTAACAGCTCATAATGTCCCCCACCGAGGGGCTCGAGCATTTATTTATGTAATTTAATTATATTATTCCCTCAATAAATATTTCACTTCTAGAAAATAATCAAAAACTTGTACCTAAAACAAAAAAAATCCCTACATTTCCGCCGCGATTTCGCCCGCGTTAACAGTTTTTCCCGTGGGAATGAGACATTTTCCCGCGGTAAAAGGTAACCTATGTTACTCTTATTACTATTATTTAATATTTATTTCATATGAATAATGTAAACAAATGTTAATGTACTATTTCGGACACAAATAATTTGTTATCGAATAAATAAATAAAAATTAAAAATAAATTCAGGGTACCTAAATGTAGCTTCTAATGGTGAAAGAACTTTTGAAATCAGTACAGAAGTTTTTGAGTTTATTCATTATAACATACCCACACACACACAAAAATACAAAACTTTCCTCTATATAATTATTACTAGCTGTCGACCCGCGGCTACGCCCGCGTTGTTTTTCGACTTCTCCGGAGTAATGTTAAACTATTATTACACGGGAACTCTTAAATTTTCTGCGTTTAAAAGTATCCAAAATGTTGACCGGCAATATAGGTACTATCATGCAAAATTGTATTTAAATCGGTCTTACAGTTTCGGAGATAAGCCCGTACAATGTGCTGAGCCGTATGAGTTACCGTAGTTTTTATTTTCCGGGATTAATGTTGACTGGGCATATAAGATACCGCCATGCGAAATTTCATTCAAATCAGTCCACCAGTTTCGGAGATTAGCCCGTACAAACAACCTTTGAATCACTTCGCAGGTGTGTGCAGGTTTCCTCACGATGTTTCCTTCACCGTAAGAGCGTTGGATAAATGAGTACATATGAATTCGAAAATTGAAAACACTTGATGCGTGCCGAGGTTTGAACCAGTGAACTTCTGCATGAAAGTCAACGGGCCTAGCCACTTGGCCAACGACGCTCTCGGGTGACGGCTTAGCAATCACTGAAAGGGCACACTCAGTCAACGGTCTTATGAGCACTTTCCCAAAAGTCTCTCGAAAAATAATACATAAATCGAAATTCCCGTAAAAATATCATTTCAGTCGAACAGCCTGTATGGAAAACTATATTTATCGTTTCTGAGAAAAGTTTTAAAGAAATTTGACCAGGATGCCTAAAAGCGCGGTTATTGACAAATTGTATCACAATTCGCGCACCACTTTTGCAATAGGGCGATTTGCAGATGACTGCCGATATTGATTAATTGATAGCGTAAAATATCCGACTGTAAAAGAAAAAGCTGTGCAGTCTCCTGCAAAGAAAACGGACCCCCTGTCATTAGCGGTGACTAACCGGCCGCCGCTTACGATAAGGGGATCCGTTTTTATGCAGGAGACCGTACATAGTTATATTATTTAAAAACAAATTTAATGATAGGGTGTTTCACCTGTCATTTAAATGTTAAGAGAACCTTTATCAAAATCATTTTACGTAAAATCCGAATCGCCTCGCATTTTATAACTTTTTGCAGTTCACTTTTCTAAAATGGCGCTTTAATGCCCCAGACCTCCTCCCTTCCTCTAATCTTTTTCTAAGTTTTCATTTACATCCTGTGTAATATAACATATATAATTTTTTCAACCAACACGATCATCAAAAAAAGGATCGGAGAACTATTTTGTTGTTTAGAATGTTAGTGAAGAAGCCTCGGTAAAACGCCATCTATTGATTTTTTAGGGAACTAAATTCTGCAGCCAGCGTGATAATATTACTGAATTTGTTACTTTCTACATAATGACACATATTATCTAGGTCGTTTTTTTTGTGCCCAAAAGTCCCCATATAGCAAATTTCATTGAAATAGGATACGTCGTGTTTGAGAAATTTGAAAATTTTACTTATTAACTATTTTCCCGTTGGATGAGATATTTTCCCGCGGTAAAAACTATCTAGGACGTTGACTAGGGATATAGGGTACCACCATACAAAATTTCATTCTAATCGGTCCAACAGTTTCCATCAAACCCATACGTGTGGGGTATCTATGGATAGGTCTTCAAAAATTATATTAAGGTTTCTAAAAACATTTTTTTCTAAATTAAATAATTTGCGCGAGAGACACTTCTAAAGTGGTAAAATGTGTCTCCACCCACCTCTAACTTCTAAAATAAGAGAATGATAAAACTAAAAAAAAAATATGATGTACACTACTATGTAAACTTTCACCGGAAATTGGTTAGAACGAGATCTAGTAAGTAGTTTTTTTTTAATACGTGATAAATCGTAAACCGCAATATCCCTTTCACTATTATTAAAACATCGATTAAAGTTACAACGAACTACAAGAACTTTTATATTATGTTACTTGCTGATACGGAACCATTCATGGGCGTGTCCGACTCGCACTTGGCCGCTTTTTTTTATTTTGCGGTATAAAGTGGTTGACAGCAAAAAAATCTAACTTTATATTACCTAGTCGGTTGCTTGCTTATCGTGTGTGTTTCGAGGTTAACCTACCTCACAAACCCTGGTGTCGGAATTATAGAACCGCCTTAGGCATCCGACATGGCTCTAATAACGACTTCATACGCAGATAGTAGCCGGGACCAACCGGTTTGCGTGCCGAAGCACGTAATCATCTATCTTTTCGGACAATCAGGTAATTCAGCCTGCAATGTCCTAAACTGAGGAAAGTCTTACAAAGTGATATTTGTTCTACAAGTCCCCGCCGGGATTCGAACCCGGAACCTCCGTAACGTCAGCCGAGCTTTCGACCACTCGACCACGGAGTCGGTTAGCGTAGGCAAGTGGAAGACCCGCTGGTTTTTAACTTAATCCCTCGTTAACCGAAGATAATTTACAGCACACTGTTCAATAGTTGGGGCATTCGGCCTACTGCTCCTTGCAGAACACAGTAAATGCAAAAAAGAAAAAAAGTTAGAATAGAAATACTGTTGACAGAGAACAGAAAAGGGATGCATTGAAAACCAGTATTGGCTAATAGCGCTTAAGCTTCATTTCGTTAACAGCTCATATATGTCCCCACCGAGGGGCTCGAGCCTACCCTGATACCAGGGTGGATAAGCCTTAGTCGACCACGCTGGCCCAGTGCGGGTTGGTCAACTTCACACACAACCTTTGAATTTCTTCGCAGGTGTGTGCAGGAATCCTCACGATGTTATCCTTCACCGTAAGAGCGTCGAATAAACTTACATATGAATTCGAAAATTGAAAACACAGGTAAATGCCGAGGTTTGAACCCGCGAACTTCGGAATGGAAGTCAACGGGCCTAGCCACTTGGCCACCGACGCTCTCATAAGCTTCATTTGCGCCGAGGTAATAACTCCATAGTTGTGGCATGCGAAAGTGTTTGCAGCATGCGGCGGGCTATCTTATTTTACTTTAAAACATCTTACTGTTAAATTAGTTATTAATCACTATAATAAATCCGGCTAAAAACCCTGTTGATTACGGCGGCAATAAAATGAGCTACAATTAAATTTATAAAAATTACTTTTTTTATTTACGCCCTTATTTTACAAATTACATTACATAATTAACTATGTTTGAAACATCAAAATACAATGAAATAAAAATTGCAATTAAATTAAATCACATTACAACACATCGGTAGTGTGTGTGTGTAGTGTGTGTGTGTGTAAAATAAAAATAAAATGGGCTTGGCTTCCGCCACAGATGCTATGGTATGATATCACTGATCATTGGACATTTTCAACTCCAAAGCTTTCGAGCTTCTCCAAAGTTCCAGATATGTTTGCAGCGTGGCGTTCCATCGCTACAAATAAATTTGAAGTTTGACGCTCTATGAGAGCCAGTTCACGATGCATCAATTCCGTTTGGCGACTGGAGGCAGTCGCCAGTTCTCGGAGCAATGCCGTCTGGGCTTCTGATTGGTGGTACAACAGCTCCACAGCAGCTGTCTGGTTGGCTGCCTGCATTCGTTGTGCCTCAGTCTGCCTCGAAACAGCGTCAATCAGTCGCTCGAGCAGTGATTGTTCGACTGATGCCTGCTGCTCCATTCTCCGCTCCAGCTTGTCAGTGGCATTAGCTGCGTAAATAAAATGTAACTTAAAACCGCGTGCCCACAGACCAGGTAAGAGCGGGCTGCGGGACGAAATCCGAGTTTATATGCTGTCTGCCCCATAGAAAGCAGGCTGGCTCTACAAGTATGATCTATGTCACTGGCTGCATATAAGCTCGGATATTGTCCCGCAGCCCGCTCTTACCCGCGTCTGTGGGTTCACTCTTTTATTTAATCTTAATGCCAGATTTTAACGTTACGCTTTATTTATTTACTTATTAAATATAGTGCTTAATAGGGTATGTTTTTTTTTTGTTACTTGGTTTATTTAAAAACTATTTCGAATTACTGTTCATAGTTCATAGAGTTTCTGTTCATAGAACCAGAAGATTACGATTATGTAAGCGTTTTTCTGACCTCCAAATTACCTGTTTGGACTCTCTGCGTGAGCTTTATAAGTTAGAAGTAATTGAGAAACAGTAATAAAAGTAAAATGAGAGATTTTTTGAACATTATTTAACTGTGGTCAACTACCAGTAATATAATATTACGTAGTAAAGTAGGTATGTGTCAAATTCGGACTTTCTTGCTGAGTGACAATGCTTTCCTTCAAAACGGAGTAATAAAATGTAGATACATAATATCGTCAGTGGAAAGGATAAACTGCTAAACCGCCAAAATGCTACTTGTGGGAAATTGAGATCAAAGTTTTTTTTATCGAAAAAAAATTCATAACTCTTAAACTACCGAGGTTAGGGAGATATTGCAAAAAGAAACATACAATATTTTTTTGTTGTTGAAATAGTAGTTGCATTTGCAAGCGTTTAACTCTTTTCGTTCGTGATATAAGTGTCGCTTTAGCAAAAAAACGCTCAAAAATAAAGAAATGTCAATCAGGAAAAAAAAACTAATACAGATTAATTTTCAAAAGCCAATCAATAAATGCTAATAGGCGGTAATAGACTTTAATCCTTTCAATTAAAAATTGCTAATACACTTGAAGTGTTTTAAATAAAGTACGGGAACTATTGCTAACCTATATTTATGTTAACCATGTCTTTCAGCGAACAGTTGCTAAGGATAGCATATATTCATAAGCTACTAAAGGCAAAGTTGCTAACTGGCATAAAACAGTTCAAACAAATACAAGCAAACACTCCAAAAAAATGTGTACTGAAAATTTTTGCTAAAGCGCCATACAGTGTCAACACAAAGAAACGAAAAATTGCTAATAAGGAAAGTAATATGGAAATACGGTAGGCAATAATTGCTTAGCTGCCAAAAAGTAATAAAATTAATTCAACGAAAAAATTCTTATGTCACAAATACCAAAGAAAAGCTTAAAAGAACAAATTCTTAAGCGACTTTTTCTGAAAAAGGGCCAATAAAACGCCGCTTTAGTCATTTTGCCAGCGATGATTTAAGTGAATTCCTTAAAAACATGGACTGCTAAAGCGCCAAAAAAGTGCTCAGATTGCCCTGAAACCTAGACAGATCGACGCAGAAAAATAAATGCAGTCGAACTATGTATATAACTCATTTTGGTCAAATTGGCGCTTTAGCATTTTATCCTTTCCACTGACGATATAAATTTAATAAATTAAGTCAAAATGAAAGAATATGTCTCATCATTAGCTGCAATAGGTATATAGTTTTATATAAAAGTATTTGTTTAGTACTAAAAAAAGACATACCCACGCAGACGACTGACATACCAATTAGAGTGTTAACTTGTCCGGTCGCGGTGTGTACAATGCTTGCCGTTATTTGAGGATTCTTGCAAATAAATGAGAGAAATGGATTGTCACATTTATTAATAGCGATTTTGTTAGAACTGAAACTGAGCCATCCGCATCCATTTTCGTCATATTTGTAAATATTATATTCAGATCCAAACTCATGGAAAACTTGGCTAATTGGCCGCCCTGTAAACAGAAAACAATATTTACAACGCAGTTCAAATAACTCACAATGATACTAATGACTACTGTTCTTCTCTTAGCGTAAGTTCATCGATCAAACAACAATCAGTGTCAGAATTATTGATCCGTCTAACGCTCAATAGTTCTGACACCGGCCACAGCTTATGGCTTAGAGCAACGCCGGCCTTCCGTACCGGAAGCCGGCGTTGCTCTAAGGCTTATGGCGACGAACTCTATCAGTATTTTATGTCAGCCGGGTTTAATACGAATACAATAAAATAGAAGATTTTAAAAATCGGCACAGCCATTCTCGAGTAATGAATTGTGTAACTAACACGACGTTTTAATAAATATACCTAGATTTAAAGGAGAAGCTAATAAAAACGTGTTGTAAAAAATTATAAACATAGTATAAGAAAATCACGAGATACTCACCATCCACGGTCGTATAGCTTTTCATATTGTCAAGATTAGAAAACCCACCATTCAAGTATCTGCCTGTATCAAAACCTAAAGTTCTCTGAACTACCCTCATTTCGTCCTCAGTCTCAGGATAAAACAACACTGCACCTTCATCTCGGCATGTGTCTCTGGCTTCAGTCCAAATACGGTTTTCTGAGTGATACTTGTAACAGCTACTGAACGACGGTATGTATGTATAGCCCGACGAGCACATTTCTACAACAAAAAAGGTCAAGTGCGAGTTGTACTCGCATGAAGGGAGAGAGTTTCATACGAGAGCAGTGGTGGATTTACCAACAGGCTGAGTAGGCTGAAGCCTAGGGCGGCAGATTTTAAGGGGCGGCAAATTAGGAGTAAGTCATTATTTTTTTGTTCATACATTTAAAGTCGTGTCGAGTATATTTTCATTACCACTGCTGCTATGCAACCTACCTATCAGCTGGTTTCGTCCCCTTTTACCTTCTTTCTTCACTCAAATACAAATCTATAAGCATTTGAAAATCGTAATTTTTTGTCAAAGAAACTGGTCAGTGCTCCTAAAATTCATAATTTAACTCCATTTTGGAGCTAGTATAGAACCGTGTTGTACAATTTGCCTTCGGCATATTACTACACACACACACACACAAGTACATGCACAGATTCACACCACTTTCATCTAAATTTATCTACAGATTTATTTCCCCTATAATATATATTAACGCACCTATATATATATATATATATTACCTATTGAGCGATTAAAGGTTACGTCCGAACTTTTGTGACTGTCATATAACATTATGTAGTTAATCTGTTTTCTGGCCCATGCGATACAGGCTATGCCTAGTGCAGGGTCCGCAGCTTACCTCTGACATGTTCAATGTTTAATGTTAAGATGTTTTACAATACGGATGATCATGTATAACTGGTTTGGAAAATAAATTATTATTATTATTATTACTAAAAACCGAGCGTTTGTTTTTATACAATGTGCCGCCGGCAGATCTATTATGAACACTATACTAGATAGGATGGAGTGTTGTATGTATAGTGAACAAAGACGGGGTATCCCACAACTTTCGATAATTTTGCGACATTCCAACAGTGCTGTAAATTTTATTACGAAAAAATGCAACTTACCAGCCAGCACCGTCTGCGAAATGGCAACCAGCAGAAATATTGGCGAAATATTCAAGAACCCCGTCATGGTCGAAGACACTTGAAAGGTGTTGGGACAACGTAGATTTTCTTTGTTTTGATCTTCGCTTGTGAGGCACAATCAACGTATCAAATGAAACTTCTCTGGATAGTTGGAGCGCGTAACGCGAGCTTGAGAGAATGGCTCTGCGAGATCAGAATGACCCTTTTTATATGGGGCCTCATTAGCTCCTAGTTCAGGAAATATACCGCTTAGAAACTATTTGTATTAATTTATTTATAATTCATATTAAATTCACGTATAATAATAGCATTAGTTTTTCCGTAAGCGATTTAGGTTGGGTCATTTGTTGGATTTTATCTCGCGGTTAAAACTGACTCGAATTTACAAGTTTTTTTTTTTTTTTTTTTTTTCTAGCCCGTACTGTCCCACTGCAGGGCAAAGGCCTCTCTCATCTCCTTCCACTTTTTCCTATCCCGAGCTATGCTCTCCCACTCCCCAGAGTACGCATCCAGCTCGTCTCGCCACCTCTTGCGGGGCCGACCACGACCCCTTTTTGCATTTTGAGGCACCCAATGGTTAGTTCTTTTGGCCCAGAGTTCAATCGGCATACGGGTGACGTGGCCTGCCCAGTCCCACTTTAAGTGGGCAGCTTTCTGAGCCACATCGATTATTTGTGTCTTGGAGCGCAGCGTCGTATTTCTAACTCGGTCAATTAGTCTTACACCAAGTATGCTACGCTCCATATTTCGCTGGCAAACCTTGAATTTACAAGTAGGTATTTAAAATAAATTCATGTTAAAACTTACAGGGTATTTATTTCTTCTTTCACTAAACACTGAATACACTCCGTAAATAAACGTTATGTCTACATCAATACAACAAAAACAAAGAAAAATACAAATGAAAATGTCATCCAGCGCATCTCCTTGAGGTGGTAATGTTCCTAGCAAGCAGGCAGCATTCCCCGCTGGATCGTAACGCTCAGCCTTTGCGCGAGAAAGCTGCCTGCTCTGCGGTCTCCGGAAACTACGATGAGGCGCGCCGACAGGTCCTTAACAAGACCCCTGGCCTCAGGGCCCCAGGGCCCCTTCGTGTCAACCCCAACCGGCACGAAAGAAAAATGTTTAACTATATTTTGTTATGTGTTGTAAAAACTATGTTTTGTAGCTGGACGAGGTACACGCGAACAGATCTTTAATGTTCGCCAACTAATAGAGAAACTCCGTAAACTGAAAAGACGTGCCGTACTACGCTTCATAGATTACACAAAAGCATCAAGCAGATTGGCGGAAGATGCAGCAGGAGCTGGGGATGGTGTGCCCCCACATATAGCCTATCTTATAGAAAGCCTTTACTATGACAGTACTGCGAGAGTGAGGATTGAGAAAAATCTGTCCAAAAATCTAAAGCCGGAGAGAGGCGTCAGGCAGGGATCTATTCTGTCACCTAAACTCTATAACTTATATGGCGAGTACATCATGCGCAAGGCAACAGCTGGTTGGAGGGATGGCATATCAATTGGAGGAAGGACTATCCACAACCTCCGCCATGCGGACGATACCACTCTTGTAGCTGCAAGCGAGAGCGAGATGGCAGAGTTGTTCAAAAGGATTGAAACACAAAGCCTACATCTTGGCTTGAGTATTAACAGATCCAAAACAAAGTGATGATTATTGGCCGAGACAGAGAGTTGAATCTCACCCTCCGAGGATCTGAGACCTAGAGCGTGTGAATGAGTTTAATTACCTCGGCTCATTTATCTGCAGCGATGGCGCTTGCGACAAGGCAATAGTTCGCAGGATCCAGATGTCAAAGAGTGCCAAGGATGAGCAAGCTGAACAAGGTATGGAAAGATCGGTCCATCCAGAGGAGGACTAAAGTAAGACTGGTTCAGTCCCTCGTTTTCTCCATCTTCCTATATGGGTCGGAATCCTGGACCATTAAAGCAAGAATGCTGAACAGGATAAATGCGTTTGAGATGTGGTGCTGGCGTCGTCTTCTACGCATACCCTGGACCGCCAAGAAAACTAACCTATCTATACTCAAGGAGCTTCACATCCGCACGCGCCTCTCAACTACATGCCAACAACGCATCATGTCGTTCTTTGGACACATCGCACGTCGTCGTCCCAACAGCCTCGAATACGTTATAATGACGGGTAAATAGGGCAGAAGACCTCGCGGCAGACCACCAGGTAAATGGAGCGAGCAAGTGAGCAAGCACTCCGGGCTCCGGGAGCACCAGGCGCTGCACGCGGCGCAGGAGCGGGCCCAGTGGCGAGCCAGCTGCACCCCCCACACACATGGCGGCCACGATCCTCAGCATTAGCTTTCCGCCGCGGCTCCTCCCGCGTTAACGGGTTTTCCCGTGGGAATGAAGCACTTTCCCGCGGTAAAAGGTAGCCTATGTTACTCAAGGTGAACGTAGCTTTCTAATGGTGAAAGAATTTTTGAAATCGGTTCAGTAGTTTTTGAGTTTATTAATTACAAACCTACACACAAAAATACAAATCTTTCCTCTTTATAATAATAGTATGAAGTATGATAGTACATACGCTGGTATAACATGATAAATAGGATTTCAAAAAATTTTAAGACATAATTTTGAGACATAAAATCACGCTACGCCGTCAAATTTAAAATTTAGGATATTATTATTTACAGGACCGATAGGACAGGTACTGCATTTTTAGAAATACTTAATGATGTCAGATGAGAAGCTTTACACCAACTGTGACCCTTATATAATATCATCCTTTACTTACTTACAACATAAAGATAGTAATCAGTTCAATTAAAACGTAATTTACTCCGTACACTCGAAGCCACTAAAATGGCGCATGCTAATCACGCGCTGCATTAAACGCATTATCAAAATCCGCGCCGCATTCAAAACTGCAGCCATTAATTTGCCTCAGTGTTTTGTCCAAGCTATCATTTGCTATTCATTGCACACCCTGACCGCATCCCCAGTGGGTTATTCTGAAATCCCCACAAAATGATTAACATTTCGAAAAACAATCCATATGGTAACAATTCGTAACCAAATCTGTCATACATCCATAAATAATTCGTAAATAATGAAAATTTACGCATACCCAATTCTGACACTAAGATTTGTTAGGTAACCTCAAAACCGAAAAACCAGTTTTTTTATTTTGCGGTATAAAGTGGTTGACAGCAAAAAAACTCTAACTCTATATTACCTAGTCGGTCGATTTCTTATCGTGTGTGTTTCGAGGTTAACCAGCCTCACAAACCCTGGTGTCGGAATTAAAGAACCACCTTACGCCGTTTGTCCACCGCCGCCGTCACCGTGACGTCACGTCCGACATGGCTCCAATAACGACTACTTCCGAAGCACGTAATCATCTATCTTTTCGGACAATCAGGTGATTCAGCCTGCAATGTCCTAAATAAACTGAGGAAAGTCTTACAAAGTGATATTTGTTCGACGAGTCCCCACCGGGATTCCAACCCGGAACCATCGTAACGTCAAGCGAGCATTTTGACCACTCGACCACGGAGTCGGTTAGCGTAGGCAAGCGGATGGCGCGCTGGTTTTTAATTTAACCTCCCGATAACCGAAGATAATTTATAACGCACTGTACAATAGTCGGTGCAATCCGCCTACTGCTCCTTGCAGAACACAGTAAATGCAATAACTAACAAAAAAAAAGTTAGAATCGACGTAAGATTTTATAACTCGCTGACTCGCTTTGGACCAGCTGGTTGACAATGCACTGCTCACCCTGATTCAGGATAGGCTCAAGCCTCTTGGTGGGGAAGAAGATTTTGCAATACCATTTTTGACGTCAAATGCAATGTAAATAATAAGTGCCAGGGACGAGAGCTGTCCTGTTCATAGTTGGTCGCTCAAAGGTGGCGTCTGTCTGTGGAGAAGAACGACTAGAAGAAACTCCACTTCGTGTGGCATCGTTTCAAATAATATATACTAATCAATTTATTTAATAACTTAAATAATGCGTTTAGTCATAATTTATCTAATTCTGAAGAATTGGTAGAACTTTGGAACAGATATCTTTATTATCATTTAAGTAATTTTCAGCCTTGTAAACAACTTTTGGAAAAAAAAATATTTTCAATAGTTTGAATATTATGTGAGGCCATCTCACATTTAATTTTAGTCTTACACTCAGTGGCACTCGTAATTTGCCCCTGTTAGCCCGAATAGATAAGGAGATGCGGATTCAAGTCCCTCCCCGAATAAAATGTTTTCACTCTCACTGCGATTCAAAATACGTAAACAAAAACAAAAACTAATAAATTACAAGGATCAGTATTTTTCGTTAGATACTTGTATACAGCCAGGGAATAAAAAGGTTGGTTTTAGGTATATAATAATCATTTGGCAAGCTGCAAGCACATAATATGTGCTAGGTCAAAGGCTAAGGTTATATTATAACCTAATGGAAATACTGTTGATAGGGAACAGAACAGACTGTTTATCGTTCGATTACCTATGTTATTGATCTTTATTCTACTGCAAACGAAAACTGAACTTCTTTATTCCCTGATTGCACAAATTTCGTTTTGTTCGGATTTTATAAAATTGCATTTACAGTGTTCTACGGCTGTATATTATTATGCGGTGCTGTTCGGTATTGTATGCAGAAAAAAGGTATAATTTTTTGCATTTCCACTGAATGTGAAAGGTGGAATTGATTTATGAATCAATTAATAGTGTTTTTAATTGAATATCGGGCAATTTAATGCAATCCCGAGCTATGCAATCAATTCTTTTTTTCAGATTTGCTTTTGCAAAATTTTATTGGATCGTGAAATAGTTCAGGGGGGTTTAATTTAAATGACTACAAAATATGAAATAATTCAATAACAAAATTATTGAAATGATTAAAACAAGGCTATTTATTTTATGTGTCACATGATAGACGGATAGGTTTAGGATTTGGTTAACTTTGGTAGGTAAACATTTTCCAGTAAAAAAACAGCATTATGGTAAATTTTACACAATTATAAGTAACTAGCTTTCCGCTGCGGCTCCGCCCGCCTTAACAGTTTTTCCCGTGGTAATGAGGCATTTTCGCGCGGTAAAAGGTAGCCTATGTTACTCAGGGTGAATGGAGCTTTCTAATGGCGAAAGAATTTTAAAAATCGGCAATTCATTACAAACATCCACAAAAAAATACAAATTTTTCCTCTTTATAATTATGATGATAATGAAAATATAAAATTTGAAATGAACATAAATATTTTAAGTTATTCAAAGTTGTCAACATGTTATTTTAAATTTATATTTCGTGCCTACAGTTTCAGGTTATTTTATCCTCGTAACAGCGTTATCGCCAAACCACAAGGCAATTGCGCAGTAATATTCGTCAAAACAGGAAGCAAGCAAATAAACTGTTTATACCTAGATACATAATCATAACTTGCAAATAATAGCAATAAATGTATAATAATATAATTTTTATCATCAGATTTTAGAGAACATCCCTTCCCCAACTTATAACATAGCCTGACGCCCACTGCTGGACTACGGTCTCACCCAAATATCTGCACAACGATTTGTCTTGCGCTGCCCACATCTTTACATTTACCTTGTTTATGTGATCCATCTCCATCATTATCTTTTCAGCCAAAAGACGTCCACTGCTGGACAAAGGCCTTCTATAAAGAATGTGATTGTCAATTTCAAATTCAAACGCATCTTTTATTTCTAGGATTTTTTAACAATAAGACCATCAGAGAATAAGAAGGTCTTTAGGGTTTAGTATCTCAAAAAGCATTAACTCGTGTGTCTTTCCATCCGTCCATCCGTCCGTCTATCAGCGCCAATTTCCTCCGAAACTAAAAAAAGATATCGACCTGTATCGTGTGCAAAAGATTTTTTTTTTATTAAGGTTTTATTTATCCCTCGAAATACCCCATCTATGAAGGAATATCTTTCACTGCATTATTATTTGGAATTGAAATCTTATGATGTAAATTTGAGCAAAATTTTAGATTTTCAACTGAAAAATAAACATTGTTCTTCCAGGTTAAGGGAAGAAAACAATATAATACCTACCTCTACTCCGCAACATTGTCTTTCACTGCATTATGTGTCCTGGTGTGACTCTTATAAGGTATGGATTGATCCAATAGGAGCCCAGGCCATAAAGTGGCCTTTAAAATAATTAATGTTAACGGTATATAATATTTTTTGTAACATGCCTGTCCGTCCTTGGGTGACAGATTTACTAACCTGTATAAGGTACCCATCGAAAATTCAGTTAGCCTATTTGTTTCGGCAGGTGATAAGAAACTTTGTGTCATACGTGAGTTCAACATGCCTTGACCTTTTTTCTTTCGTATTTTTTTTCCTCAAACCTCATTTCATTACTACTCCCTTACGATAATAACAGAGGGGCTTAAACATCAGCTGATCGTTAGCAACATGAAAGACAGTTACTTGTAGGGAAGTTTGTCATCTTTTTTAGGTCCCCTTTAATTTATAATTACGTTTCCTTTTTATTTTATTTTTTAATTTAAAAGCGAAACGATCAAAAGCGTCGCAGGAACGGATCAAAGCCACGCGGCTGCTTACAGGGGCTTGGGTGGTTTAAGTAATAAACGTTCGGCATTATAATATTTTGAAATAAATTGTGTTGGAGTTTAGAATAGAGTAAAATACTCTAATACTTTATTGCATACAGTAACTATAAAGAAATACAGTCCACATACAAATGAGCGGCCTTATTGCTAAGTTAATGCATTTTATGTTTTAATTGCAACATCTGTTTAATAGAAATATGTTTAACCGGAAATACATGTTGATTTATATTGATTATGAATCACAATAAAATAAAGCAGTCTTATTAGAAGAATATTTTATTTCACAACCCGGCTGTTCCAACACTACAATATCATTCTACACTCTACTGTGTTGCTTTAAAAAGTATAGTTTAACTAGCTTTCCGCCCCGCGGCACCGCCCGCGTTAACAGTTATTCCCGTGGGAATGAGGTATTTTCCCGCGGTAAAAAGTAACCTATGTCTCTCTCTATCCTTTTAACTAACTCTATGCTGAAAATCAAGTCGATTGCTAGCTTTGTTAACGCGTGAAGGAAGGACAAAGAAACAATTCTTCTTGGTTCCGTGTAGTTTTACATGATTCTCTATGAGTAATTAAATTACTTCGTATTTTTTCCTTCGTTTGACATCAATAACCCGAATTTATTACTGAGTCCGCACATATTATTATATGTTTTTTAATAAAATATCATTTCGAATTAATCTTCACTCCAGCGTCCAAACACACCATGGAAACTTTCCACGTCCCAGTAGTAAAAGCTTTCAGGGAAATAAAAGATATAGCACCTCTGATTTCGTATGTAGTGTCGTCTCTCACATGGCGATCTGACCCCTAACTAGACAGAACCTGTACTATTATGTGTCAGGTTCAGGTAGCTAAAACACATTCATAAATATACAGCATCCAGACACAAGGCAAAACAAGTGCTCATTACACGAATGTTTGCCTTGGGCGAAATAAGAATCCGCGACAGTGCGCTTCGAAGGCAGACTACCGACTAGGCTTCGGGACTGAGACTGCTTATGACTTACACCACCTTTTTAGCGTGTTGCCTTCAATTTGCACAGTTTTAAGTCTCATAAAGACGGCTTTTTTACGGCCGTTACAACCCGCAACACGGTGCGTTATTCTACCAATTTGCATTCTTGAAACTAGTTGAAACATTGCAGTAATTTGTATGTATTATTATGAATAATAATAATAATGATAATAATAATAATAAAGTATTTATTTCCCCAACAAGAATACATTTGAGTAAGCAAACATAGAAAATGGTACATGTACAGTACACATGATATAATTGTTGAGGCTGGCCCCTAAACTAGGAGAAATCCTGTACTATAGGTAACCAGGCCTCCACCTCGGAAAGTTATACAGAAAAGTAAGATAAACTTGAACTTAATTTTATAGAGATTGAAATATTGACAAAATCGGAAATACTAAAAACAAAAAAACAAATTGAAAATAAATCTAAAATAATAAAGAAAAGGGTGTGTGTCGGTGTGTTGTGGAGTGTGTGTGTGAGAGTGTGTGTAAGTGAATGTGTGGGTGTGTGAATGTAAGTGTTTTTGAGTGGGTAGAGTTTACGGTCTAATAAGCGTGCTTGTCTTAGACGTAGAATAATTTAAAGTAGCTAATAAGCAAGTACTTAATATGTATTATGTGTTTAATATGTATTAAGTACTTGCTTATCGTGTGTGTTTCGAGGTTAACCTACTTCACGATCTCTGGTATCAGAATTATTCAAGGCACTAGACATGGCTCTAATAACCACTACATCTGTAGATAGTAGCTAGGACCAACGGCTGTACGAGTCTTCCGAAGCACGGAATTATCTTTCAAGTCCGGTGAAGCTTAATTGGTCGTACCTTTTCGACACAAGCATAGGTCAATTAAAAAAAAAAAAGACGTACGTTTCGTAAAATTTGTGTTTCAGCCTGCAATATCTCAACTTAACTGGTGAAGTGGAGAAAGTCTCAGAAAGTGGATTTTTTTTATATATTCCCCACCAGGATCGAACTCGGAACCTTCGTAATGTAGAACTAGCAGGTTCGCGCAATGCGTGCGCTGCTATAGAGAACAAACCCGCTGAGGAAACTCCACAGGATCGCATCTTTTGTGCTTTCTTGTTATTTAATATTTTCCAGGAATAATGTACCTTGCGTTAATCGTATATTATTACTTTAATCGACTTACATATAAGATCACGCCCCCTGATTGAAAAACAGTCGTATTTTATAGAAATCGCTTGCACCCTTTCAACTAGGGACGGGCATTGACAAAAAATATCGATACAATAGTAGCACTATTCTATTCAAATAATATATCTTTATCTTTATTTTCTTTATATGAAACAAAAACATTACTGTTAGTAAATAACGAATGTACATAAAATTAAACTAAGGTTGGTATGTATTTTAGATAAAACTGTAGAGGTCGATAATCTGTACATAGAAAAAAAAATTTGAAAGCCGATTCAGGGGGATATAAGAAACGATATAAAACACATTATCCAGAATTTTTTTTGAATCTCTATTTGTCTGTTTGTACGGGCTAATCTCCAAAACAGTTAAACCGATTTGAATGAAATTTCGCATGGTGGTACCTTATATCCTCAGTTAACAACTTGGATACTTTTAATTAGGGAAAATTAAAGTATTCTCGTGGAATAGTTAAAAATTACTACAAAAATGTCGAAAAACAACGCGGGCGTAACCGCAGGCAGACAGCTAGTAAATAAATAAATACAACATCCAGACACAACACAAACACAAGTGCTCATCTCACGAATGTTTGCCCTGGGCGGGATTCGAACCCGCGACCCTGTGCTTCGATGGCAGACGTACTACCAACTAGGCTACGGGGCCTTCAACTTGTTGCAATGTATATTATAATATACGTATTACTATGCTGGTATACTTAAAACGAAATGATATGCCCTGTTAACACCCATATAATATTACAAAGGGTAAGAGCGTGTCGGTGACGTGACGGTTATGACCGTGGTCTCCCATTGTCAAGAAACGGGATCGAGCTTCGAAACGTGCCAATGTATTTTCGATTTTGACTACTTTTTCGATGTTCTTAAGGTGATGGTAAAAAATTCTGTACACTACTGCGCATAAATTCAAAGGACGTTATGTGAAGTTTCCACCCACACTGGGCTAGCTTGGTTGATTATGGCCTGTTCACCCTGGATCCACCTAAATTCATGGAAGACTTGTGCCCCTGGACGGGGACGTAATTTTCTGTCAACACAACAACAACTGTGTGAAGAGAGAAAGGAATATTATATTATTGAATGCATATCACTATCACTATCACTACATATTATAAAACAAAGTCGCTTTCTCCGTCCCTATGTCCCTATGTCCCTATGTCCCTATGTCCCTTTGTGCGCTTAAATCTTTAAAACTACGCAACGGATTTTGATGCGGTTTTTTTTAATAGATAGAGTGATTCAAGAGGAAGGTTTATATGTATAATACATGCGTAATATACTTAAGGATAAGCCACAATAACCATTTTCCCGTGCGGAGCCGGGGCGGGTCGCTAGTTATAGCACAGAATAAATAATAGTACTAGGTATAGTATATAGTGGTTATAGTATATTTTGTACTTTAATTTTGTTAAATATCATTTAACCATTATGTGCCATTATGACGGAAAAAGAATTAAACAAATTTAATATGTCATGGTTATATAAATAACTATGTACTTTCAAGGATAATATTATGTACTGCTACTAACATTTTAGTCATAATAAATAACTTATATTTCCTATTATTGTGGCTTCCATTGGAAATTTGCGGGTTCAACTCGGCATGTACCAATGTGTATTTGATTATCGAATTCTTATATACGTTTATTCTAAGGTGAATAAAAACATCGTGAGGAAACCTGCACACACCTGTGAAGTAATTCAAAGGTTGTGTGTGAAGTTGACCAACCCGCACTGCAAACAAACAAAGCAAACTTTCGCATTCACTGGCCGAGCGAGCGCAAAGCGTTTCCGTTTTAGCTTGAGCAAAAATTATTTCGTATTTCATTCTGTGCGTCCGTTCTTCTTATCGTGTCGATGACAAATTGCTTAGATAATTTTGGCCCAGAACCTAGCTACTTCAACTGCATTATCTGTGGCATCCATCAGGTCCTGCTGCGAGCAGGTGGCAGGGCAAGCAGGGCAGGACACTAGGTGGGCCATAGACTGCGCCGTCCCACACACACACTCCAAATTTGGGTTCTCCAAAAATCCCCACCTGAACATATTTTCCTTACTGCGGCCAACCTGAGTCCGAAGTCTATTTAAAGACTTCCAGATTGGCCAATGGCCATGGCAGTCCATGTGCATCCGTTCTCCTCTACACATTCACGAGAAAATTTTGTGAACAGTGTCATTAGTTACTTATTAGTATCTTTTAGTTAAATTTTCGTCTCAGACAAATGTAGAAGTGTTGACAGTCTATAATATAATAAAACTAGAGGTCGAAAATTATCGGGCTTTAGTCATGATATGACAAACTCGCCAGCTCAGTAACTAGCCAAATTCAAAAAAATAACTGTGGCATCTGTCGGCAAACGACAGCAAACAACTTTAGCTTCATTTTTAAGAGAGACTATGTCTACATTCACGGTGCCTCTAGTTTTAAGAGACCCCCCCTCACTAGGTCTTTCGAGCATCGTCCTCGAGCGTCGCGTTTACAATCATCCATGTCCGTCTTTTGTTGCACTTGCCTTGGGTCTCTTAATCATTATACTATCGATAACTCAACACGACCCTACGAAGGGCAAAACGACCAAAGTCCCCAATTTGGATCTCTCCCTTCCGCATGCACTCCGGCTGAGTGGCAGCGAAAGAAAATTATTTTTTACCCCGATTGCCCCTCTGATACAGGGTGCTTAGAGACGCGGTAGCGTTTACTGATACCTACTAATTTTGAGGGAAGTTTTTAAAATAAGTGCGGAATTATTTTTTCCCCAGAAGAAATGAAATGAAATGAAATGAAATGAAATGAAATGAAATGAAATCATTTATTTTAACTTTTGGACACTTTTTTGGACACTTAGTTAAGTCAAATAAAATTACATTTAGTGGCGAGTTCAGCAAAGCAAAATGTGCGGTCTTTTGTGGAGAAGAGCTCGCCGAATAAACTCCACAAGCGTCGCAAAGAAATAACTCTGTGCCCGAAATACAACAGAATACAAATATTATTTATTGAAAATAATAAATAAAATATAAATCAAAAGGCGGCCTTATTGCGAATTTAATTCATCCTACGTTTTTTAAGAACATTTATCGTGTTTAGATAGAAAGCTCTGCAAAAACTAAACTAGCTCTCGTCTGAAATAAATGTATGTAAAATTATTACTTTTATACTTCAAATTATATAATTTAAGATAAAGACGATGCGATGTCATCATACTAATATAATAAAGAGGAAATATTTGTATTTTTTGTGTATGTTTGTTTGCAAGAATAAACTCAAACAGCCGATTTCAAAAATTATTTCTTAATTAGTAAGCTACATTCACTCTGAGTAACGTAGGGTACCTTTTACCGCGGGGAAATGCCTCTTTCCCACGGGAAAATCTTTTAGAGCGGGCGGAACCGCGGAGGAAAACTAGTTAAGAAATATTAGTAGAGAAAACTAGAAAAACTTCAAAAATAATTAAAATATAAAATAAAAGAAGAACACGATATACATTAAAAAGAAAAGAAAATAAATACATGACCGATCAATGTTGTGCTGTAGTGCGACGTCAAACAGGGCAGGGTCTCAGCATGTGCTGTGACCAGGGCCACAGCGCTGGTTTTCAGAGCGCTGGTATTCATTATACATTAATATATAAAGCAAGCTTTTCTACATAATTATGTATAGAGCCTATTTCACAGCCTGCTGTCAACTAGGCTTTAAAAGAAGAAGAAAGAAAAAAAGCTTTTCAGGAACCACTTAAACGTTTTTTTTGAGAGCAGTTATAATTTTTTCAAAAAGCACCTACTCATATTTTCAAAAAGCACAAAAGTATTTTTTTAAAGCACTAATAATTCTTTCAGAACTATCCTATACATATTTTCAAAAAGCACTTAGGATTTTTTTTTCTGGCCACATTGCGATGGGTAAAATAAATGTTTCTATTCTATTCTATTCTAAAACCATCACCCTGGGACATGAAGCCAATCCAACCCGGTTTGTTCGGAAGACAATCGATCGATCCCCTCCAATCTGAATCGACTCGATTGCGAAAACGATTCGTGTTTTCGTTACCAAATAATAGCGTAGGTATGTCTGAAACAAAGAATAAAAATAAAGTATATTGTATTATAAATTGTATACTAGCTGTCTGCCCGCGTTATTTTCTGACTTTTCCGTAGTAATTTTAACACTGAGATACCTCGGACACAACAACAACAACAACAACAACTCAACTCAACTCAACTCAAGAAGAATGTTCATATTTTTCTTCAGATATTTCCATAACTTCAGGAAATGAAACTTTGTTTCTCCAAGCGACACGTCAACATTTTATTGACACTCCGTTTCCTTATTTTCTGGCAAGCTTAAAATGTTCATTACTAAGGAACTTGACAGATTTTCTTTCTGTTCTTTCTTTCCTCGTTTTAGCTGTCGGAATGGGGCGGCTCCTTTTCTCCATTTCTGTAGACCCTGAAATTATTTGTAAATAGTAGGTAAGTAGGTATATAATTAATAAAATCTATGCAGAAATTAGCTAAAAAAGTTACAGATCAGGCCACAAGTGGGGTTCGAACCCACGACTTTCACAACCCGGACCTCTGGACCACCACCAGTCTGCTGGCACAGGGATTAGATACCGTGCTGACTAGTTTTTCGCAATATACCTAGATTGTCACTTTAATGTTGGCCCTGTTCACGTTCGAGTAAAAAAATTAAATATATTTGTTAGAACAATTATGTTTTGTTAATGAAGTTGTTTGATTGTGCAACGCACTGGCCCCGTAACATGCAGTGCTATGACAAAAGTTTGTCGCACATTTAACTGTCAAAAAACCCGCTATATTGAAATATAGGATAACAGAATAGGCACGACAAAATTATGTCTGTCAGGCGTGGACCGGGATGTTAGAGGGGCAGGTCGGATTTTTTTCTCCGCGCATGTGACAAAACTTGCCCAGTTTGCCGCCCCCCTGACCGTGCCGCACGCGTGCAGTGCACGCTTTGCACGCCTGCTTACACGCTTACAGCCCGCCCACGGAAAACTACTATATATATACCGTGGGCGGGCCTGAGTTATTCAATCGCGTCGCGAGCAAAGTAGGTAACAGTAGTGTGCAAAATGAAGACTGTCTTAGTTTTCATTGGAATAGTTTGTATAATTGCTACCGTTACATCAACTAACTGTCCCTTTACATCGATTTCATTCGTGAAGAAACAGGGCCAGTGTTCCGATTACGAAGATGGTATGGTTAGTCACAGTACTGCGGGTGTGAATGATCCGTATAAAATAAATTGTTTTATGGACAATTTATTACCTTTTTGTGAAACCAAAATTTGCGGAGATGGTCGACATCATTTATATTGTACAATATCCGGCAGTGACTGCATTCCCGGCAATGCAGTCGAGAACTTTAAAAGGATATATGCAGGAAAGGTGCACAGCGTGGCTTTAAAATTCAATAACTTAGCAGTTGTTCCAGCACTTATAAAAACTCTCATATCATATTTACAACTAAAGATCGTGAGATAGAGCTTTATGAACATGGTCGACACAAGGGTGAAAGCTTGGAAATAAAATCAAAGAAAGGACAATGTATTAATCTACCCAAAGAATGGCAGATGCGAGTATCATCGTATGTAGTGGAGAACCTGGCCAGATTTTATAGTGGTGAAAATTGCACTGGTTATTCAGTTGTTGCGTGCCGTGATTTTACTCATTATGATATTTGGGTGAATGACAATACACGATCATATAAATTTGAATAACCTTTTTAGAATCATCACTACAAAGTATAAAACAAAGTCGCTTTCTCTGTCCCTTGTCCCTATGTATGGTTAAATCCCTAAAACTACGCAACGGATTTTAATGCGGTATTTTTTAATAGATAGAGTGATTTAAGAGGAAGGTTAGCTAGTAATATATATAATACTAGCAACCCGCCCCGGCTCCGCACGGGAAAATGGTTATTGTGGGTTATCCTTAAGTATGTGTGTATGTATGTATTATGCATGTATTATACATATAAACCTTCCTCTTTATTCACTCTATCTAATAAAAAGAACCGCATCAAAATCCGTTGCGTAGTTTTAGAGATTTAAGCATACATAGGGATATAGGGACATAGGGACAGAGAAAGCGACTTTGTCTTATACTCTGTAGTGATATAAATGCTTTTATTTGTTTCATTATTATATAGAAAGGATTCCCACAGATGTCGCTACAGCACGCTGTTCGTGCCAAGTAGTTGCCTATAATGATGGTGACGTCATAGATTGATAGAAAACAAGCAAGAACGAATTTCGGCGCTGCCACTATGCCCTCCGTGGTGTAGATGGTAGCACGTTGGCTGCGTATAGGCCGAAGGTCGTGGGTTCAAGTCCCGCCGGAAGGTTTACGTTTTTGGTTGTTTTCTATGAATCTAAAAATATTAAATATATTCATCACTTTTTGTGACTGATCAAAATATATATACTTACACTAGCTTTCCGCCGCGGCTTCGCCCGCGTTAACAGTTTTTCCCGTGAGAATGAAGCATTTTCCCGCGGTAAAAGGTAGCCTATGTATTAATTTATCTAAATTTATATCATTTATATTGCACACCCGAAAATTTGTACATCGTGTTTCACAAGTGAACAAATCGATAAATCGAATGCGTTGTTTGAATCGGTGCCATCCAGTCTGCGGAAACCTGGACGCAAAGGACAAGGGATAGAGAATCATATATTGTACGATATCATTAACTTCTTTAAAACCACAAATTAAGACTAAATACCAGTATATGTAGCTCGTGACCTTGAAAAATTACCACCGATAACGTTTGATCACCTAGACGTGTTAAAAATGCTGAAGGATCTTGCTTATGTTCAAGCTGAGATCAAAACAATCAACTGTACTGTACGTACAATATGTTGTTACTATCGATCAGCATGAAGAAATCAAGAAAGAGTGGTATGCATAACAATGTATAATTATGCTGCAAATTGTGATGTTATAGCAGACAAATATCATGTTTTCAAAAAATACTTTTCTTACCTTATTCTAGCCTCCTAATTTTATAATCCTCATACTTACTGCATAAAATTGTTTATCTTTAGTTGTAAGTTTTATTACTAACTAGCTGTCCGCCCGCGGCTATACGCCCGCGTTGTTTTTTTTTTTTTTTTTGTTTTTTTTCTTACCTTTTAAACCTTCCCTGGACTTTCATGAATATTTCAAGACCAAAAGTAGCCAAATCGGTTCAGCCGTTCTCGAGTTTTAAGCAGACTAACGAACAGCAATCCATTTTTAGGGTTCCGTAGCCAAATGGCAAAAAACGGAACCCTTATAGATTCGTCATGTCTGTCTGTCTGTCTGTCTGTCTGTCTGTCTGTCTGTCCGTCCGTCCGTCCGTATGTCACAGCCACTTTATTCCAAAACTATAATACCTATACTGTTGAAACTTGGTAAGTAGATGTATTCTGTGAACCGCATTAAGATTTTTACAAAAAATTGGAAAGGAAGCAATAAATTTTGGGGGGTCCCCATACTTAGAACTGAAACTCAAAAAAACTTTTTTCGTCAAACCCATACATGTGGGGTATCTATGGATAGGTCTTCAAAAATGATATTTAGGTTCTTAATATAATTTTTTTCTAAACTGAATAGTTTGCGCGAGAGACGCTTCCAAAGTGGAAAAATGTGTGTCCCCCCCCCTCTAACTTCTAAAATAAGATAATGATAAAACTAAAAAAAATATATGATGTGCATTACCATGAAAACTTCGAACGAAAATTGGTTTGAACAAGATCTAGTAAGTAGTTTTTTTTTTAATACGTCATAAGTCGTAAACCGCAATTTACCTTTCACTATTATTAAAACATCGACCAAAGTCACAACGAACTACAAAAACTTTTATATTATGTTACTTGCTGCTACGGAACCCTTCATGGGCGATTCCGACTCGCACTTGGCCGCTTTTTTTATATATAAGAAGAAGATTTTATACCTATTATGTTAAACTGTCATCCTTTTGAAAGCGGTAGCCACCTATACTTGGATTACCATTTAGTAAACAACTTATTGTTACCTATCATATCCTATGTAATATGTATTGATGTGTATTCTGTTTTTGGCCTTAATAAATAAATAAATAAAAGGGGTGCGTGTCATGTCAGTGGCCCATCGGGAATATCGCTATTTTCTCAAGAGAATAAGTGAATCGACACCTGAAATATTGAGAATATTTTATATAGAAAATACATAGTTTAAAAAACTAAAAAACACGCTTCTTGTACGCCTCCTTGGACGTGCGCCATATTGTATTTAAGTCACGTGACTTTTTTTTTCGTATTCCTGACAGCAAACCCTTTCATTTGATACCCATATCAGGGTGGATTTCAAACAGCCAGTTCGCCATCTTAGGGAGGCCACCATATTGGATTTCTAATGACGTTTCTTAGCTAGTCATGTATTGTCATCAGAACTCAGAGCGTGTGCAAAATTTCATCTTAATCGAAGACCGGGAAGTGGGTCGAATTAAGATTCCAAGATTTTTTTCATACATATGATGAGGAGGCCGCCATATTGGATTTGTAATGACGTTTCTTAGCTAGTCATGTATTGTCATCAGAACTCAGAGCGTGTGCAAAATTTCATCCTAATCGAAGACCGGGAAGTGGGTCAAATTAAATTCCAAGATTTCTTACATACATAGTTACTTACAAGTGAAGCTAATAATATCCCACCAAAAACATACCTGTTAAAAAGGGGGCGGCCAAGTTCCTATCGGCTAATTGTTCGCCTAAAAAAGGATTGAAATCCAATCCAATGCCAAGTTTAGATGCACTTTAAATTCGATCATAATCATCGTCATCAACAGCCTGATCCACTGGTAAACATTTGCCATTCCCAAGACTCGCAACCACATTCTAAATTTGAACTTGGCAGGTTTTCGTGCGTAATACTTTATTAATTTGTATAATTAAATTTATTATTTCTTCTTTTCGAGTCAACAGCAAACTCAGCAATTTATTATTTATATAATAATTAAATTAATCTATTTATTAAACTAATTTAACCTGCCAAGTTCAAATTTAGAATGTGGTTGCGAGTCTTGGGAATGGCAAATGTTTACCAGTGGATCAGGCTGTTGATGACGATAATTATGATCGAATTTAAAGTGCATCTAAACTTGGCATTGGATTGGATTTCAATCCTTTTTTAGGCGAACAATTAGCCGATAGGAACTTGGCCGCCCCCTTTTTAACAGGTATGTTTTTGGTGGGATTTGAATACTTTTTTTGAAGAAATCGTACCTTTTTTTTCTTTTTGTGCCACGCCTTCGTCCATTGTTAACCACAGAATAAATATATTTAATCATCCGGACACTCCATGCAGCAAATTTATTTTGACAACCTAGTTACTTCTTTTAGAAAAACCAAAGAGTTTTGAAGAGCCGAAGCTGGCTCTTCCAACCTCTTTGAGAAAAACAACTGCAAGTCAGGGTTATCACGAGATTAATTAAAAAAAAAAAACTTCTATAATACTGCGTAGCGTACATAGATTTTTGTCATAAAATCTTCTTATTAAACCTTTCTAAATAATGACAAACGTCGCTACACTTGACGTAAGTGACATGACGTAAAATTTAGTGACAGCGTTGTAGCGATCGCGAATTTGTTTGCATGAAACAACTTTGCAGTAGCGGGCAATATTATTTTAAATCTCAAATTATTATTTTTTAAGTTTTAGTCGTATCTTTAAGTCAAGTGTTTACGTATTAAATAGTTGATAGTTAAATTAAATGACATTCAGTACATCGGTCAAATTTATATTATAATATAAATAAAATAGGTACAGTAGGCAGCACATGCGGCTGGATATTCGCTCCACGATTTTCGCTCCTACTACTACAGGATAAAGACGCTCTTAAGGTCATTATGTCCAGCCGCATGTGCTGGCTACGGTACACGATGCATTTTAAAATTTGTCAACAATTATGATAATATACATATCGTACTTAGCCAATCTTTATTCCTAATGTTTACAGTATTCAGAGCTCGATTGGTCGTTTTTTTTTATACAAGCGCACATTATTAATCTTTCTACAACGGTCTCTTTCGATAAATTAAGAATAATAAAAATTGCACGATGTGACAAGGTTATCACGTCTTATAACAAGCGCTACAGTGTATTAAGGCTGCCACACACCGGATACGTCTGCATCACGACGCATTGCGTCTGCAGCACCGCGCACAGAAGGCCGTTCACACAGTATCGCAGACGAATGCAGCAGCGCGGTGTCAGTGTCAATAGGAAATCCCGTGTAATTCAACCTTATAACAACCTTTACGTCCGATTCGCGCGTGCGACGTTCCCGTTCCACTGCCGCGCGCGCCAATTCGGTCACAAAATATCACAAAATATACTTAAAGGAAAATGAAATAAAATGCACGATATTTTTTACGCAACTGACATTTATTGATTTGTAACCATGGTAACGCATGTCAGTTTGTGTTGTGTTAGTGCCGTGCGTCTGATGCACGCAGACGTGCTGCATTGCGTCTGCGACCATTTCAGTGTGAACGTCGTATTTCAGGTTAATACATTACAGATCGTGTCGCACGCAGATGCAACGCAATGCGTATCCGGTGTGTGGCAGCCTTTATTATGAATACATGACAATATATTAGGTCCTTACCTATGAAATTGCCGTTCAGTATCAAAAAAGTGAAACAAGTTTTTTTTAATGAAATTATTATTTATCAATCGAAGTATGCGCCGTTGTTATCGATACACTTCCGCCATTTTATAGGCAGATCATTGATACCTTTGGAAAAAAAATCCTGGGAGCGAGAGTCTATGAACTGTTTGAAGGCGGTTTTGACTGCCTCATCAGATTTGAATTTTTTTCCTTGTAAAAAGTTATCCAAATTTTGAAAAAAGTGGTAATCGGTTGGGGCAAGATCTGGAGAGTATGGTGGGTGACGCAGATCAAGCCCCAACCGATTACCACTTTTTTCAAAATTTGGATAACTTTTTATAAGGAAAAAAATTCAAATCTGATGAGGCAGTCAAAACCGCCTTCAAACAGTTCATAGACTCTTCAAAGAGTTCAAAGAATTTATTTTTTAACTTTTGGACATTATTACATCTCTTAGTTATGTCATTTAAATTATCTTTTCTGGCGAGTTCAAAAATTTGGCTGTCTTCTGTGGAGAAGAGCTCGCCGAAGAAACTCCACAGGCGTTGCATCTTTTAAACATATTTTTACAGTTATTATGATAATAATTACTAATAACAATGTTTTGTAAAGTACGATTGAAAAAGCCTGTCACCCAAGCAACTATTCCCATGGATGTTTATCCTCTAAGTAATCTGTTATTTTATAATAGGCTTTCTTAATCAATTTCTCCTTAACAATAATTTTGAATTTCTCTAGTGTTAAATTTTGTATATCAGTTGGGACCCTATTGTAAAAGCGTATGGCAGGGGATTTGTGAACAAAAGTGCTGCAAAATTCCACAAATCCCCTGCGACAAAAGCCGCAGGGGATTTTGGCAGGGGATTTGTGGAATAAGCCTATACAGGTTGCCCTTGAAAGAATTTTTAATTTTCTGCAGTCTACTATCATAAGAAGCCAATTTGTCTTTATTTCTAGTATTTAAGTTATGTAAGTCACTATTTTTTTTAAATTTACATACATTTTTCTTCACATGCAGAAGATTATTATATTATTATATCTCTCGCTCCCAGGATTTTTTTTCCAAAGGTATCAATGATCTGCCTATAAAATGGCGGAAGTGTATCGATAACAACGGCGCATACTTCGATTGATTAAATAATAATTTCATTAAAAAAAACTTGTTTCACTTTTTTGATACTGAACGGCAATTTCATAGGTAAGGACCTAATATTTTATACCCCCCCTGCCCTCTCCCCCCTCTCCTCATCGTATTCTCATTGTACCACTTGTTTAGAAATATTTTTATTATAAATTCGATATTCAATTAAGCCAACTTTCTTAAATTTCTTAATTTTTTGTTAATCTACATATAACACACGACCTGTGTGCCAAATTTCATAAGGCTAGGACAATTGGAAGTGGCCTAAACATTTTGATTACCGGTCAGTGAGTGAGTCAGTCAGTGCCAAAATTAGCTATTTTCACAGGGTTATATTTCAGAATTTACTGAAGCTATATCTATGAAATTTGGCATACTGCTTTAGTACTAGTATATAATTACGTAGGTACAATTTTATCTCTGTACTTGCAATAGGCGCTGAGATACAGGGGGGTCAAAAGTGGGTCGAAACGGTTCGTGTAAATAGTGCACGGCATGCGTGCGGCTTATTGCTGGAACTTGGCCTGCGCACTCCCGTGCGCTTAGATAAAGCGTGTAAAAATTGGTTCTAATTTTGTGGAGCGTAGTGACACTTATAATCATAATCAAAATATCTTCTTCTTTTTCTATCTATACTATAACAAAACTGAAGAATCAGCGTGTCTGTACATTGATTTGTTTTTCAAAAAACCGATTGTAGGTGATAAAGGGAGTGTAGCTGAACATAAAAATACAAGTTTTGAAAAAAATTACCGTCTGTCAGTTTGTACACGCTAATCTCTGGAACTACTAAACGAATTTTAATGAAACTTTACAATAATATACCTTATACATTAGAATAAGACATAGGCCACTTTTTACCGCGGGAAAATACTTCTTACCCACGGGAAAACCCGTTAATACGGGCGGAGCCGCGGAGCGGAAAGCTATTATCATATTCATACTATTATTATAAAGAGGGAAGTGTATTTTTGTGTGTGTGTAATGTAATGAATAAACTCAAAAACTACTGTGCCGAATTCAAAAATTCTTTTACCATTAGAAAGCTACATTCGCTTTGAGTAACATAGGCTACCTTTTACAGCGGGAAAATGCCTCATTCCCACGGGAAAAACTGTCAACGCGGGCGGAAAGCTAGTTCTAAATAAAAACGTTAACCGTGTGAGAAGGAAGACCGACATCGTTGCTAAACTTTCTATATAAATTGCGATTTCGCAGATTAAATTCGGAGGATTCTGTGAAGGGCCTCCCAAGACGTCCTAGGTAATATAGATAAAGCCTGAAAAGGGTTCTATTTACGATCTCTCCTGATCCCCTTCAATATATTTCTAGGGTTTCAGCGCTAAAGGACCAAATATCTTAGTAGTAAATTTTTAGCAGTAATTTATTACTATATTAATATTATAAATAATTTTGTTTGGTTGCATTGGATAGGCTCCGGAACTACTGAACAAATTTTAATGAAACTTGGTATAAAGAGAGAAAAGACCTTAGGGAGTAACGTACTGGCTACCTTTCATATTTTCATGTGGTAATGTCGAATTTGTAATTTTTCGTAACTGAAATATCCGTTCTGTATTCTCTACCGTCGGCGAACTAACGCACTTGTCTAAATTGCCCTATACTTTTTATACAGCAATCTTTTCATTTTAGTTTATATAGGTCAAAATTAAGGTAACAGAAAAATTGCTATAAAAAAATTGCAGGCGTATTATGTGTAAGAGATCTCACACATAATACGCCTGCAATTTTTTTTATTAAGTTAAGTAAGTTAAGTTTTAGGACACCATGCAATTAGCCATGTCTTGTGCCTTATTATTATCTAAATTCATTACAAAAAAAAAGTAGTATTCATTACAAACATACACATAAAAAACAAAAATACAAATCTTTCCTTATTATGATTATTAAAAATGAAAGTAAAAATCGTAAAAAACTATAATAAAAACCTGTTACTTCATCATAACATAAGTTAGTGTGCCCTATAATTTTACACAATATGAAAAGAAGCACATTTGACAACATTCATATTGGACAGTAGGTTAACCTCAAACCACACTAGATAAGATAAGCAAGCAACTGTAAAATCTTGGACCTCATATTATATTAATTAAACTAAGCACTGGCACTTCCTAAGATAATATCGTGTTATATGATCGCTTTAGCACTTTATTACCTCATTTTGAGCTTATAAGGCGCTGCTTTAGAACAGGGGTACATGGGGCTAAGTGGCGTCGCTATCTTTAAAAAATAATAACCCGGAAAATAATCTAGTTTTCAAAAATCCGGTCTATAGAATTAAAGATGCGGTGCTGAAGGCTTCTTACCATTAAATTTATTTATTATACTTGGCTGTAGTTATAAATATTAAAGTGGCGAAATACGGTCACTTTTCGCCATTTTTCTATTTTTAACTGTCACAGTGTTAGTCACTCACTATGTATTATTTCGAAACGGCTTAACCAATTATGATGAGATTTTATATTTATATTTACTAGGTATGAGAATAGGTTGTTGTCTATTGTTTATACTCTTGAGAGTAAGCGGAGCCGCGGGGAAAAGCTAGTTGAACTAAATAAAAACAAAGATTGCTTCTATTATATCCTATGGCATCTTGTCTTCAATTCTAACGAACGGATTTTCGAAAAATTGAATATTCCCCGAATTATATTTTTATTTTTTAAGGGTGGTCGTGCTATTTATCTCATGTAGCCCCTTATAGCTGTAAATAAGCTGTTCCAAGGCTGGTTATGGGTCGTAAAACCCGGACATCCTCATCTTAGGTGAAATTTTGCATGCTTTGTGGTGTCGCAGGTTCGAATCTCTCTCAGGGCAAAAAGTACATTATTACACACGTGTACATTATTGTACATTAACAAAAACATAAACTCGTTACAAATGTATTTGCAAAGATTAGCCTATCTACACAAAAAGATCTCTTCCAGCCAACCTATACGCAAGTGAGAGAAAAGAATAATAATCTTAAGAGATAAACTTAGAGTTACACAAGAGTGCACCTAAAATAGAGTTGTTATAATGAGAAAATACTATAAATACTTTAAATAAAATAATACAAAATACCTAAACTACCAATATGACAATTCTAGGACGACTTTCTTTCTACTTATAGCGAGAAGTATAAAAGAACATTTTGTATAAGTGTATTTTGGATATGAGCTGTACCCAGTATAAAATGTATTATAGATCACAGAGTATACTCTAGTAAAGATTTATTAATGCTTATGAATTAAATTTAATTTGCTGTGTGATTAAAAAAACCATTAAATGTAGAGAATAAACATATACTGCAAACTATGAAATATTTAAACTGATACTTTTTTAAATGGTCAGACGCTTAATCTTTGATAGCAGGTACATAAAAACTTTATATAAAAAAATATGTGGACGGTCATTCAGACACGGCAGCTGATTTAGACACATAATTATATTATTAGCTATTATTATCATTATTATTACTAGCTTTCCGCCGCAGCTCCGCCCGCGTTTACAGATTTTCCCGTAGGAATGAGGCATATTCCCGCAATAAAAGGTAGCCTATGTTACTCAGGATGAATCCTTCTAATGGGGAAAGAATTTTTAAAATAAAATAAAAAAAAGATTTTTTTTTTATTTTATTCATTACAAACATACACACACACATACACACACACACACACACACACACACACACACACACACACAAAATACAAATCTTTCCTCTAATATAGTATGATATGATAGGCGGCGCAAGAGGCCCTATTGCTGGTTGTTCAGGTTCATCGTTCATCCGTTCATCCATTATTCGACTAGAATGGGTTTGGGTACGATACAAACTTCTAAATACCATAATTACATACAATATAATTTAACAGACAATGTTGAAATACGTAAATAAATTTAAAATTACTTTGGTTATCATTCATTCCTAATCATCAGATAACATAAATCACCGCAAAATATAATATGATTGCACCGGAAATAAGCGATTCGTCTTCGATTCGTCGCAGACTTGGTACGCAGCAAGGTTGACCGTTCAAAAGTGACAAACCAACATGGCCGTCAACGTCATTGTCAAGCCAAAAGTCACCAAAGACACGACGCTCCGCTAGAGTGCCAGCTACCAAGAGTTGTCACTCTCTCCGATGAAAGGCGCAGTAGAACGTGCCTATATATAAATATACAACATCCAGACACAAGGCAAACACAAATGCTCATCACACGAATGTTTGCCCTGGACAAGATTCGTACCCGCAATCCTGTGCTCTGAAGGCAAGCGTAATAATCAGGCTGAGGGGGCATAATCTCTATCGTAAAAAGTTGAAAACTCTGCGTTTTATCTTCATAGGAAATCGATACAAGTATACATAGAGCACAGACTATCAACTTATAGCGTCGTCGTCCGTCCTGCACAGACTACTCAAGCCCACTTCAGTCAAGAGGGTAGATACTGTCGCTGCATCAGATAGTATGGATTTATCGCGATGGAATATTCCCTAGCGTGTATTTAATAGTCGAGGGTTATCGTTTTACGTCTTATAAAGACTTGAAAACCATTTAAACCCAGTAATAGTGAAAAACCAGTTTTCGGTTTTACCTAAGCTTTAAAAAACCTATGATTTACAATCTTGAATGTCTTTTTTGGTATACCTACAATTTTACAAAGCATCAAAAGCGTCGGTGGCCAAGTGGTAGGGCCGTAGACTTCAATTCGGAAGTTCGCTGGTTCAAGCCTTGGCACGTACCAATATGTTTTCATTTTCGAAATTAATATACATACATATTATATGTTTATTCGACACTCTTACTTCGCAGGTGTGTCTGCATTGATTGTGAAGTTCACCAACCCGCCTGGGACAGCGTGGTTCTAAGGCGTATTCACCCTGATTTCAAGCTAGGCTTGAGCCCCTCGGTGGGGACATAATATGAACTGTTAACGATGTCTAACAAAGTATAACATAGGTAAGTAGATGCACCCACGTACTTATACTTATAGATATGTGAGACGAGAGAGTAGGGACACGTAGGTCGAATAAAGCAAGTTTTTGCCAATAAAGTTTCTTTATCAAACAGAGCGGACGTGCCAGAACAGCTTGGCTTGAGGCACACTCACAGTTACGATGGCAAACAATAAGAATGTTAACAGCTTATATGCCCCCACCACGGGGCTCAAGCCTACCCTGTTATCCTGTTCCTCATAGTTCTTTACTAACTGTTTGCCCGTGGCTACGTCTATCCGTCTACGCCGATACGCCAATCTTTAATGTTTCGCGATTAAAAACCGAGTCAGGTGGATTTAAAGTGAAATAGAACACATCCAGATATTTTTCATCTATTTTGTTTCTCTACTTGTCTCTTTGTACGGGCTAATCTCCGAAACTGCTGGACCGATTTAAATGAAATTTTGCATGGTGGTAACTTATATCCCCGTTCAACATGTTAGATACTTTCTACTACGGGAAAATGTCTCATTCGTACGGGAAACTGTGCTCGGAAAAGTCAAAAACCAACGCGGGCGAAGCCACGGGAGGCGGAAGGCTAGTTTATAATAAAATCCCCGTTAAAGTCAAAAATAAAAAAAAACAAGGTTGTACTCTCTACTTAAAAAGATATTGATAAATAATGTTATTATACGATCATCATCATCATTCATCATTAACAGTTTGCGGCCGGCAGTCCACTGCAGCAGCCATAGGCCTCTCCCAAGGCGCGCTATTTGGCCCTCCTTCGGCCGCACGCATCCACCTGCTGCCAGCCACATTTCGTAGATCGTCACTCCATCTAGCCGGGGGGCGTCCTACACTTCGTTTAGGTACTGCAGAACCCGCTTACTCCAGCGATTATCGGTTTTCCGACGCCGACAATTGTGACTAGCCCACTGCCACTTCAGCTTGCTTATTCGAGTGGCTCTGTTGGTTACATTGGTTCTCCGACGGATTACTATTATACGATAAAGGAATAATAATAAAGACAGAAACATAAATAATTAGACATGTATTTAATTTAGTTTAGTTAAATTATGTTTTTCTTTTTTTTATTGCTACGCCCTTGCGAGTATACATTGTACTATATATATACTGCATTACCACGTTTGTATAACCTGTGTCACGTGAAATAAATAAATAAATCTGAAATCTAAATCAAGAGGTCTCATCTAAATAAAGTAAAGCTGAACACAGTTTTTTACTGGAAAGAACAAAGATCGCCATTTTTGTCAACTGTGTGTATCGTAGAGTGGGCAATGTGGTTCGCCGGCCGGCCTAGACAGTAAATCACGTAGTTTCAGCCTCTCTCTGCTCCTCGGTTTATGTATAGTTCTTTGTCTTAATACAAAAACTAAATCCTAACTTAGCCAAATTTTATTATATTAATACTTTTTATTAATGAAGTTTTTATATTTAACTAGCTGATTAATCCTACTAGTATAATAAACGCGAAAGGAATGGATGAATGTATGGATATGCAAAATAACACATTGGCTACCTTTTCCCGCGGGAAAATTCCTCATTCCCACGGGTAAACTGTTTACGCCAGCGGAGCTTAAATATGAATGAATAAAGTAAATTCTTTATTGCACACAAATACAATCACAAGAACATAACACACAGAACACAGCATAATTTGATAATGTTGAGAAGATGCGCGCTTAGCGCGGGACCGACCGTTGTGGAGATCTTCGGGGGAGGCCTTTGTCCAGCAGTGGACGTCTACTAGCTGAAATGATGATGATGATGAGCTTAAGACCTTTTCTATGGGTGCGGTACATAATATTTGTTTGTTTGTAAATGTGTTTGCTGTTTGTTTATACTCAATTAGTTAACATGACCTATATTAAGCATTTATATATATGTACTGTGCTCATAAATAAACGTTTTATGTATCTATCTATCCAACATAATAATTGGCAGCTTTCTTGTTTGTGTAGCAAGCAACCTCTTCCAGGCAATCATTTTCAGGACACCCTACCAAAGTTTCATCACAATCTGATCAATTGTTAGGTAATGTTCAGAGAACTTTGATTTTAATTTATAGACTCGGTGCATTTACCTACTTTGAAAAGTATTAAACTTTTAGGTTCTATCTAACACAAAATAGATAAAAGTTACTACTTACGTGGTTTTCAAATTTTCTTTTTTTTTTGCCGCATTCGTGTCATTTTTGATATCAATTAAAGAATTAGTTAAACACAAAATGTATCTATTACTGCAATAGTTTTCAAGTTATAATAGCAGCAAGTATTTGTAGTTTATTTTATGCCAGAGCCGATAAACAAAGTACTTATGTTACTTTACATAGTTTTGTTTGTTTTACGATAGTATAATACCTATATCATCAAACCCAGCCCAGGTGTTAGAAGTTTGACGTGTGTGTCAGTCTGTCTGTTTGTCTGTGGCATCGTAGCTCCTAAACGGATGCGCTGATTTTGATCTAGTTTTTTTTTTGCAAGGTGTCACAATCGAGAGTGTTCTTAGCTTTGATCCAAGAAAATATATTCAGCCATTTGAAGATTATCAACTCTGTTTTAGTTGTTGAAAGGAAGTAACGGTTTCGTAGCGGGGGTTTTTACGTAAACGTTAATACGTAATATTTTAAACTATGCCAGAAAAAAAAAAATATCTTTTTTTTGCGCCGGAGTTTAAGCTTTATTGAGCTGAGCTGAAAGTGTCTGTGTTTAGTAAATAAGAACAACGAAGGTTTTGATTTTTTTATTATTGAAGACAATATAATTTTGTTAGCAGCAAATGAAAGGTACTTTAATTTCACAAAATTTCACAAAATCCGGTTTAGAAATTCAACTTGTAGATGAAAACAGATGGACAAAATGACTTACGAAAGCATTGTTGCACTAGCTGTAACGGAGAAGCTTTGCTCTCGCTTGCTCGTTTTCTGTTTCTATGACGACAGTGCAATGCAACTGCATTTAATTCCCGTCAATCATCCCTTACTGCTGTCTGGTTTTCTTTTCTTTGCACTTGTCAGTGACAACTTCCCCCCTAACATTGGTTCCTCTACAAGTGGGGCAGTTAGGATTATCCCCAACTTGCAGCCATTGTGCAATGCAGCCGCTATGGAAGATATGGGCGCAGGTCAGCTGGACAATTTGTTGTTGTACCCCTCCACACATGCTGCATAAAAGTTCTCGGCATATAGCGCACTCTTCTTGGGAAATATTCCGGTTGGAGCTGAAAATTAAAGGCACTGATGATTTCTTTGAGGATTTTTTGCGGGTTTAAACCTAAAGGCGCGTGCGAATGTGTTTCCGATTTCTAATCTAATTCATACATAAGTTATATAATGCAAATACGTAGTCATTACGACCCTGTAGCCCAGTTGGTAGTACGTGTGCCTACGAAGCACAAGGTCGCGGGTTCGAATCCCGCCCAGGGCAAACATTCGTGTGATGAGCACTTGTGTTTGCCTTGTGTCTGGATGTTGTATATTTATATATGTACCTATGTATATCAGCTATCTGACACCCATAGTACAGGTTCTGCCTAGTTTGAGGTCAGATCAGATGGCCGTGCGTGAGGTGTCCTACCTATTTATTTATTTATATAAATAATTAAGAAAGGCTTTTTTATCACTATTATGTCATGATCATCATCATCATTTCAGCATATAGACGTCTACTGCTGGAGAAAGACCCTGCGCTGCCCACATCCAGCGGCTTCCTGCGACCCTCACCAGACCGTCGGTCTACCTTGTGCCTGCAAACAATTATAAATTCTATCTAGAAAGGCATGGCATTTACCAGACGTCTGCAACTATCTGATTGTGTAATATGCAAGTATCCTGTCTTCGGGCTGCATATAAACGAAGAATATTTCCCTTTACAGCATATAATTTAAATTAATATTTTCGAAGATATCATCAAGGATGTTACTCGTATAAGTACTACATCCTGAAATCGCCATATTTTTGAGGGTTGTTCCTTCTACGTACAGGATATGTTTGTTAATCTTTCTTTGATGCAAAAACTACTGAATAGTTTTAATGAAACTTTACAGTAATCTAGCTTATACATCAGAATAACACATAGGCTACTTTTTACCGCGGGAAAATACCTCATTCCCGCGGGAAAAACGGTTAACGCGGGCGGAGCCGCGGGGCGGAAAGCTTGTGTAATAATAATATTGTTTGTATTTTCTAATGACAAAAAAGCTGTGAACGATGTATTTCAAGACATTTTGTAGTAAGTATATATTTTAGCACCTGTGATATTTAGTATCAGCATTGCATGCGAAGCCGGGGCGGGTCGCTATTTCTATATAATTCCCTAAGGTCTGTTCTCTCTTTAATACCCAGTTTCATTAAAATCGGTTTAGTAGTTTCAGAGCATATTCAATTCAAACTAATACTCGAATTTTTCCTTTTTATAATATTAGTATAGATTAGATAAGTATATACAGTAGCCAGTACATGGGGCTGGGCATGTTGACCTTGAGAGCGCCTGTATATGTACCTATTCCGTCGCGGTATTTCGTATTGCGATTGTTTCACCGCATGTGCTGGCTTCTGTACCTACTGTTGGACGATTTTAACTTACGAATGCAGTGCAAACACACTTTCGAAGGTCACACGGGTGGTATAAAGATGACTCATAATCTGATACAAGGAATGTTCAAACAGTTTATAACATAAACTTGCAAAATCTGGCTGCCAGCGGCTGCCACACATTTTATTTGTTTGATTAAGTCTTATGGCTAAATTAGCAAGTCTATACTAAAATTAAAGCGTTATAAAATATTATCTTGCACTTATAGATGCTTTGTATATTTTGCCTGCTTACTTACGGCACAATGGACACCAGGGTTTGTGAGGTAGGTTAAGGTAATTTATACATTATAAAAACACTTAACTGAAATGAGTCAACTTACACTGCGTGGGTGTTACACCAGGCGATAAGAATGAGCAGCAACATTTATCATAATGGCTAATAAAGTTTTATATCGGGAACCGCTTGGCCCGAAAAAATACTAGGAATGCATAATACCTTGAGGTTGAACTACATAGACTCGGGAAGGACATGAGCGTCAGTGGCCGAGTCGCTATGGCTATTGACTTCCATTCGGAATTTAAAATCTTCGCACGTATCAATGTGTATTTTCGATCTTCGAATTCATATGCACCTCTTACTGTGAAGAAAAACATCGTGGGGAAACCTGCACATACGTATCTTGCTGGTTTTGAGAACGGGTCTGCGTTACCCCCCGCTCCCGCGCCCGCTGCCCGCAAGATTCCAAGAAGAGACCTAAAGGACATTGAGGTGAGATCACATACAGGAAAAGGTAAGGTGTCCCTCCCACCTTGCTGGGTAAATGACATCACCAGGACAACAGGAAGTGGCTAGAAGCGATTGGCACGGAATCGCTCAACAAGGCTTATACCCGAATATAGGAAATAGAAGCTGAAAAAGAGAAGAAGACAGTGACTACTTACAAGGTTTCCGACACCACCTGACGATAGGGCTCTTGCACATACTGGAAAGCTGGACTTTCGTCCGCATTTGGTTGAACCAATGCAGCGATGCCAAATCCAACTAATGCCGCCAGCCCTGCAACCCCAATTCCGATCCCCAACAGTTCCAATATTCCAGGTCCTGATGTCGTCCTGGTATTTCCATCGCCATCCCCCATTCTTTGTGCACCACACCGCTGTCTATTATCCGACATTTTGAACGATAGGATTTGTAATTAATATAAATCTGAGCAGATAATAATATTATAGGAATGGCAACAATGACCACGTTCATCAAATTGTCCCTCGCTTTATGATTATGTAGATTTTTTTTTTAATTGATATGCATGCTTGTGTCAGTGTTGCCATATGGTGAGGATGTAAAATCCGTAATTTCATTGAAAAAATCCGTATAAAACCCGTATTTACCATTTTGTATGAAATTCCGTACGAAATCCGTATAAAAATGAAACTTTGGTTATTCATAAATATCTATATTTATAATTTTTAATATATCTGAATTAATAATAAGTCAAAACAGGGCGATTAACCTAAAAGTGATTTTGTATGTAGCAAGCCTATTAATGGTATTAAAAATTATAGTTCCCATCTGATCCGACAGATATAAACTATGATTAATAATGAATAATGATTACTACGAATAATATATCGGAATATGCTTTGTGCTGTAAATCCGTATAAAGCCTGACCAAAGAAATATGACACCTGCTCTGGGGGCGCCACGTGTATATTTTTACGACTATGGCAACAATTTCCCTTATAAAATTAGTTCCTCTGAAATTCCGCAATATGGCGAGGTGTCATATTTCTTTGGTCGGGCTTTACATTAATTATCCGTATTGGACTTCGAAAATCCGTATAAATACGGACCAATCCGTATAATGGCAACACTGGCTTGTGTTGAAAGAGTACGACGAATCAAGCTTCACCTTCACCGGTCATGATATCAGTGTGGAAGGCTATTTATAGAATCGATGTGCTTATGTGTGCGTTGATGTTAAATAACCAGCACATGCCGCTGGAGCTGGACATTCGCTATACGAAAGTCGCCTCTACTACTATGGAATAACGAATAACGGCGCTCTTAAGTTCAAAGTTTCCAGCCGCATGTGTTAAATAGCTAATTCTAATTAGTAAGCAGGCCTTACCCGAACAAAGACAAGTTTACGTTTTTTATCTGGCTTAGTTACCAAGATTTTGAGTCACTGGTTTTATCATCACTACATAGTATAAAACAAAGTCGCTTTCTCTGTCCCTATGTCCCTCTGTCCCTACTTAAGGATAACCCACAATAACCATTTTCCCGTGCGGAGCCGGGGCGGGTCGCTAGTACTATATAATCATACTAGCGACCCGCCCCGGCTCCGCACGGGAAAATGGTTATTGTGGGTTATCCTTAAGTAGGGACAGAGGGATATAGGGACAGAGAAAGCGACTTTGTTTTATACTATGTAGTGATAGTGATTTCTGTTTTAGGTTTCATATTATTTTTTATTTATTACTAAGACGGTCACAACAGGTTTTAAAAATCAAGAACAAATTACAAAGGTTCTTGTAATTCTTTCTTGATTTGAAATAAAATGTGAACGTTCAGCATGAATAATCATAAATATTATTTATTGCCAGCAAAGTAAAAAAAAACTACAATTCTAGTGGATAGTTTTAACTATAAGTATACATGCGCAAGTTTCCTATATTTTATCCCTTGTGAGGTTTCCACTATACCATGGTCTAAGAAAACAAGGTCTAACCATTAGACCACGTGACTGACAGGAGCATACGTAATTTCTACGTCATTTTGCCTATTCATCCTTGTCGAATGCGTGTAATAGACAAGGATGAACAGCGCAAAATGACGTAGGCTTGTGTCAGTCACGTGGTCTAACGGTTAGACCTTGTTTTCTTGGACCATGCACTATACTATTATTGGCGTGTACAACCTGCCGTGTCGTCGTCACATTTAAATTAATAAGCCGCTATTTTGTTTCTGTAAATATATCTTATCATTTTCAAAAACACTCTTTAAATGAACTTACGTGTTAATTAATTAACGCAATACCTCTTGAGTAATTAATAACCCAGCTCATGAAACTGAACAACTTTTTATCGAAAAGTTTTCTGAAATCGCAATTATTATAATTTTTTACTTTTCATACAAATTGATCGGCTGGCGAAGTCAATTAGTATAAAAAGTAAAAAATAATAATAGCGAATTAACACGTTGTACATACAATAGTGTACAAACATACAAAAATACAAACAGCATTTTAATACCATGGCAAAAAACGCTTCTTAAATAATTAAATAAACTTACAAAATATACCTACTTGGTCTTCTTAAAATAATAATAATTTAAATAATTTAATAATAATAAAATGTTAGCTTCGATTTATAGATAGTAAATAATAAAATGTTTATTGCATCACGAAAAAACTTATCTAGAAATTATTTTTCAAATTCGGTAGTATTATAATAACAATAAGGCGAAAATTTATTATATTAAATACACTCAATTCATAGGTCAAAACAATAGATCACTGTTCTAAATAATTTTTAAATTGTAATTTATTTTGCAATAATAGATCCTGACTTTCTTGTATGTTCATCATTATTATAATAATTTGCTCTACTAAAAAAACAGGCGCTATACTCTACGAAGAATTTACATTTACTATTTACCGAATGTCCTCACCTGTAATACAGCATTATTTTGCTAAATGAGTGACAGAAAGAAAGGTACTGTGACGTACTAGAACTGTGGTGTCATAGACACATAGATAAAATATACGCTGCTCTTTCGACTTTGATGTTTGGGGTAGAGTCTTCCTTTTAGGTAGAGTCTTCCGCTCTAGAGCAGTCCGGTGAAGCTTGATCCGTCGTACTTTTCCGACTCAAGCATACCTAGGTAGGCAAAGTATGCAAAGAGCAAATATTCAATAAATAGATATAAGAAATGAGAAGCTTAAAAAACTAATTTACCCACTTTTACTTGAGGAGTAATTTAGGAGTAATATAAACATAATTTGTGTGACGTGATTCCTAGGTGGGCAAAGTATGCAAAGAGCAAATATTTAATAAATTGATATAAGAAATGAGAAGCTTAAAAAACTTATTTACCCACTTTTACTTGAGGAGTAATTTAGGAGTAATATAAACATAATTTGTGTGACGTGATTGTTTGTTTGTTTACACTGAATGAACAGACTCCGAAACTTCTTAACCAATTTTAATGAAATTTAATAAAAAGATAGAATAGACCACAAGGTCTAGTAACATAGGCTACCTTTTACTGCGGTAAAATTCCTTATTCCCACGGGAAAAACAGTTAACGTGGGCGCAGCCGCGGCGGAATGTGCGACTCTGTGCTTCGAAGGCAGACGTACTACCAACTAGGCTACGGGTCGATATTCGTTTTCTTATTTTAAATAATTATCTTAAATAATATTATGTTTCTGTAACCTAATTTATTGGTATCGAGTATAAAATAAAATACAAACGTAGGATATATTTTTTTATTTTTTTTATATGTATATAGGCACACCAACAACAAAATGTATCTTAATTAACAACAAAAACTTAAATAATTACACTTGATACACTTGTCAGTAACAGGTTTGCACAACATTTATAACAAAATAATAATAGTAGACTGTGTTAAGTAGATCAAAACAATTTTTAATTAAAAATAAAATGTTTATAAGCAAATCAATAATTATTTTTAAATAATGAATGAAAACTTGTATTGTTCAGATACAATTGTTTAATAATTCCTGATAACTAGCTGCCTGCCCGCGGCTACGCCCACGTTGTTTTTAACTATCTTTAATTTTCCGCGATTATAAGTATCCGAGATATTGATCGGGGATAAAAGGTACTATCATGCAAAATTTCATTCAAATCGGTCTAACAGTTTCGGAGATAGCCCGTACATTGCGCTGAGCCGTATGGGTTACTATAGTTTTTTAACTATTCCACGGAAACTTTTTAATTTTCTGGGATTGAAATTATCTGAGATGTTGACCGGAGATAAAAGGTACCACCATGCAAAATTTCATTCAAATCGGTCCAATAGTTTCGGAAATTAGCCCGTTCAAACAGACAAACAGAGAAACAAAAAATTTGAATAATATCTGGATGTGTTTTGTTTCACCTCTTACACCCTCCTGACTCGGTTTTTATTAGCATTTTTTTCTATGTACAGATTTTTGACCTCTACAGTTTTATATATAGAATAGTTTTAGAAAATTAAAATGCTAATGTGTGATGTAGTGAGTTTGCTGTTTGCTGCGTGACTAGAAGTTGGTAAGGTAAGTAATAGAATACCTTTACTTTAATGCAGTTGTTTACTTAGGCACAAGATATCGTGTATCGACTAAGCCGGGAACCGCTGCGTCACCGTGCATTCTGAAGCACGGAATATCATCAGGTTAATCCACTTCGCAGCTGCTAAAGGCTGCTTTTTTTACAATACTATCAAAAGTATTAGTTTGTGAGGTGGGTAAGTCTCGAAACCTGCATGATAAGCAACCATAGGATGTGAACCATAAAATCACGAATTAATTATTAATTTATTGATTGATATTTAGGTATGTATATATTGTAAAACAAAAATATTAAATATTCGCCAGGTCATAGGTTCAGGTATTGCTAGTTTTTGTATCGTTCTGACGAAATAAAACTGGTTTTTTGTAGGACCAGTTTTTAGGTGTCTCACAATCTGTAGTCAGCTGTCTGAGGAGTTAAAGTCATTGCGAACACTTACGAATAAAGGTCGTCACTCATTCATCTACACTGCCCCGATTCGATAACAGCTCTCTTCTTTTTTTTTATTGACCTATGCTTGTGTCGAAAAGGTACGACCAATCAAGCCTCACCGGACTTAGGGATAACAGCTCATTATCATGTCCCCACCGAGACCTATTCTGAAATCAGGGTGAATAGGCCTTAGTCGACCACGCTGGCCCAGTGCGGGTTGGTCGACTTCGCACACAACCTTTGAATTTATTCGCAGGTGTGTGTAAGTTTTATCACGATGTTTTCCTTCACCGTCGAATAAACGTACATGTGAATTCAAAACGAACTTCCAAATGGAAGTCAACGGCCCTAGCCATTTGGCCACCGACGCTCTCTGCCCCGGTTACAACTACTAAACTTAATACAATGGGCTCGATTCTGCGTGGCCGCTAAAATATCTAAAGGAGACGTAAAAAGTGGTTTTTTATTCGGCCAAAAATTGAACGGATAAGTAGTATACCTACTTAGAAAGCTATGTAAGTGGGTGGTTTATGGTTTTAGGATAATTTATCGATGCTCCGTTTTCGTAAAAATTGCAAACTTATTCAATATAAAAAGTTATAATGAAACGAACGATCAATGAATTTCCAAGAGCTATTATTCTAATATTATCTTTTTGTATTAAAATCTTACAGCCAAGTATAACATTATTTTTATTTGTAGTCATTTTTTTTGCAGTAATTAATGATTTTTTTTTATTAAAATGGTAACATCTTTGTTTACATTTTTGGTCTCTGATTAGGAATACTAGTTTACAATGGAGATATTCTAATAATGACCGCGTTACACGAAGCTGCAAATTTAGGGATTACAGTAAAATGAGGGATTTTCGTCGAAAGAAATAGCGTCGGTGGGCAAGTGATTACGGCCAGCCAAGTGGCTATAGGGACTACGGTATCGTTTAGGTGCAAAATGTCCAGTTTGAAAAATTCTGTGCTACGGCTGTCGACTTCCAATCGGAAGTTCGCTCGCGGATTCAAGCCTCGGCATGAACCAATGTGTTTTTTGACGCTCTTTGGTGAAGGAAAACATCGTGAGGAAAACTCTGCACACCACACGAAGTATTTCAAAGGTTATGTATGAAGTTGATCAACCTGCACTAATCAAACTGGTCGGCTAATTCCCCCTAATTTCAGGTTAGGCTCACCCTTGGGCGGGGGGATGTATATGGGCAGTTAACGAACTTCGTTATATTTATCAATGGAAGTTTTTTTGTCGCTCTTGTTTGTACGCAGTAAGGCGAGACCTTAAGTTTTATCTCATTTTCGGGATAATAATAAAATGTATTTGCTCACTATATTTGTGTTGGCGGTTAAGTGAAGTTGTGATTTTCGTTTTTATTTTGATATTACAATTCCAAGGTTCGTTTATTTTACATCACAATAAAAACAGTGTGTAAATTTTATTGTCTATAATGTTAAGTACCTGTAGGTATACATTTTAAAATTATATTTTGATAATTTCCGTGCCGTAATGCTGTGTAAAATTAATTTTGAATATTTTTTTTTATTGAAAATTAGTTTCAGGCAAGTATAAAAAGCTTCTAATTAATTTAATAGGTGGCGTTAGATTAGGCCAGGCTGACGTAAATAAATACAAATTTTTACATTTTTATTTTTAACCAACGTAATCGTTGACTACAGCGCTTTTTTATTACTCAGCATTTGTTAAATAAATTCTGTTATCTTTTTATTAAAAGTAAACCCGGGAAATACTAGTGCCATCTATCGGCGCATATTTTACTAATCTTCTCCTCTTTTCTTCTTCTTCTTTTTTTTGTTTTTTTTTTTTATAATTCCAGTGATGCCTTCAACAGTCCAGCTTCGTCTGGTCGGCTACGTCACAACGCTGGTCATCCACTGTTACACCTTCTATGATGTGTTGGCTAGGCTGGCGGTGACCACCAAAGATCCTGTTGTCGCTGACTTCGCGACTCTTCAGGACAAGTTCATTACCATTTGGACATTTGTAAGTTTTTATTTGTTGATGTAGAAATGGGATGCTTGCTTTGCTTGCATGCTAGGGAAGCTTGTATGTCTGTTGAGAAGGCCTGAAGAAATTCCACATCGTGTCGCATCTTTTCAAAATGTTTGTAGGTCTTATCTTAATGATACATTGTGTCACAGATTTCTGGAGTTAGAAGGATTGGAAGTATTTTCGACCAAATAGTAATCTTTAATGTATTAAACAGATATTCCAGATAGCTTACGTGATACTAGGCATAGCATGTGACCTGCTGAATTCGGGAGTTGGCTCCGAGAAGAGGTTAGGAAACTGGATGAATTGGAGCAGAGAAACGCTATTTTCGGCGATTATTTGGCCGACTAGTTTGGTAAATATTGTTTTTATTTCTAAATTCTATTTTTAAATATACTAAACCGAAGCCGCTCTAGAACCTAATCCTAACTAAGCTGCTCCGATAAATAACAAGATAACATAATAGGTACCGAAGCCAGCACGTACAGTTGGCCAATAGCACTACAAAATTCACCCCTACCGTTACAGAATACGGTTACAGGAGCTGCTCTCAAGTCAAAATGTTTAGTCGCATTTATTGTACATTTATAACCACTTTAGGTAAGGCTATCTGAAAACGTTTATACAATTTTACGTTTTATCTTTTCAGCTAGTTCCAGCATTGTTCTGGCCGCTCTACCTCTATAACAATCGCCTGGTCTTCCCGATCTTCATTGACCAGATCCTCAGTACCTTCAACAACCAGGTCTTGCATTCCTATGTAGTCCTGGTAGTCCTCTGGGAACTAACCTTCTTAGAGAGAAGACTAAGGAATCATAAGTTGAACTTGTCTATGTTGATCAGTTATATGCTCTTTTATTTGTATGTGTGAGTATAACTTACCCAACCTTTTTATATTTTTATGTTAGTTTTCCTTTCCTATCATACAAGTTTGAAAGTTAACCTACTTCACAAACTCTTTTGTCACAATCATTAAGCTTTTAACTCATTATGTATTTTAATGACTACATCCGTGGATAGTGGCCGGTACCAGCGTGCCTTCCGAAGCACGGAATCATCTTTCGGACAATCCAGTGTGATTAATCTTGCAATATTGTCCTAACCTCGATATTAGTTCGACAAATGTTCTAAAAAGATGGATGTAACGCCCCATTTTGGTCAACTCGCTATCTAATAACAGAATCTGTATTCGTTTCACAAAAGGAACAAAAATACGGATGCGATTAATGGTTCGAAGTTATGTATGAGGTTTTCACGTATACCACTAGATGACGCTGCATCAAATACTTCTTTAAGATTCGTAGAGATGGCGCTAATTGTGCCGAAATTTACTTGCTTTAGCTATGGATAGAGTACAAGGTTTAAGTCCAGTGAAGAAGGATCTAAAAAAATGGGAATAACGCGTTCAGTCATTTTAACAACCTCTTGTATAAGTAGCAGAACCTATCCTTGTTGGACTATACGAAATGTTTTACGCCAATTTTAGAATTAATTATTTTAACAATTAGGGGGCGCGGGCGTCCATTAATTACGTGAGGTGTTCTAGGGGGGAGGGGAGGAACAATCTAAATATTTACAAATCTCACTTAGTGTGCTCAAAAACAAAAAAAGGAACCCCTATAAAATCACTGGTGTGTCTATCGATCCGTATGTTACAGTCTTCCGAAACCGTATGCAAATCCGTGACAAAGAGACGAACTATTTTAAACATAGAGGTTATAAAATTTAAATAAAACTTTGAAAATAAAAATTATAAATACAAACCGTATCGTGTGATATTATTATGTGAAACAAAAATTAATTATAAAGACATGGAAAATGTAACGTCCCCACACAAATGTATTTCTTATAGTACCTATCTAACCTAACTAACCCAAGAACAACAATACAAGGACTATTGATAATTATTTACGAAGCGAGTAGCGGAAAACTTATTTCTCCTTCGCTTTTTGAGACTAAAAATAAGACAAATTACCTCTTTTGTTCCAGATTATTCACCAATTATGCAGAACGAGGCTCCTTCATTTACCCAATCCTGAACAATTTGTACGGAACTGCATATTTTCCTCTTTTATTCGTATTAGTTACCATAATAATGATTTCTTCTTATTTAGTTCAATGGCCTTTAAGTCGCCTTATTTGGAAAACGGGTAATGAAAGTAATAATGTAGGAAAAAAACGTAATTGAAAACATGACATAATAATTATTGTTTTTCAGTTTTATGGTTACTGAGTATCAAGCTGTCATTTACTAAGCATACGCTTAGTTTATATTTTTTACTGAATTACAGCTTTTCTTTTTTACAAGCAAACCCCTTAGAATAATATATGAGTGTGTGAGTGTATGAGTGATAGTGCGGGTGCGGTAGCGGTTCTCAAACCGGCTGGTATCATTTTGCTGAGTCAGACGGGACCTTTTTTTAACACGTTTTTATTAGCTTTACTTGTAACTATGTACTTATGTAAGAAAATCTTGGAATCTTAATTTGACCTACTTCCCGGTCTTCGATTAGGATGAAATTTTTTGCACTCGCTCTGAGTTCTGAATAGTTCTGATGACAATAATTGTCATCAGAACTATACAGTCAATTATAACTCCCCTTTTTTTTCTTAGAAAATGTATCTAATGCTTTCTGTAAGTAAAATGAACAAAACATCAGAGTTATCTGTGAATATTTTTCACAAAAATATTGAAATTCAAAATTTTTGATGTCAAATTGTTTGTAGTCAGATTTTGAAACCTATCGAGTATCAAAATAAAGGGCTTGTGCCGAAAATTGTTTTGATTGTTATCTTATCTTAGCGATTCCTTCAGCCGTCCAATTTTTGAATATATAAAATTTTAAAAGTTATTGCTTTAAAGATAGTAAGGATAAGAATTCAAAGATAGAATTTACCCTCCAAGTAAACTTCAGTAGGTCCCAGGAGTCCATTATCTTACTCAACAGATTTCGATAGTCAGCGTCATCAAAACTGAGGTCATTACGGGAATTTCGATAGTGCAGAAACAGCATTCACAGCTCCTCCGTGCACTCAAATCAACGGAAGTAGTAAATGGTACCGCGCTACATGTGAAATGAAGCCAGCTGGGTAAAATTTTAGGTTACCTTTCGTCGTAAGTAAACAAAAATATCCAAATACTGATTTAAATCAAAATACAGAGTAGTTCAAAATACTAAAAGGAAATGTTTAGTCATCGGTTTTGAGCAACTTTCCCAAAGGAATATTTCATGGAATCTAAAAAAAATTTACATTCCATACAAAATTTATATCTCTATTGTATATTTGTATATTGTATATACTCATATTGAATTGCACTAATGTTGTTCACGCACAAACACATCGATACACACATACACACACACACACACATACACACACACATACACACACACACACACACACACACACACACACTTACAAACATACGCATGTTATATCTAAGTCCTTTTATTTTATTTTATTTTTTTCTACAACAAGGATATAAGTGTTGTTAAATACTTAATGTTTGTCTAAAATGTACTATTTCTACCACTGATTTTATAGGTAACAAAGTGTTTAGTAGCATGGATGTCAGTTTCATAATCTCTGTACCTATTTAAAATTGTTCACAAGTGAAGTTGCGACTTGCGAGCCATTCCCACCACAAGTATCCTCTGGATTACTTTCTAGGAAGTCTCCGCCTATGTATTATGTACAAATTATGGAAATAAAAACATTTTTATTTTATTTATTTTTATTATAATAGAATTGTTTGTACGGAGAATTCAAAGTTTTTGATCGTTTCCAAAAAGAAAATTCTTTGGGAAAGTTGTTTTATTTCTTTGTTCTTCTAATTTTCACTAAATGTTACTTACACCCAATTGACACCATAATAATTGAAATAAAATTTAAATCATCGCTCATAAAAATGTGCTGAGTAATATAAAAGCTGCTGTGGGGGCGCCACGTGTATATTTTGATGTAGTAAAATTAGTTCTATTGAAATTCCGCAATATGGTGAGGTATTTTATTTTTCTTACTTTACATAGGAAAACATTTTTGCTGAAACGGAGACTCTTCGCGCTCGCTCGGTCAATCGCGTAAAGTTCGTCTCATCAATATTTGGCTTCATTTTACATATTACATACAACGTTCTAGACGCATCTACATCTGAGCAAACTCTCAGTACGTGTGATGTACAATCCAACTTTGTGATCGCTCCAAATGGTTCGTCCCATGGGTAGAGGGGGATGGGACATAGTCATTATCTGCAATTATCATCTGCTGACCGCGTATTAGGGGCATTTAGGGGTGATAATCTTGTGTTCAATTTTGGGAAAGCCGCAGGCACCACGCTTAAAGTTTGCAAGTCTTTTTATAAAAATAAAATACGATATATTTACTAGAGTAGCTTCCAAACATGTCTTTATAATTGTAGCAAGATACATCGTATGGGAAGACACTGGAGCTTGTAACATAGTCTTAACTAGCATAAGCTCCAGGGTTTACTATTATGTGGATAAAATTGTAAAATTATTATTATTATACTTACTTACTCTATTGCAATTATGAATTTTATTACAATATGCGACAAAATAAGTACTTAATTATGCTGAATTTGACAGCTACGCTCTTATTTTAAATATCATTCATTCAAAATAAGATTCATTCATCTCCCATCCTTTCCTATTCCCATATGAATGAAAAAGACCAAGAACATAAAAGAGATTATAGCGGCCACGCCGGAATTGGGCCCAGTACGAGTACTTATTATAATAACAATACAATCTGTATTATTTCAGAAGCACGAATTTTATAATGAAATCAAAATGCTAGTTTAATTCCTCTTAAACATCGCTTTAATCTGACTCCTACATTTCCTACATGGCACACACACGGCCGATAAGGAAAGTAACTCGTTGTATGCTCCCGGCATACTCAACTAGCGCCCCCTACGTGTCTGCTTTAAGGCTAATTCGAGTCGCTTTTATACCGGTCCGCACTTAGGTGAGGTCTACTACTGCATTAAGATACAAATTCGACTTATAAATAATGTTAAATAGCTGTCCGCTCACGCTACTTTCCAACTTTTTCCGATGTAATAACTAGGCTCTGTCACTTTCAAAACCTTCACTCTACTTATATGTACAAAAAATCTGGATAATCAGTTGCTTAGCGCGAAAAAAGGACCAAAGACACCTTCGCATAAATTAAGGGGCTCCTCTATGCCAAGTGGCGCCGCCATCCTTAAAAATATTATAACTCGGGAAATAATCAATTTTTCATAAATCCGTACGACGAAATTGGAGACTGGGTGCTGTAGGATATATGGAAGCAATTTAATATAGTACAATGTAGTTAAAGATAGAAATCTCTAACATCGTGTAAATACGAAAGTAGTGTGTAGAAGTGTAAGTGCGAAAGATAGAAATCTCTAACTACAGCGAGCCCAAATTCTTGAAAAACTAATTGTTTTCCGAGTTATTATTTTTAAAAGATAACATATTATAAAAATAAAATAAATTACAAAAGTATGGTTTTAAATTTGACCGTAACATTATCGGTTTGGGATTCTTGGTATGATGATAATAGTTATGAAAATAAATAGAAATAGTCAATCAAGATATTTATTTAAATTTATCATCATAATAAATAATAATATATTTGTTGTTTCGGTTAGAGCCGTTACGTATCGTATAAGATACACTGATAGTAAGTAAGTATTGCTATTATTAAATAATAGTAGTAGTGACAATGTTTTCCGAGGCGATCACTCCAGAATCAAATCAAGGGCGTCCTAAATAAAGGACAGGATTATTTTAATCCAACGACGGGCATGCTGATGTAAGCTATATTTTTGTAAAGTTTCATTAAAATCCATTTAGTAGTTTTTGCCCAATATTCTGCCACCCTGATAGCATTGTCAGCAGCATTCATTAGCTCCAGTGCTGAACAAGTGGCAGGGCATGCGGGACACGATGTAAAATGGACCATAGTCTGAGGGGTCAATATTGGGCTGACAAAATATAGTAAATCTGACTTGCCATCGACACGAAAAGAAGAAGAAGAGTAGTTTTTGCGTGAAAAGGTAACAAACATTAATTATACGTTCATACATCCATCCTCACAAACTTTCACGTTTATAATACAATAAGAAGGATAGTAGTATTGTTTCACAAGGCTACGCAGGAACCTAAGTACGACTCTGTCCTTAAAAAGAGGTTATAATACTAGAGAGGTGTGCTTACTATGAATCAACTCATGAGTCACGCGAAAATGCAAGCTAATTTATTCTAACGGAGACCGCAAGATATGTTGATATGTATGGCTATTACGGTGAATAAAGCAATTGGTATGTGTTACTTAGTTTAGTAGGTTCGATTATTGGTAACTAGCGACCCGCCCCGGCTCCGCACGGGAAAATGGTTATTGTGGGTTATCGTTAAGTATATTATGTATGTATTATACATATAAACCTTCCTCTTGAATCACTCTATCTATTTAAAAAAACCGCATCAAAATCCGTTGCGTAGTTTTAAAGATATAGGGATATAGGGACATAGGGACAGAAAAAGCGACTTTGTTTTATACTATGTAGTGATATATCTGGGTGAACCAACGGTATCATCGTTAACTAGCTCATACATGTCCCTACGAGAGGCTCGAGTCTACCCTTAAATAAAGGCCTTAGTCGATCCAGTGCGAGTTGGTCAACCTTTGAACTACTTCTCATCGCAGGCGTGTGCAGGTTTCCTCACGATGTTTTCCTTCACCGTAAAAGGGTCGGATAAATCTACGTACGTATATGAAATTCAAAAATCGAATTAAGGTGAAAAGTATCGTGAGGACATTTGCATTGCACACACCTGCAAATAAATTAAAAAGTTGAGTGTGAATTTGACCACCCACACTGGGCCAGTGAGGTTAAGGCCTGTACAGCCATCTTGTGTGTTCTCCCGTTTAAGGTATATAATATAGGCTGTATATATAACGGAGTAAAGCTTATTTCTCTAACCAAAAATCACACGGCTCTGACTGTATGAATCACAATTTTTAACAGAGGTAATTTAACTAGTGTCGTCTTTATATGGTCCTATCTTATTATCTACCGGTAGGTCTAAACGCCATGAAATCATGGCTTTTTTAAGGAAAATGTTTAGTGACGTAATGTTACTAAAAAGGTGACTGAACTCGAAATGAAGAAGCAAAAAGCCTAGAGCCATTATAACCACAAAAGTACATATTAAAATATATTTCGTCATTTCCAAAACAAAACTATTATAGACTTTTGAGTTTTGAAGAGGAACAGCAACTTCTAAGAATACGGGTGTAAGTGTGTACCTACAAAAGTCATATAAAATAAAAATAGAAAATAAATAAATATGTGGGACATCTCACACACGGCCATCGGACCCCAAACTAGGCAGAGCCTGTACTATGGGTGTCATATACCTAAATATGTAACACATTCATTCTTCCCTTCGTAAAAATAACATTTATTATTACCGCTCTGATTAAAATCCAACCCATTTTTGTTATGGTTTTAACACATATTTCTAACATCCTATACGTTCCCGCCGGACCGACATCACCGAATTTCGTGCCAATTATGTGAATGCAAAGTTTTTACACAGTAAAATCAATCTCTCCTAAATTTGGCGAACAAATTGAACTTTTCAACCGCTCCCAACGTTAGCAGGAAAACCTTAGATGAGAGGAAACTATAGATAAGTTGACATGGCTAAGTACTGAGCCGCGAATATAATAAATAAGTGAAGATATCGGCATACAACTTGATCAAGCGAGCGGGGGTGAGGAACATGCGCGAAGGGTGGTGAAGGTAAATAATACATTTTACTATGAACTTTTCGTGTGTGCGCAGTTGTACCACGTGATATTTATGTATTTATAAATTCCTTAACCTCCTTACGATACACAAAGACTTGATATTTTCTATTTTTATTGTTATTCTTTTTTCTAGTAAGGATATATTATTTTCTGCTCCCTTAGCTGCTTCCCGCGCCCGAAGATTGCCTGAAAGAAAACGTTTAAAGCAATAAGGCCGTGAATTGCCTTTTTAACCTCATCATTAACAGCTCATATCGTGTATAGGCTCGAGCCCCACCGAGGGGCTCGAGCCTACCCTGAGCCTTTTTAACCTACTCTGTGTTAATTGTACTTGTGTGTTTTAGGTTCGTGCAATAAAGTAAGCCCGACTAGAGAATAAAAAAACCTCGCCATATTGCGGAATTTCAATAGAACTAATTTTATAGCGGAAGTTCTGTTGTTGCCATAGTCGTAAAAATATACACGTGGGGCCCCCAGAGCAGGTTTTTATTTCTTTGATCAGGCTTTAATATTTGAATGTGAATTTCAATAATTTATTGATACGTCCCATATCTTTCTAACCTAATTTAATCGAAGTATTGACTGGAAAAATCCAGTTGGATCTGCCCGTGGCCGGTTTAATTACATTCCACTGTCTAATAGCGGAGCGAGAGGCCAATTTTGTTAGGGGGTAAGGGGGGTGGGTTATTTTAGATAATAATGGGGTAGTTAGTTATGTTTCACAATATTTTACGTTTTGCTACAAAATCTTTATAGGGTGGTAACTTCATTCTTACAAGTTTATAAATTTAAAATGAATGGTAGCTTAATAAAAACGAATAGGATGTGCTCAATCAGTGGTTTTTACACTTTTTTATTTATTTATTTGTAAAGGTACACCAACAGCACAAATATTACACATTGCTAATTAAGTAATTACATTGTTTATAGCTTATTGACTAATACGTGTCCCTATTATAGGTATACACAACATTCTAATATACAATAGGTACATAAGAAACGGGAAAAAAAATCTACTTTATTACGAGTACTTGAATTTAAGAGTTAATGAAAGATGCCAAATATGTATAAGACTAAGACAATAAAGAGAAGAGTTTTATCAAACACACAAACAGACAAAATATTCTTAAAATACATGCAAATTAACTAAATTATAGAGTACTTAATTAGTAGACAAAGGTATTTTTTTTTAATATACGGCCTTTAAAACTGTGCAAGGTGTCCAGAAATTCTCAGTAACAAAAAATAAATTTGACTTTCGTTTAGACATTTAAAAAAATAAACATTTAAACATAGAAAAGGAGGTCAACGTACGTTTAAATGTTACAAGTACAATCCAGAGCAAGTCAAGCTAAACATGCTGTCCTTTTTTCAACGGTGCTAAGTCGTAAGTGTCCAGCTTGATGTGCGCTTGACTGTACAGTGACTGAGTCATAGCACGTCATAGTCCCACTAACACTTCATTGTCCCCTATTAATGGTACAAAAGAAAATGCATAATAATGCGCCGTGTTGCATACTAATGATTATAAATGGCAAAGTTTGGATGAAGATGGCGTAATATTTTGGTCGCCCGTGCCCCGCCGGGTTTCGAACCCGAAGCGACCGTTTTACCACTCAGCCACGGAGGTTCTTGATACCAAATCTCTAAGATAGAACAAAATACTTGACTCTTGGCACGATTCGACATTTAATAACGACGGTATTCTAGATATTGAAGCTGTATTAGGGCAATCGAAAAACGCTATTTTAGCTGGAAGTTTGCCAAATAAAAGGCGTTATCTCTCTCTGTTCGGGTGAGCTAGAAAAAGACGAAATTGTTTGTGACAGTGGGGGTAAGAAAACAGGGCGATGTGGTATCTTATTTATAGGTAAAAATATTGATTAGGAATTTAGTAAATCTATAATACTAGCGACCCGCCCCGGCTCCGCACGGGAAAATGGTTATTGTGGGTTATCCTCAATATATTATGCATGTATTATACATAATATAAACCTTCCTCTTGAGTCACTCTATCTATTAAAACCGCATCAAAATCACATATAGGGACAGAGGGACTGAGAAAGCGACTTTGTTTTATACTATGTAGTGATTTAAAAGAGGAAAGATTTGATTGGTTGTTTTTCTTGAAAAAATTTCAAGAACACATTAAGCTACATTTATTTCTTGCGTAAACGAAAACCATGTAAACAAAAACCGTGTTAGCTGGAACCCAAGACCTTGTGCTTCGAAAGCAGGCGCACTGCACTACCAACTAGGCCACGGGGCTGTCGATATAGACCAGTATTAGAAACATCTATTTAGAAAACTTGACATATCCATTTCCCTTTCCTCCTCCTAGCCTCTTATGATGCCAAGTATCCTTTGTTCCAACAGGAAATAATTACATTAGCCCCATACCCTCTTAATATCGCGTTAGTACAGCGCCATCTGTTGACGGGGGCGGTAATGATCTTTCAATTGGCAGCGAAGCGACAACGACGACGCGACGTTGACTTTAAGATCGATATTTAAAATTACTATTGCCTTTTTATTTATTTATTGCCTTTTTCCCAGAAAAATAAAGGTATTAGGAGGCTAGTAACATGTGCATTACTATTCACAGCACATTTAGCAGAGGTTGTTACTTATACCTTTATATGCAACTAAAATGGCGGCACGGCGACGCAAAAACAACGTGAAAATTTTGGAATATTCTGGAAAAATCCAGGTGAAGTAGTGTCTGCAGCTGATGCAGGTTAAGCTGCGTTGGACAGCTGGATGCATGCATGAATGGAAGGCTTTCACTATGAATGCATTTTAAATTTTTGTACAGTCAAGAGCAGATTAACTGAATACACGTTTTTATATATATTCGGGCCTTTCTCTCTTTTGCTTTATTTAATTTGTGTATTTTAATTTCTTTGCTCTTTATTTTCATGCTTCCATAAATACTTTGTCAAACAACCTAATATGTAAGACTGTTCGAAACTCGAAACTTCCCATACAATCTTTTAATTTCTTCGCAGGTGTGTGCAGAGGTTTCCTCATAATGTTTTTCTTCACATTAAGAACGTCAAATCATCATGCACACAAATACAAAAATCTTAAAAAAAAAACTTTGGTATCTGCCGAGGTTTGAACCCGTGCCTCTTGGATAAAAAACCATCTAGTCACTACGCCACCGACTGTTTTAGGCTACTTGTACTAAAAGAAGACACCAGACAGTGTGATATATTTTTGAAATCCAAAGATAACACCCCCTCATTCGAGCTTTTATTATACTTGTATTGGTATGTACTTTTTTATTTTGTTTTTCTCCACATAATTGTTATCATTCACGTTACATTGCCGGCCATGCGTGTGACGTTCGCTTGGCGCCGGTAAGATGCCGCTTTCTGTCGAGCAATGTATCACATGTCAAAAACTTGGACATCGTCCAAATTTCTGGATACCGAATCGGAGCATTCGCAGTACACAGTTTTAAATGCCCCCATAATCTGTCCTCTGCACCGCATGGACCAGCAATAAATTAACTTTTACTTTTAGTTTCCCTTTATATTATTATTGTTATACACATTTTAGCTATTTTTATTACAATCATGATTATTATAATCGCATTTAATTAAACAACCTCCCTCCATGGATTAGTTTATTCAACAAATGATGGCAGGCACCATTAATTTATCTGACTGTCTGGATGTTCGTTAGAGCTTTAAGCAAAAGCCACAGCACCAAATTGAATGCAGTTTCGGAAGTTGATTTCCGGTATATTCAACTTATTTAGGCTACTTTTTACCGATGTAAAATAAAAAAAATGTATCACGTGTGTAACATGATACTATAGATAAGATGATATTATAAACGGATAAATGAAATAGGGGCAATAATAAGAAAAAGTTTAATGGTAGAAGCGCGAGTGAGCCGACGATTTGGCATCAGCAGACTTATTTTTCGAGCAAAGTCGCCGTAAACAAAGTTTGTTAGAAAGTTTTCCAACGTGATAAGTAAGTATTGATTTGGAAAATTTTTTTTTCTAGCGCTTGTAAATACTTGTTTTTGATTGAAGTAAGTTTTTGGTTATGTGTTAAGTCTATAATATATGGTACAATATATGCTATAATTATTCATTTTTCTTTATTTAGCAAAGAAGTCCTTTCCTCTGCATATCTTAGAATATAATATTCGATAAATATATTATCTCCTACACTCTCATTGTGTGCCTTGCAATAAGGCTTAAAATTGCATTCTTACTTTTCTTGTTTAATTTTACAACTACAATTACTTTTGTGCAATAAATAATATTTTTATGTTAGTACACAAAAGCTATACCATAGTCTAACAAGAAAACAGCCTCCGTGGTCGAGTGGTCGAATGCTCGCTATACGATACGGAGGTTCTGGGTTCGAATCTCTGTAAGGCACTAGTCAAACAAATATTGCTTTGAGAGACTTTTCCCAGTTTGGTTTGGTCGTTGCAGGCTGAATCACCTGATAGTCTAAAAAATGGTCCTGTGCTTCGGAAGGCACGTCGCGTCGCGGACACTGATGCGCGGCGCTTATAAACACTATTTTCCTTTGATTTTTTCACGCTTTATATTAGCTTCACTTGTAAGTAACTATGTATGTAAGAAAATCTTGGAATCTTAATTTGACCCACTTCCCGGTCTTCGATTAGCATGAAATTTTGCACACGCTTTGAGTTCTGATGACAATATATGACTAGCTAAGAAACGTCATTACAAATCCAATATGGCGGCCTCCCCATTATATGTATGTAAAAAATCTTGGAATCTTAATTTGACCCACTTCCCGGTCTTCGATTAGGATAAAATTTTGCACACGCTCTGAGTTCTGATGACAATACATGACTAGCTAAGAAACGTCATTACAAATCCAATATGGCGGCTTCCCTATGATGGTGAACTGGCTGTTTGAAATCCACCCCCATGATGTGGGTATCAAATGAAAGGGTTTGCTGTCAGGAATACGAAAAAAAAAGTCACGTGACTTAAATCCAATATGGCGGACAGGAAGCGTGTTTTTTAGTTTTTTAAACTATGTATTATATTATTTATTTACGTATGGCCCTATTCTGATATCTATGCGTATGGCACTAGTCTTATAAAATTTCAGATATTAAAAAAAATCACTTAATGACGTCATTAAGTTTTAAAACCGTCTTGGTTCTCGGGAGTTCCTGCTTGTGGTCATGGTTTAAAAAATGTGTTTGATACTCGTAGTTGTTACTTTACAAATACAGCGGCATTTTACCGCTCACGAAATGAAAAGCGCATCCAACGGAAAAACAGTAAAAACGGTGGATTTATGTTTTAATACTGTTTCCGTTGGACGCACATGAGCGCAGTGCAGTGCAGTGTAGTGCAGTGCAGCCGGGCTGTCAGAACAACGGGACGGCACTGAGCAAATCTGGTGCTTTTGCTATGAAATGCATTATCTTATCTTCAACCTGCACCCGTAACATGCAGTGTTATGACAAAAAATTGTCGCGCGAGAAACCCGCCATACCTATTGAAATATCCTCCAATAGGATAAGAGAATACGCACGACAAAATTATGTCTGTCACGCGTGGACCGGGCATGTTAGAGGGGTTTAAACTAGCTATCCCGCGTTGTTTTTCGACTTTTCCTGTTACTCTTTAAACTAATATTATATCACATTCGTTTTTTTAACGTTTTCCTCCTCAAGGAAATTACTGAACGGATTTGGACGCAATCAGGTGATTGCGACCGCACCTAACAAACTTGGAAAGTATTACAAAGTTATAGGTGATTGTGATGTAACTTGGTACAATGATAGAATAGACCTTGAGAAAAGACATAGGCTACCTTTTACAGCGGGAAAATGCGTAGTTTCCACGGAAAAATCTACATTCACTCAATTCCCGTTTTCTCACTCTTAGGGTTAATTTCTTTTTAATATATTGTACCAAATTCGGAGTATACCATTTCCAATAAAAAAGAATATTGTTGAAATTAAAATACTCTATTAAGATTTAAAACGGGATATTTATCGTGAAAGTTTTAAAAAGTATAGCGTGGTCTTAGATTAAAAAATATACGCGTCGACTTGAGAACCTTCTCACTTTTTCGTCGGTTAAAAAAGGGTAAGTAAAGTACTTAGGTCATAAAGATAAGACGTGTTGGTTCGTTGTTTAAAAAAAGCTGATTTCACAAACCGGCTCATTCTATATGTTAATCCCACTATCCCACTTGTATCATCGAATCCCGCTGACCCAGATTCCCGAATTTCGTATTCAAGTCGAGAACATGCAAAAATCTGCGAAAATTGCAAAAACAAAACAGGGTATTAAACAAAATGTGATAGTGCGAGAGTGAGAGAGTGAGGGACACAGATGTTGTAGTTTTAGAGTTAAACTAACGGAAAAGTTAAAAGAAAACGTTGCAAATATTTTGACAAAGATATGAAATGCATTTAAAGCCACTTTGAAAATAATTAATCTTTATGGTCTAGCGATAAAATATTGTTTAACATTATAATTTAATCATTGCAATTAATTTGTAGTAGATTAGAAGTTACTAACTAATGTATATAATAAAACTGTAGAGGTCGAAAATCTGTACCTACATAAATAAATGCCAAAAATCAACTCAGGGGGAAGTAATTATCCAGATTTTTTACTTTTTTGTTTTTATGTTTGTCTGTTTGTACGGGCTAATCTCCGAAACTGTTGGACCGATTTGAATGAAATTTTTCATGGTGGTACCGTATATTCCCGGTCAACATCTTAGATAGTTTTTACCGCGGGAAAATATCTCAATTCTACGGGAAACTGCACGGAAATGTCAAAATACAACGCGGGCGTAGCCGCGGGCAGACAGCTAGTACTATTACAACAACATAATTTAACTAACTAAACAACCTAAAACCATAGAAAAAAATATTCAATTTAATTTTTTGCCTATTTTGTACACACTAAAAACTTTTTCCACCAATTTTCGTGATACAACGGCGGTAAATCGTATGTTAATGCAATACTACGCAGGTATGTGATTCTGTGCAAATAGGTCAGTGAACATTAAACAATGGATAACTCACTTCCACACACGATTGATAGCCGTGTGTGACGTCACACTCGCTAGTAGTACTACAATAACAAAACAATGCACCATGAAAGTGTCCTAAATAACACACATTAATAATAAACCCATACATTCAAGTCATGAAGGAAAAAAAATTATGGGCGCGTAAAATTTTTTCTACCTTCATGATTCAAGTCCACAATGAAGCTTGATCCGTCGTACCTTTTCGACTCAAGCATAGGTCAATTCAAAAAAAAAAAAGATTCAATTCCGGTGTTTGATTTGTCGTACTTTTTTGACACAAGTAGGTTAGTATAGGAAAATTAAAAAAAAACATACATACAATACATGAAGACACGCGCTTTCCCCTAACGGGGTGAGCAGAGTTTTAATAGGCTAACAGGGAGCCTAAACTAAAACCACATTTAGAAAGTCTTTGTGTTAAGATTTACGGTACGTACCTAAACTAACATACATCAGATGTTAGTGTTTGTGTGTGCACCTAGCTGTTGGGTATTTGTCTGTCGTCTATGCGGCAACTACGCCCGAATACCTTAGTCGCCTTCTACCACTTACAATGGTCCAGGATTCTCCTTATTTAATTTATTTGTTAAAGTAAATTAAACATTAAATAACCAACACAAGTCGATCGTTTATTAAAATGTAGTACAAACTAGTACGGTACAGTGCAGGACAATGAAACTGGTACAATTACGTGTTACGTAAACGCGTTTCTGTTCCGGCACTCCCGTCCTATTATCGACATGGTGTGTTCCAATAGTGATGTCATTGCTACTTGTTGCTACGTGATTTTCAATGCTGAAGTACGAGTATTTTAACTAGAACGTATCCAGCAGTTAGATTCTTGAAATAAATGTAAAATAGTCCAGTAAATAGTTCAAAAATTGTTCTAATTAATGATAATACAGAATATCAAAGATTACAAACTCCTGAATCGATTAATAAACTTACGATGAATAGGTATTAAGGATAAGGTTATCTTATTTTAGCCTAGACTGTCCCACTACTGGACAATGGCCCCCCTCAATTTCTTTCACTACGCCCTATCATCATATATACCTAAATGTTTCTATTTATTTCACTTTTAAAAAAACAGACAGACAATTTTTTTCAAAACTTGTATTACACTCCCTTTATCACACACAATAAGTTTTTTTTTTAACAAATCAATGTAATACATGCCAATTCTTCAGTTTTATTATAGTATACACAGCAAACTATCAAGAAACAGGAACAAAAAAGAAACCCACAATATACTACGTTCACCTTATTAAATTTCTAGACATTATTTATTTTATTACATTCTTTTTTATATGTATCTTTTCCTTAAAGTTGTTGTCTTCAAATATTATGGTAATTAAATTAGAACAAGGCGTCCTCCTTAATGACTAAGACGAGTCCAGTAATTACATTAATTTGGGAATTGACGGCGTAATTTCATTGCTTTTTCTGTGTCAGTTCTTAAGAAGAAAATTTCAGAATGATACGTTTAATTCGAACCTAAAATTTATGATTTCGTTTTTAATTAAATATTTGGAACAACTCACACACGGCCATCGGACTAAACATTGGGACACTCTACACACGCCATCTGACACTGAACTAGGCAGAATCTGTGCTATGAAAAATGAAATAAATGAAAAATGAAAAAAGTTTTATTCGAAGTAAGATTTTACAAATCACTTTTCGACGTCGAGGCGGGTTCACAATTTGGCTGTCTTCTGTGGAGAAGAACCCGCCGGAAGAAACTCCACATGCGTTGCATCTTTTTAAAAAATATTTTACAAAATTATTATTTTATACAATTTGATTAATATAACAAAGGGTGCAAACGAAATATGCAATTAGAGGAAGGCAACCAGTCAAGCAGCACCACGTTCACGGGTTTGACGCATGGGTCAGCCATCGTCGGGCTCAACTATATTAGAGGGAATCCAACGACCCGGCCCATACGCCACCGCAAGTCAGGACACTTTAGTGAGCATGAATACTCAGTCAGCCAGATGTTGTCACGACAATCTAATTAATGGCTTCCCAATTGCAAAGTCGATTCGCACTACAATGTTGCACAATTACGTAGTTTTTACAAACAAATTTTATTAAGCACTGTGTTTCCCGTGTCGAGCTGGAGTCTACACACCAAGCTTCCTTATCGTTCAAATATTCATCCAATCCATAGTGCGCTATCTTACATAGATATTGTTTCACGTGGCATTTAAACCTTTTTTCTGGAAGATTCACAATATCATCAGGTATTTTATTATAGTAGCGTACACAGAGCCCCAAAAAAGAAGTACTGACTTTAGCCAATCTATAGTTATCACGAGCTAGTTTATTTCTATTTCTGGTATTACGATTGTGAATATCAAAATTCTTTTTAAATTATGTGAATATTTTTCCTAACGTACATAATATTTGCATAAATATATTGACATGGAACTGTCAAGATGTCTATTTCTTTAAACAGTTCTCTAAGTGATTCCCGACAGCGAAGTTGGTATATTGCTCTAATGGCTCTTTTCTGCAAAATAAAAACTGTGTTAACATCGGATGCCCTACCCCACATCAAGATACCATTAGACATAATACTATGAAAGTAACTGAAATAAACTAACCTAGCTGTTGCTATGGCTGATACCTGTCTTATTTTCCTCACTGCATACGCAGCCGAGCTAAGCCTCCCCGACAGAGAAGATATATGAGGACTCCATTGTAGTTTAGCGTCAATAGTTATACCTAAGAAGACTGTACTGTCTACCAGATCAAGCCGTTCACCATTCAACACAATGTCACCCCTACAGCTGTTCACATTTGGTAAAGTAAATTTGATGCACTTAGTCTTCTTTGCGTTTAATACCAGGTTGTTAGCAGTAAACCAGTTATGAACCTGTTGAAGAGTGCTATTTATTTCATTATACTGAGGTGATCTTCGGTTTAGTTTAAAAATAAGAGAAGTGTCATCCGCAAATAAAACAATGTTCGACAGATTATGAACTACGCATGGCAAATCATTAATATATACTAAGAATAGAAAAGGTCCTAATATGGAACCTTGCAGCACACCCATTTTTACTAAAGATCCCTTGGATTTCATTTCATTTATTTGTACCTTTTGAATCCTGCCCTCTAAGTAGGACTGAACTAGTTTAAGTGCACTATTTCTGACCCCAAAATGTTTTAATTTGAGCAATAGGCTTTCATTGGATTCTATGGATGTCAGACAACTGATATACATAATACATAGATTAGGTTATATATATATAGATTAGATTATATAGATTTACAACATCCAGATACAAGGCATTGTTTGCATTGGGCGAAGTTCGAACCCGCGACCCTTTGTTTCGAAGGCAGACACGCTACCAACTGGGCTAAGGTAACTAATGTGACGCTTAATATTTGCAAATACCAAACCATAACAAGACTTTCGTGACATTGAATCATAGTGCTAAATACAAAAGGAATGTGGTTCATTTCCGACAAACAAAATATTTCAGGTAAAGTTTTATTAGAGCGTCGATGGCCAAGTGGCTAGGGCCGTTGACTTCCATTCGGAAGTTCGCAGGTTCAAGCCTCGGCACGTACCAATGTGTTTTCGATTTTCGAATTCATATGTACGTTTATTCGACGCTCTTACGGTGAAGGAAAACATCGTGAGGAAACCTGCACACACCTGCGAAGTAATTCAAGGGTTGTGTGTGAAGTTGACCGACCCGCATGGGGCCTACACCCTGATTTCAGGGTAGGCTCGAGCCCCTCGGTGGGGACATATATTATGACCTGTTAATGAAAGTTTTATTAAATGAAGTACTTAAGTAACACATAAATAATAAATACACTGTGAAATCATTATTGTTTTGCTTCCGTAATAATACGAGTAAAGTGATAGTAGAGCCATATTTGGTATCTGTGGTAGAGCACGTTATGTTGAACACATCTATGAAAAAATTTTACAGGTTTCGTGCCTCGAGAACATTTTCAATGAATCTGTAAGGTGAAAAATTCTTTCCACTTTATTGTCAATTTTCAAAAAGGTTAAGTTGCAGATGTCTAATACTTACTTAAATTGTAGCTAACTAAATAATTTGTCCTCAAGAATTTTTCATATATTTTTTATATCATTCTTGTTACCAAAATGTCGAGCGCCAAAATCAAGTATTCAACCAGGCCAACTTTTTTCGTTTTTAACTCACTCGAATAAATTATTTTTACACCTTTCAACTATTTAATCTCATATCTCCATAACTCTTCGAGATATAAGGATCATCGCACTTTTTCGTGAAATTTGGGCCACTACTGGAGCAAACGAAAAGACATTATCAATGTCAAAATCACAGCTTGTTTGTGAGATCGACCAACCCGCACTGGGCCAGCGTGGACTAAGGCCTATTCACCCTCATACCGGGTAGGCTCGAGTCCCTCGGTAGCGATTACCATTAAAAGGCCCGGTCACACACCTACTCCCACGCACGACGTGACATTGTCATGTCGTGACATTATTTGATTTAATAATTCATACTCCGTGAGTCATACGCTAATTATTTGGCAAATTCTCAAGACTGAGGCAGGACAAAGCGTCGTGTCACGCGCGAGTGTTTTAAAGTTACAAGTTATTGTTCGAAATGACTGTCATTTTTAATGCGGTGGTTGAACCAAAAATAATTAAAATAAAACCTGACTAAAGAAATAAGAAACCTGCTCTGGGGGCGCCACGTGTGTATTTTTACGAATATGGCAACAATTTCCCTTATAAAATTAGTTACATAAAAATTCCGCAATATGGCGAGGTGGCGAGGTTTCTTATTTCTTTGGTCAGGCTTTACTTACCTACATACTTCAGAATTTCACGATCTAAGCGTCGGAAAAAATCAAATCAAATATATATATCTATCTATAAAAATAGCATCAAAATTATTAAACGTAAAAGAGAATGGGAGATTTTCTGGCATTTTGAATTTAAAAAAAAACGATCGTTAAGATTTACATAGATGACGCTAGTAAAATAATGTGAAGAGAGAGGTTTATTGCAGATTTTTTTTGTCGGTTTGTACATGATTCTGACTGAGATTAATTTTGGGATAATTAGTTGATTAGTTTGAATATTTTTTTATAATGCAATACTTCGGTACCTATTATTATCTCACTATTTACTAGTGCCGTCTGTTGAGACGTTTTGTAAGGTTTTTGTTTTCTTAATTGGTATTTTAGTTACCCACTTAATTAAATAATGCGCTTGATCACGATGCATGGCGGTATGAGGGTAGGCCTTTGCCCAGCAGTCGGACATAAAGTAAAAAAAATAAATAAGTAAGCCTTTATTTCGAAGTTCAAATGACGACAAACAAATAATAGGGTATTATGGTATGGAGGAGTAAGGAAGATAGGTGGTAAATTTCAGTGGCTTAGGTTTTTCTTACACACATAATTATATAAGTACTAGCATTTGAATTTAAAAAGCTTTGCTCAAACCAAGGCTTATGAAAATAAGCGACTAAATAGTTTAACGGAACCTATAGGAGATACAATTTTAGTGTAGTTTATTTACTAACTAAGGTGAGAAAAAAAAACATCAGAGCCAAGAGTCAAAACATTTTTAAAGGTTAAAAAAAATTAAAAGACACATTTTAACTTAAAAAATAAAAAAATGTGGGTGTTAATTATCTTAACATATCCTTTGTATTCAAAAAAATTTATCCAAATTACTCCGTGAGAATTTTTGAGATTTTATTTCCATTGTTCCGTGTTTACAGAAAAGGACCCTACATACAATGTACCTACACCTACTATAAAATGATTCTGGGATCTGTGTCTGGGATAACAAATAGTTAGGTCCAGTGCACACTCAACTGCTACTCTTAAGATGCGTTAATTACTCCATCGATCTCTATTTTATACGTTTTGAGTTAAGAAAAAATATTAGATTTTCGCTAACAACTCAAAAAATATGTCCCGGCCGAGGGGCTCGAGCTTACCCTGCAATCAGGGTAAATACACCTTAATCGACCACGCTAACCTAGTGCGGGTTGGTCAACGTCACTCACAACCTTTGAATTACTTCGCAGATGTGTGCAGATTACCTCTCGATATTTTCCTTTACCGCAAGAGCGTTGAATAAATAAAAAGTCGCAGTATTTAAAATGTTTTATATTACCAACAACAGTATGAACTCTGAGAGGTCAAGTAAAGCAGAGGCCAAACCTGCGCGTCAGTAAAGCAGAGGCCAAACCTGCGCGTCAATAAAGCGGGACGCGGGACGCGATGCGGGAGCGTCTGCAAAGCGAAACTAACGTGCATACCTGCGCGACTGCGGCGCGAATCGCCAACTTCATTAATTGATGAACAATCACTGAAGACGCGCGACTTTATCCGGTGTAACTACTAAATTGTTGTGGTGATGACATCCTGGTACTTAACATCAGAGTCTGACTCTGATTTGCGGAACAAACAACTCTGTAGTATCTCCTGTTGTAGTCATTGTGGAATTAAATAACAAACAAACTCGCTCATTTACCCTTCAGGTAACAACGCCCGCACCCGCCGGCGGGGGCGCGGCCAGAACCAAAATCAAAATTGAAAATCAGAGACGGAGCCCCTCAGGCGTCGTCTCCTTCACGATATTTTTCAATATCAACGCGCTAGGCCGTGGTCCGAGGCTCCCTCGAGCCGCCCCTAGACGCGTTGGTATATGACTTTTTTTTTTGGGGTAGAGTCTTCCACTCCCCCGCCAGTCCGGTGAAGCTTGATTTGTCGTACCTTTTCGACACAAGCATAGGCCAATTAAAAAAAAAAAAAAAACTCGCTCACAACACACGTCTGACCACTGGACGCGTGCTTTTTTTTTTTTTTTTGAATTGACCTAATGCTTGTGTCAAAAAGGTACGACAAATTAAGCTTCACCGGACTGGTCTGGACGCGTGCGTCCCGCTCTGCCGACGCGGCCGTCCCGCGATGCGGTCGCGTAGGTATGCAAAGCGCCATAGATGTATATGGGTAGCGTCCGTCGCGCGGTAGACGCTCCCGCTTCGCAGTCGCTTTGGTCGCGCAGGTTTGGCCTCAGCTTTAAGCGGGACGCGGGACGCGATGCGGGAGCGTCTGCAAAGCGAAACTAACGTGCATACCTGCGCGACTGCGGCGCGAATCGCCAACTTCATTAATTGATGAACAATCACTGAAGACGCGCGACTTTATCTGGTGTAACTACTAAATTGTTGTGGTGATGACATCCTGGTACTTAACATCAGAGTCTGACTCTGATGAGGAAGACAATACAATTCAATACAATATACTTTATTGACTGAAAAAGACACAGTATACAGAAAATAGAACAGTACAAACAGAAGAGTCAAAAGGCGGCCTTATTGCTAAGGTAGCAATTTCTACCAGGCAACCTTTTATTGCTTGCTCTTGCGGAACAAACAACTCTGTAGTATCTCCTGTTGTAGTCATTGTGGAATTAAATAACAAACAAACTCGCTCACAACACACGTCTGACCACTGGACGCGTGCTTTTTTTTTTTTTTGAATTGACCTATGCTTGTGTCGAAAAGGTACGACAAATCAAGCTTCACCGGACTGGTCTGGCTGGACGCGTGCGTCCCGCTCTGCCGACGCGGCAGTCCCGCGATGCGGTCGCGTAGGTATGCAAAGCGCCATAGATGTATATGGGTAGCGTCCGTCGCGCGGTAGACGCTCCCGCTTCGCAGTCGCTTTGGTCGCGCAGGTTTGGCCTCAGCTTTAAGGTTCGACGCATGAAAATAAACAGCAAATAACCAACTGTCATGGCACTCCCGCCAAAAGTGAGATGAAACGCTTGCAAAATGGCCGGCTATAAAACAAAATGGCAATAGTTTCATAGGTAAGTTCATCCCATAAAATATTGTGCGCTAATAAGGTTACAGCCTATATATTTTTCAGTTTTATTTACATTAATTTTATTTTATGTAGTCGGCATTTCAAGATGGCGGCTATGTGAAAATATGGCGGATATATATCGGTTGCTCGTAAAAGCGCGCAAAACGTGATCAGCGAATCCTCGGCTCGGATCTTGTTGATTCTGCCTAAGTGCTGACAAACAGTATTCTAGATATTCCAGATTGAACAACTTAACCCAGATTGGATCGCACCAGAAATCTTGCTGTAAAAACTCATACAAAACTTTAAATGTTTACCTATTATACGACTGTAGATAAAAAATCTTTAAATAATTTTGGCAGATTTTCCTTCTATATGACATACTACCTACTATTTTATTATTTTATTTGGATGACCTACAGCCGATTAATATAACAAAATTTCGTTAACAGCTCATATACTCGTATCATAGCCACCGAGGGGCTCAAGCCTACCTTATAATCAGGGTAAACAGGCCATAGTCGAAAACGGTGGCCCAGTGCAGGCTAATTAACTTCACAAACAACCTTATAATTTCTTCGCAGGTGGGTGCAGGTAAGAGCATCTAATAAACGTAGGTAGGTACATATTATTATGTACATATGATTCGAAAATCGAAAACGCATTGGTACGTGCCAAGGATTGATTTAACCCGCAAATCCCGCCCTAGCTGCCTATTAATTAAGTAACAAGCGAACAAGACCTTAAACTAGGTGAAACACAAAATATAGGTATATCATTTAAATACGCAACCTACATCAAGAAGCTTGACTTCCTTCAGCCAAATAACAACAAACACGAAGCTACCCTTCATATCCAAATACTATTCTCGCGGTAAACAAACTCCTTGCCTCTGTAAACACATCTCAGTGTGACACCAAGCATGTAAATCCGAAGGTTATAGGTTATATACTAGTGTATGTAGCATAGGAATATTTTCTTGCTTACCGTGTGGGTTTTGAGGTTATTCTATCTCACAAACTCTGGTATCAGAATTATTGAACCGCACAAGACATGACGCTTACAATGACTTCATCCATGGATAGTGTCTGGGAACAACAGCTGTACGTACGTGCATTACGAAACACGAAGTCCCTTTTTTAAAATCATGTGATTTCGCCTGCAATTATACTTACCTACTAACTTTTATCTAAAAATTCATAAAACGTGAACAATTATTATTGTACACCATCGTGCATTTAATCACGGTTTGTTGCCATACCAAACAAAAACGTGACTTATTTAGTCAATAATAACGATTAAACTGCGCTGACTCAAGAGTCTAGTCAACTAGGTCTGCCTATTTGCTATACAGGGTGTCGATTTTCCGTGCTCGAAAAGCTCGCCTGACGTTACGGAGGTTCCGGGTTCGAATCCCGGAATCCACTCGTTGAACAATCACTTTGTGAGATTCCTCAATTTGTTAAGGACAATAAAGGCTGAATCACCTTTGTCAGAAAAAAACGTACCTCCTCCTTTTTTTAAGTCGGTTAAAAAATATAGCTCTCATTTCGGTACGCTACGCCCCGCGTGGGGTAACTAAGTCCTATGTCGTAGATTGTCGTGACTGCTCGTCAATAATCGCGGCGACGACGCGGCAACTCTATCGACATGCGTTAACAAATGACAGCTCGATGACAGCTGTCAGACATGTTTGGTAAAATCGTGTATTTATTTCGGGAGGTTTTCAAAAGACTTTTTTCATATATAAAAGGAATCAAAATCTACTAAAATTAAGAAGTCTTTTTTGTTCACTGATTTAAAACTGTACAAAAAAGACTAATTTTTTTGTTACGAGTAACTTATCATTTTTGTAAAGAAAAACAATAGCGATAGATAGCACATTTTATTAATCTCATCATTAGTCATCATGCATTCCCGTTAATTTAGAGATCTTTGGGTTCTGTTTGAAGGATTTAAATGTAATTTTATTGAATCAAAAGCATTTACTCTGATTTTAAGGCTCGAGCCCCTTGGTTCATTCATGATGAGGCCCAGGGCTGCCAAATATGAAGGGCGGCAAATCGTGCCAAAAATATCACTGATGATAACAAGATGAACCATAAATAAGTCAAATGCAAAGTATCTCAATTAAAACCTTGCCTTATAATTATAATCTTCCTAAATCACAATTTTTACGTATCAAAGTATAAATAATTTCGTACTTATAAAATAGTTCGTGCGTTTAGTTTGATATAAGTGATCTAGAAGGACCTATTAATTACGCACGTGTCAGCCATGCTCGTGCGGTAGCTTTTAGTTAACTTTTACCAAATTTCTGAATCAATTAAATGTAGCCCAATTTTGTAGCATAAAGTAAATTAATTAATGATGTATCTAGTTTATAATATGATGGGTGTTGAGAAACGCGACACATGATCTGGGGCCTAAAGCGGGTAGGACCTAGGACCACAAATCCGCCACTGGGGACATTACATACAGCCACAGGGTTATTATTAATCAGTGCGCATATTTCATGTAGGCGTACATTATGAAAAAAAAACCGTATTTTTTATATTTTATCACGTTTCATACAAAAACATCGGAATATCGCCACTTTATACATAAAATAGATGCCAAATTTTTTACGGGAAGAAAAATTAAATTCTATTTTATTGAATATTCGTATTAGAATTTAAGCTTTCTTTTTAATTCGTTCCCTAAACGGGTTAATAAGTGTTAAAGTTACAAAAAAATGTTTTTTCATGTTCTAATAACGAAACTAAATATGCGCATTGATTAAAAAGTAACCCGGTATAAGGTGTTAACAAACTTTTGTAGAGACAAATTTAATTTTTAACAAAATCTCTTCCTATTTAGATTGCAATTCTACTTTTTGTATCTCGATTTTCAACCCTCGTTTTACTCAATTTATCTGTACAGTTGGCAAACAAATGGTTTTGCGTGTGACAGCTGTCAATGCGCTGTCTCCGGTTAACGGGAGCGATAAAGTATCGCGAGCAATTTGTTTGCGAACCATACATTGACATACGTGTGAGTAAAACTCGATATAATCACCTCAGAATTACGCGCGGATTTCTTGGCGTCTTCTTTTCATGTCGTTTGTTAAAGATTTATTGACGCCAAATTATAAAGTACATAAGAGGACAATACAAAAACACATGTAACAGTCAAAAAGCGGTCTTATGCTTAGATAGTAGGTAATCGCTACCACGCAATCTTGGGTAAAAAAATAGCACACAGAAAAGATGGAGCGGGTTGAGGATTCATTAGCCCCATCGGTTGACTAAGCTACGCGCGAGAAACTCGACAAATTTGTCAAGCGTGACATAGAGACAGAAGCAGAACTACTCACTCTTATATCTCAAGCTTCTCGCGCGTTACATAGAGAGCCTACTGTAAGCCTAACATGAAGCACTATGACAAGCGATTAAGTATGTATCTCACACTTGTCAAAAGGCTGCGAGAAACCGCCATATTGAAATCAATAGGATATAAGATACCTATGTTTCAAAGTATCGTATTTAATATTGTATAGTATTATAGTATAGTATTGTATTGTATTTAATAAGTAAGTAAGTAAATATTTAATCTTAAAAATTTTGTTTCTATAGGAAACATCGTGAGGAAAGCTGCACAACTTGCGATTTTTTAGGTTGTGTAGAATTAAAGGCAATTTTTAGGGTTCCGTACCTCAAAAACGAAAAACGGAACTCAGGAACTACTTGGGTAAGGATGTTAATACGTACGTGTGAGACGGACTTGTGACATTAAAAATGAATTCTAAATATGGGGTCAAAAGGTCAAAAATTTGACTTTAAAAAAGTTTAGCTTACTATACCTTGTGACATATCAAATGAAAGGGCTTGTTATAAGGAGTTGAATACGTGCACCAAATTGAACTTAACCAGTCCATTTGCTTCGGCTGATGATGAAGAACTTCGTATGTACGGAACCCTCTCCAGGCCAGTTCAACTTGCACTTGACCGGTTTTTTTGCGTGCCTTCCGAAGTACGCAATAATCTTTCCTTAAACAGTGAAATACCTTGTTATGTTATAATAATAAGTGTTGTTTTGTGATGATGATCCCCAGAAATTTTTCTATTTATACTCTAAGAATCTTTCTTTACGGACGATTGGTAATTCAGCTTCCTATGTCTTAAGCAAACTGGATAAAGTCGCAGAAAGTGAAATATTTCCACGTCTAGTGCCCCACCAGGAGTCAAATCTGTGACCTCTGTAATGTAATGAGTGGCGAGTGTTCTGTCACTCGGTTTCACAACCTCTTTTTTTTACTCATTTTCGATTCGTCAATAACTAATCTTTAGGCCTACATGGCTTAGACAAAATGAAAAGCTAAAGTAACGTTAGTAAGTAAAGCCTGACCAAAGAAATAAGAAACCTGCTCTGGGGGCGCCACGTGTATATTTTTACGACTATGGCAACAATTTCCCTTATAAAATTAGTTCCATTGAAATTCCGCAATATGGCGAGGTGTCATATTTCTTTGGTCGGGCTTTATTTATTTGTGGCATATTTGTGGTTACAACGCTGCAAGCAATTGCTCACAGAACAAAGTTTAGTTTGATTAATTTCCGCTAGATGGCGTTAGTTGTATTTTAAAACGCGGTATCGAGTGGTCGCAATGAAGTGACAAGATGGCTACATACATGTTGCAGGCTTCTCGGTGAGACGAAAGTTAGCACAAAATAGTTATATTTTTGCATAACGCTCTTTAATAGCCATCGTTATTTATGGTAAGAGTGTTGTAGTTTGTACTCGTAGTACCTACTGTACAACCACACGCACGTCTGTAAAAAAGCATCGCAACAACATTTCTCTCTTAATCAAGTCCGGTGCTTTTTGACACAGGTAATAAAATAGTCAAAAAAAATAATCTCTCTTAATATCCTATGCTCCGCTATCGCGTTCTGTCTTGAGCTTCGCGCTTGATTTCGCTGCACGTTTTGCCGATAGTCGCCGCCTCTGCGATGATCGTCCGCCGCCAGGATTGCTTAGGGCGGCCACGTTTCCGGTTTCCTTGGGGATTCCAGTCTAGGGCTTGCCTTGGAATGTGATCAGGATTCCTTCGGAGCGTGTGGCCGATCCAATTCCACTTGCGGCGTTTGATCTGTTGGTCGATCGGAGTCTCACCGCAGCGTTCCCACAGATCTGAGTTGGAGATTTTCTCGGGCCAGTATATACCGAGAATACGGCGCAGACAGCGGTTGACGAAAACTTGGAGCCGGCGCGAGATGTCCTTAGTAACCTCACTACTTCCTCTCCAGTGGGGGGAGACACATCAATGTCTAGGCCTTGTGCGGACAAGCTGGCAGCAGGTACGGTCGTAGTCACGGGGTCATTGGGGACTCGGAAGATCTCCTCGAAGTGCTCCCGCCAGCGTTGAAGCGGTCCCTCTGAGGTCACGATCAACTGGCCTCCTTTGTCTTTCAAGGGTTTCTTCTTCCTCTGATTCCTATTACCGGCCAAGGTCTTCATTGCCTTGTTCATATCGCGTTGGGCGCAATCCGCGAGACTATCAGCAGCAGCCTCATTTGCTGACGAGTATATATTTGGTCAACTTTACACAACTTTGAATTTCTTCGCAGCTGATCATATCATCATCATCATCTCAGCCTGTAGACGTCCACTGCTGGACTGCTGCCTCCCCCAAGGATCTCCACAATGATCGGTCCTGCTTGGCCCGCATCCAGCGGCTTCCCGCGACCCTCACCAGATCGTCGGTCCACCTCGTGGTGGGCCTAATAAGAATAATTAAATATTATTATCATTAACCGTATGACACGTCTCCGTTTCAGATTTCCTACCTATCTTATATCTATGTCACAGTCATTTTGTCACTTTGTCATTCTGTCCAACTGTTCTCCTCTACAGATCTCGTTACTAAACCGATTCTTTAGAAATTATGTATGCAGGTTCAAATAATAAAATATAACACATAAAGACACGCTATTATCTCTAACGGGGTGAGCAGATTTTTTGTAAGCAGAGAAGAGGTCCAAACCAGAACCACCTAAAATAAATTAAAAATTGTTATCTTTTTATTGTTCTTTATGGGCATTTTTTGTGACTTGCAATACATTTATATGTATTTTATTTAACTGACATAAAAACGGTGCTAATTCCAAAATATTCAAATTAGCGTACTTAACTTTACATGTGCCTGCCTAAGTGAAATGTATGAAGAAATCGTTCAATCGCGCGATCGTCTATTAGGACACCTATTCGACTTCAATATGTTTGATCGCGCGTTCGTACGAGGTAAAATTCGCGCGAACTGGCAATGATCGCGCATTCGCGTTCTATTAGGACAACGCCTTAGAAACAAAGAAAAAAAATCACAAGACACAGCCTATATTACATATTTCATCACCACAACTAGGGACTACTATTTAGTATTCTGTGCCACAACCAAATGCGACGCTACAATTATGTCATTGAATGTGTTTGTCTGAAACACACTAGTTCCTACTATTTTGTGGTAAAAAATAACATAATTTACTACCAAGGGCAGTGCCCCGGTTAGTATTAACGCATTCTAGTGTGAGGATAAATAACTGGTATTTAGTAATAGTAGGTTCAATTTTTAACGTCGAGTATTTCTAAAAGGAACACTTAATTGATCACTCGTGTGTCTATGCGACCGTGTCACAGTCAAATTATTTCCTCTGAAATTATTAATAAAAATAGTTTTATTTATTCATCTCATAAGCAGTTATAATAGATGTATGTATAGCTGCTATACACAAAAGCTTTTGATCTTTTAATACTTATTACTTACTACTGGACCAATTGAATTGAAAGGTACACTAATTTATATTTAATTTAAGCCGCGATTAGACTACACAATTTGTTGGACACTTTGTCAGTTAGGATCCTTAGTAAGGACAAGTGTAATTGCAGTTAGCATCCTAATTATCGGAGCCTTACTGCAATTACACTTACTCCAATTTGTAGAACGCCAATTTGTCGGTGGCTAACAATTGTGTAGTCTAATCGCGGCTTTACTTGGACGATTAAATACGTGTTCTTATCAGAGGTACCAAAAAAAAATAGTCCTAATATTCGACATTCCTCTTATTAATTAAATAATCTTTCTTTTAATAAAAGTCAATAGTAATTGAGTTCTAAGTATCATTTTTTTTTCTATATTCAAAATAGATAAAACGTGTGTAGTATTCAGTCCGACTATCCCTTTTTTCCATGCTTATTTAAATAACTAGGACTACCTAAAATACATTTATAAGGAAATAAAAGTTAACTTTTGCAAGAGTGAAAATATTTGTATGAAATGTAGAAAAAGAACTGTTATTTCAATATGATATTACATTTTTTTCGTTAGTCACAACACTACAGTTAGTAGGCAGTAAATAAATGTTATGCATACAAAAACATCACTTGTCGCCAAAACCGTGTATAACTGTGAGAACTGAGTTGGTTGAAGGTCATAACACATTACTACTATGGAAATCTTGAGGTCTCAAATCAATGGTCTCTGTCCAAATTCAGCATAATTTTATTTTGTTTCCGCGAGCTATTTAAGTTCCCTAAAACTAACATGATTGTTTCAGGGGGGCTACCGTGAATTCTCATATTATCAAAGTGGTAGTAATTACCCATGAAACTGAACAACTTTCCTTAAGTAACGTAGATTGAAATCACTATCACTACAATAGTATAAAATAAAGTCGCTTTCTCTGTCCCTATGTCCCTCCCTTTGTACGCTTAAATCTTTAAAACTACGCAACGGATGCGGTTTTTTTAAATAGATATAGTGATTCAAGAGGAAGGTTTATATGTATAATACATGCATAATATACTGAAGGATAACCCACAATAACCATTTTCCCGTGCGGAGCCGGGGCGGGTCTGTAGTCTCAAAAATACTTTTTTATATAAACTTCTGTCACGTGACCGGTCACTTTGTAACACAAATATTTAAATTTAATTTATAAATTCAAGCTATGTTCCTTTGGGAAATTTGTTCAGTTTCATGAGTACTACCGCTATGTTGCATATAAACAACCAGTTAAATTTCACGATGTATAATTTTGTTGTGTGTATTATACTCTTATATCCTACTAGCTTCCCGCCGCGGCTCCGCACGCGTTAATAGTTTTTCCCGTGGGAATGAGGAATTTTCCCGCGGTAAAAGTTAGCCTATGTTCTTCCACAAGGTCTATTCTATCTTTATGCCAACTCCGCCCGCTTTAACAATTGTTCCCGTGGGAATGAGAAAATTTCCCGCGGTAAATTGTAGCCTATGTTTTTTCCTAAGGTCTATTCTTACTTTGTGCCAAGTTTCACTAAAATCGGTTCAGTACTTTCGGAGCATTTTCAATTATTAGGAATATTTTACGTATTTTTTCACACCTTGGGTTACATTATTGAAGTTTTAGTAAGGATCCCTAATTTTTTTGAAAATAAAATATAGCCTATGTTACTCAGGGTGAATGTAGCTTCCCAACAGTGAAATAATTTTTGAAATCGGTTCAGTAGTTTCGGAGCCTATTCGATGCAAACAAACAAACAAACAAACAAAAAAACAAACAAACAATCAAACCTTTCCTCTTTATAATATTAGTATAGATTGGATGATATTTCAATATGTCGGGTATTTCACAGCATTTTATGTGTGTCAAACATTAGATGTCAGTTACTTTACGTATGATACATGTAAATTATTTGCAATCTAGCAATTCAATTGTATTATAATCGTGGGAAAAACATACACACAATACCATGGATGGCAATGTTAGATCAACTTCAGTTAGGCATTTTATTGAAGTAAATAAGTACTTTTTACTACACTTCTAAAGTCCTTCGTTTCACGCATTTCCTATATGCCGACTTAACCACTACGTGACGTAAATCTGTAAATATCCTAAAGTTAAAATCAAATAATTAGAACGTTAAAACTTGAAATTTGACCGTGAAAACTGGTGGTTTATCCGCATTTAGTTTAGCCTAGGCAAGCTTCAAAATTTCACAATTTGACGATGTACAATCGGAAATTAACGTAATTTTTTTAGTGGATAGACAAGAATTCTTTACCTTTTAAGATTATTGATTATACACAATAATAGGTCATTGTGTAATGTGTAATAATCCATTTTTAAGAATTACTACATAAGGCTAAGCTTATCTCTAAATAGCGATCTCTTCCACTCAGCCAAGCAGTAACAAATATGCGAAAACAACTATAAATGTTGCAGTATCATAGCATTTATCTTAAGATATTAGCAAGACAATATACACAATGAAACAGTCACTTAATAAACCGTGCATAGTGTCACGTACGTAAATAACTTGACGCAAAGGTGCATAACTTATGTAATGCAAAAAAAAAACAGTTAAGATAAATTAGAATAATAATTTATGAAACACATTATTTTGTCTATTTATTACTGAATGTGTTTAAGTAATTTTTCTTTTAATTGTATGGTTTTTACCTATTTTCAAGTCATTGACGAATTTTATTTTTTAAATGTGTTTGGTTTTAATGGATTTTGTTTAAATGATGATTAATTAATATCTTGACATTTGTGTTTTTTTTTTTTTGATGTGACATATTTTATTACAATGTTTTCTATTCTCTATGTATTGTAAGTGCATGATTTCCAACACAATGTAAATTATTGTTAATGGAATAAATAAATAAACAATAATAATAATAAACAAATAATAACTTAGGTATGTCCGTGATGCAAAATGTGTTGCAGATAAGTTTTCCCATTGCTCAGAAGGAAGATAAACCTTACATGTAAAATGTTTAACTATCTTAATTTAAATGAAATAAATGAGAAAATTAATAGTGTTAGTAAGGCTCCATTTAAAAAAAATACTTTCATAGTCTAGCTTGGCTAGACTCCTTTGCGCGACTATAATGTCCAAAATACAAAATGTCCAACAAAGAATATTCATCGTCAATCGCACTAGATGGATAACATCAGGCTTAAAATTTACGCCTAATTTGACAGCTATGTTCATAGTTTAGATTCTAAATTCATAATTAGATTAATTCATCTCCCGTTCTTTCTGGTCTCCATATAAACGAAAAATTCTAATAAATTTCGAGTTTGTCTTGATAATCATAATAGCAAATGAATTATAGAAATAAAAGGAAATTAGCGCTAATTCTGAGGCAAATAACTCTTTTTAAACTAAAATCATTGATGTTTTTTTACCATTATTGAATAAATGAGTTAGTATTTTGCATTAATTATAATTTAATAGACCGTATATTTAACCAGACGAACCGCATCATCATTTTATTCTAGGAAACGGCGAATATCCTTTCTAAATTCCGCTCTATGACTATTAATGGCGAGTTTTGGCCGATCCAAAACGCAAGTCGTCATGGCCGACCACTTTATTTTCTAAACACATTCACCAGCCAAAATATTGAGATCTCAGACTACTTTAAACCTATTTTTTATTAATAAACATTGATTGGTGCAACATGTGGCTCGGTACTAATAATTGGACGGCCCCGTTAGTGGTACGTCTGCCTACAAAGCACAGGGTCCTGGTTCGAATCCCGCCCAGGCCAAACATTCGTGTGATGAGCACTTGTGTTTGCCTTGTGTCTGGATGTTGTATATTTACTCGTAGATACTAGCTTTCGGCTGCGGCTCCGCCCGCGTTAACAGTTTATCCCGTAGGAATGAAGCATTTCCCCGCGGTAAGAGGTAGCCTATGTTACTCAGGCAGGGTGAATGTAGCTTTCTAATGGTGAAAGAATTTTTGAAATCGGCACAGTAGTTTTTGAGTTTATTAATTACAAACATACACACAAAAAATATACAAATTTTCCCTTTTTATAATATTAGTATGATGACTAGTATCTAGTATCACAGAATACCTAGTATGACTAGTACTATGCTATACGAGTATAGCAATCAGCTGTCTGACACCCATAGTACAGGCTCTGCCAAGGATATAGTACTATAGGGCTCTGCCTAGTTTGGTGTCAGGTGGCCGCGTATGCAGTGTCTCCACATATTATTATTATTAATAATGTGATTTTAAAATTTCTTACTTAGTGGTACAATCAAGAGCACGTCGAACTGCGTTGCACTGTAAAATTTGCCTCGTTCTTATATCCGTTGAATAAGGGAGATAATCGCGATACGCGTAATCATCTTGAGCTGGGGGCCTAAAAGCGCAGTTATTGACGAATCATATCGCAGTTCGCGCACACTTTCGTAAAAGGGCGACTTGCAGATGATTCATATTTCAATTCATCAAACGCGTGAAATGGCGGACGAAAATTGATGATTCACCTGACAATTTTATTTTTAGAGAACCCTAATACGCATTGAACCTTTTATGATTAATACCTTACCTCGCGTTTCTTTACAATTTAGTTTATGAATCCTTTTGCAATACATTGTTAACATATGTCCCCACCGAGGGGCCCTTAGTCGACCACGCTGGCCCAGTGCGGGTTAGTCAACTTTACACACAACCTTTTGAATTTCTTCGCAGGTGTGGGCAGGTTTCCTTACGATGTTTTCCTTCACCGTAAGAGCGTCGAATAAACGTATATTATATGAATTCGAAAATCGAAAACACATTGGTACGTGCCGAGGTTTGAACCCGCGAACTTCGGAATGGAAGTCAACGGCCCTAGCCACTTCGCCACCGACACTGTTATAAAATGGCGCTTTAAAGCCCGCTCTTGAACATACAGATACATATTGGTGCCACTAAACTTACCTTCAATTTAACATTTGCGTAATACTCCAGAAATGGTGTGCCTCACCCAGCAGGGGTCTTACTAAACTGGTTGCTAGTGTAAGTAGTATCGAAGGGGACCAAGGCCTCGATCTTTGCGTTGCGACACTGCAACTAAGATTTCTGCAGCTTCTGGCTTATACTGTGTCTTTTACTGGCTTAAACAGGATGACAGTGACGACTTAGGAAATACTGAAAGAACCTGCTCAGTCAGTAAAAAGCGTCGGTCGTCCATTTAGAAGTTCGCCGGTTCAAACCTTGGCACGTATCAATGTGTTTTAGATTGTCGAATTCATATGTACTTAATATGTACTTAATCGACGCTCTTACGGTGAAGGAAAACATCCTGAGGAAACCTGCACGCACCTGCGAAGAAATTCAAGGGTTGTGTGTGAAGTTGACCAACCCGCATTGGGCCAGCGTGATAGGCTAAGGCCTAAGTATTCACCCTGATTTCAGCGATATCAGTTTGAACATAATGTAACTGGCAGGTTCGAGCAGTATGTGCGCTAGCCAAAGCACTAGACACAGTAATAATATGCGGACACTAATCAGAATTGAATACGACTTTAAGACCTAGGTATTAAACATTCTACCAGTAAACTATACTAGCCTAGGTTTATGTGGTAGGTAATAGGCGCAGGCATAGTCCTTGAAGTTGTAAGTACTAAGAAATAACTTTTGCAATGTCTTTAGTGATTCTATTACAGATGTTGGCTGGCTAGTCAAACGAGTTTCTTTTTACGAAATGTAGAAACGAATTTTACTTATATTATAAATGCAAAACTAACTCTGTCTCATTGTTACGCTTTGCACGTCAAAACCACTGTACCTATTTTGATGAAACTTGGACTACCTTTTACCGTGGGAAAAAACTGTTAGAGCGGGCAGAGGCGCGGAGCGCAAAACTACTAGATACTTATTTAATACGGGAATTTAAAAACAGCATACAAATTATGACGTCATAACTTTGTGTCAATATCATTTTTACATTCATCATCATCATGGACAAAGGCCTCCCCCAAGGATCTCCACAACGATCGGTCCTGCTTGGCCCGCATCTAGCGGCTTCCCGCGATCCTCACCAGATCGTCGGTCCACTTCGTGGGGGCCTGCCCACACTACGTCTTCCGGCGCGCGGTCGCCATTCAAGAACCTTTCTGCCCCAACGGCCGTCGGTTCTACGCGCAATGTGCCCAGCCCATTGCCACTTCTTCGGGCTATGTCGGTGACTTAAACCCTGGTTCTTTTGAAGTTAGTCAACATCGCATCGTTCACAGTAAAATTTTGGTAAACATTATCAATCCGTGAAGATTGTCAAATACCGAAGACAAATTTATTACCAATCGGTTATGAAAAATGGTTGCCTGGTAGATATTGCGATATCGTCCAATTCATGGAATTATTTGTAACAAAATAATTTTCCATCGAGTTTCGCCAAACATAATAATTTTTCATTTGCTCAAAAACCAGTCTATGGTGAAAAATATTTACATAACTTGTTTAATCTCAACACGTGCGTTTCGCAACTTGGTTGTACCGCGAAGCTGACTGGCCCGGGATCGAACCTTGACCCGCCGGCGCCGAATGGAATGCAACAATCTTACACCCACGTTCTGTTCGAATGAAGAGCGTTTTAATACAGTATGAATATTTTGACATTGATTTGTGAAGAAATTTGTACATTTTATTATTTGCTAGCTGACCCGGCGAACTTTGACTTGCTACAAGTTCTTATGGCTGTGTTTTTTTGCCCCGATTTTATAGGCCTTCCCAAAACACCATAACCAAGGTTTTGTGGCGCTATCTATTATAATAATATATTTTTTATAAACAAAAAGTTTCCTCGCGCTTTGGTAAAATAAAAAAGGAGTATTATTTAATCCACCTCAAAAAATCTATCTATCTTCTACATACCAACCTGTTTCTATTTCAATTTAAATTATTCATTTTAAATCGCCCAAATGTACTTGATCCTTAAACTTTCGGAATTCAGATTAACGAGTATGTTGTTGAACAAGATTATTGTAATTTTGCAACATTTTAGTAAAAGTGTTCGCAGATAACATGAAATGCTGCAATGTTCTCCTTGACCGAATACAAGTGCATTCAAGGAATCGTTGTTACAGCTGTAACACCCCACCCCTCAAACAAACTTATAACCGTACTACTAAAACACTTAACCTTCTTATACCCAATGTTTGTACCGATATTTGAGATCTTATTTAATATGGCCAGTGAACGTCTAGTGGAAAGACTCTACATTATGAACCGCATACGAGTAACCCTGAATCTTTTAGTGAGAATTTTGTTAGTTCTAGCTATGCAGATAACCCAGTACTAACCGCAATGACTTATAAGCTCCCCGAAGATGAATAAAATGTATGAAAATTGGTATGTATAAAGGTAAAGAATATAAAGTAAATATGTAGGTAAGTAAATACTGAATAGAATGAGATATTAAGTATCTAAATTAAAACTGTATTGAATAGAGAAAGGATATTGTTGAATTTACTTAATTATGATTGCTTTCTTGGATTATGAAATTAAATATCTAATTATAGTAATATCTAGTTGATTTATTTATGGGACAAGCAAGAAAATAGGAACTCTGTATTTGAAAGTTAAATGGAAATTATTAATCATACCCGGAGTCCGGAGTTTAGGGAAGAAGAGTCTGGAAAGCTGCTCCCACTGCTATAGGTACTGCTAAATCAACACCAGTCATCATCTCCAATATACTTGTTCAATTTTGATTCCTGTAAAGTTAGTTTGATAATGATTTAAATGCTTCCTCTGATATGACAATAAGAGGAAGATGTAGAACAAATACGTTTATTACATTTCTAAATACTATAAGTACTTTTCATATTTGATTAGGTGCACCTTTCTTGTTCAGAAATCCTGTAATACATAATCTTCAGTTAACACTTCTAACAGATAAATATCATAGTAAATAAGAGTGTTAATTTTAGGTATAATATAGGTACATATATTAATGAGATAATTACTAGAATAAAACATATAAAATCATTGACATAGCACAAGAATCATTTAAACCACCAAAGTAAGACTACTTAGCTTTGTTGTAGAAACACATTGTCCGCATCCTCCCAGCTCGTCGAAACTGCTCTGTCGTTCTAATATAAAAGAATTCCACCTAAAATTATTAAAACTAATTTTTCTAATTTTTTACACGATCGCGTTGTTTTTTTACAGATTTCAAAATGGTTGATTTCGATTTCCTTTGTATTTTATTGCTTGCCCACTAAATAAAATGATCATAATACATAATAATTAGAAAATTAATAATAAAATTACATAAAATAAATTAAATAATTCCGGCATGATTTTATAATATTTTTGTCTAATTAAATGTTTATTTTCTATTAAATATATCTATAATTGACGAAAATTACTTCCTATTCGAAACTAGAATATGGTAGTGAATATTTGTATGTCAATAACGCCAACTATCGTCAAATTGCAGAAGCTTTGCCCTAACTTGTGGAAGATTACTTCTCTCCGCTAATATCCTACTTTTATTTAGAAAATTGAATGTATTACTTTGATTCTATAATTCATATTTTAATTATATTATAAAGACTGATTTACAGAGTTAATTTGTTAGATAATTCATTATGGAACGATCCTTTTAGACTTTTCCTTGAGACAAATTGTGAAATTTCAATTATTGCATAGATTTATTTCTAAGCATTACTTTAGACTTCTTGTCTTATGCAAGGATAAACAACTTTAATATAGAAGTTTATCAAAGATCCTGCATTTAGGTATAAGACTTTCAACGAATAAACATGTAATTAATTTATAACGTAAATTTTATAAAACATTTGTGAAATCTGTACGGGACCCAGGTTGGTACCGTTACAGTCAACCCCCAAAATTTGCGCAGAGATTTAAGTGTTAAACGGAGCTAATTTTCCCCTATTTACAAAGATTCATTTCACAAATTATATATTACATAAAAATTTACTATAAATTAATGAACTAAAATTTATTAACTTTTAACCCAAATATGTAATTTTCTTGGTGTAGTGTGTATTTAAACCAAAAGACAAATAAATGCTAAGTGGTGGCAATATTATGAACCACTGACAATGACCATAACATAAAAATCAAGGCCGCAGAGAATCCTAATTCTTGCCCTACAAGGAAATCGGATTGTGAGTCCGTCAGCTCTAGTAGCTATGTATCGCCGAACTCTAAGCAAATCAATTTTTCATTTACTATGAGAGCAGCAACACATCCCCTGCAAAAAATCATGAAACCCCCACATGGTCACCAAGATAATTATCCCATAACCAAATATCCTAGTTCACAAACCTGACAACATCAGAATTTATCAGTTTTTTGGAGCATGTGTAGTTGCCGAATTATCAGTGTTAGAACATGTAGAGTATGAAGTTATTTAAAGGGGGTATAAAACACTCCTTCCAGACATCAGAGTAAATAAAATACTCAATGTCTAATATTTAACCTAACACCAAGGAACCAATAAATAACTTGCTTGTGCATCCATTTAGTACGAGACTAAACTGGATTCTCGCATGGATATATGACGTGTAATAAGAGTAAAAGCCAATAAATTACATCATTGTTCGAACAATTATTGCCTTGTTTCAACCCATCAGATAAAGCTAGTCTACAAGCCTAATCTAATCTAGTCTAATCTTTTCTACCAAGCTACTAGCTTTTCAAACCTTTCAATTTCGCACTAATTTACTTCCTCTTACTCTCTTTCTCGCGATTGCTTCAAAGCATTATCTTCTCACAACGAATATTGAAATACAATTATATTTTCAATTAATTTCAAAACAGATAACATAATTAGAGAACATTTGTCCGCTCAACACTTGTGAGAATATTTAATTATTTTAATTTTTCTCAAATAATTCTAGTAAACAAACTCTGAGTGCCAGACAGATTTCAACAGAACAAATGACGATTGTAATGTTACAATAATATTTCCATGAATTCAAATTACTATTATTACTAGTTTAAAACTTTATTTTTTAATGTTTCAAAATTACCGCTTCACTTTAACAGGTGTATTTTGCAGTTTCACTATCACCACAGAATAAAAATATAATGCACTATTCGCACTCACAGAATAGATATTATGTACTTTACGAAGATATCCATAATCAAATGTAAACGTAACAAAATTATTACTTGCTATTATTTCTAAGTCAAAAATCTAATCAAACTCATCTAGTTTTTCTATTTCATTAAGTCCGAAACAAAACTTTTCCGTAAAGCTTCTACAAATATATTGTAATATCAAAACAAATCATTCGAATTTCTATGTTAAAAAAAATTATATAAATCAGATAATATTTAAATTGTCAAAAACTAAAACAATCAACCCCCATTTTATTAATTCTTTAAATAGTTTTCAACGCGTATCTTATCTACTCAAATAAAACCACAATAAAAATCTAGCCTATAACCATCACACAGTTCAGACGAACCGATAGACACCTCATTTTTTAAAATCCGTCCAGCCGTCTGGATAAATCGAGGATTTATGTAATTCCACATACATAATACAAACATATACAGATTCGCGTGAAAAATTTAACCCTTCCTTTGCAGTGAGATAAAAATAATTGAATTCAAATTGTATGAACATTATTCATTAATTATTATTCAACCCCCCGTTATGATGACTCAAAAATGTTAAAGTTTGTTTTAACTAATCTAGGTATTTGTTTTTATTACGAGTATCTTTATATTTGGTTTTATTATTATCTAGCCGCTCGTCCTCATTGGTTTTCGACTTTCCTACTCCAAGGTCAATTCTATCTCCATACCAAATTTCATCAAAATCGGCTCAGTCGTTCCAGCATAAAAGCGTAACAGACTGTCAAAGTCACTATTATAAATGCGGGAGTGACTAAGAATTTTAATCAATAATAAACTTGCTCAGAATATCCTTGTACCGTTTGTCGAATACTAATAATTACCCAAATCTCTTTATAAAAATACGCTATTTGTTTTCCGTTCATCATTGTCTGCTGATATACGTTCCCACCGAGGGAGTCAAGAACCTTTCCTGAATTCAGAGCGTATAGGCCCTAGCCAAGTGCGAGTTGATCAACCTCACACACAATTATACAACAATACAATACAATTCAAATATTCTTTACAACCCCTGAGTTACCCCGCAGGCTCGTGCAAGCTTTCCCACAATGTCTTCCCTCACGGTAAAAGCGTCAATCTAACATACATATTTATATTCGAAAATCAAAAACACATTGGTAGTTTCGTTCCGAATTCAAATACAAATACAAATAATTTTTCCCGAAGTTCGAACCCGCGATCCTCCGAACGGAAGCCAACGACCCCAGCCACTTGTCCACCGACGCTACGTCTGTTTTACCCGTTACCTAATATTAAAATGAATTGATTGTTTCCTTAAAATTATATTTTATTTCACCTTGATTATTTTCCCTTTATTTATTTATAACTTTGTACTTAATTTTTATTATAATGAATTTCCGTAATTGCATAAAAACATTCACTACTAATGTTACATACATAGAAAGTTTGATGAAGAACCCCGTCTAAATGAGATGGAAAATGAATACCTGTCATTAAAGAGCAATTTAATTTCTTATTATAATTCTACAACCCCCCATCTCTTAATTTAGTAAACCGCAGTACGATCCGCAGTCTAACTCACTTCTCAATACTTTATCCTATAACAACAACCCGTAAAAGTCTCCATGATCGAGTAGTCAAATATTCGTCTCACTCTATAAAGTTTCGAGTTCGAATCCCGCGAACAAAATCAAATAACACTATGCGAAACCTTTTCCCGTATGGCTAAGACTCCGCAGGCTTAATCATCCGAACGTCCGTAAAGAAAGTTGACTCCGTGCTTCGGAAAGCACGTTACTCTGCTGGTCTCGGCCTCCATCTATAGATGCAGTCGCTTCACGATCCACGCACTCCAGAAGTCCCAGGCAGTTCAATGATTCCGACACCCAGACCCGCGAAGCTAGTCAACCTCGAACCTCACAAGCTAAGTAGTAGTAAAAGAATAACCAGTAATCTTTTTTTTTCTAAATATCAACCCCCATTAATTTAAACTCCTGAATAAAAGAAACTTAACACGAACCCTATAACAAAATTCTCACTTTCCATTTCACGAACAGCAAATTGTGACCATACAGTCACTTTACTTATAACTAATCCGACTATTTTACTTTTTTTAAATTTATTTTATTACGTTTCCTAAATATTCGCGTTAATTATTTTTATTTTTATTTACTTTTCTAATCAATACCTAAAGTTTTTTTGGTACCTAAATAATTTTATTAAGTTCAGGCTGTATGACTCAGTACTTTTGCCTTTCCTTTCCCTTTAGAAAAATGAATTGAATACGTTTTTTTTTTTAAACATCAACACAACAAAACAAAATTTTCCCTTGCAGAATAAATAATTTAGCTATGATTTTACAAGGTAATTAAAGTTTACAGTTAAATAATTATAATAAAATCAGAACTACGTTTTCTATTAAGAAATCACTTGTTCAAAGATTCAATAACCTTAAAAGTTTACATTGAAAAACTGTTATGAACCGACATAGAAGTCTCAAGTAAAACCTTTTGTTTCTCTTGTTATAAACTGTAACTTTCAGATAATCCCCATCACTTTTAAAATGCTACTAGCTAAATATTAATCCACTTTTAACCTTATTTTTCAGATGAATACAACAAGATGAATCCGAATGAAACCAACTCTAAGAAGAATGTACAGAACCGGCAGTCAACCAAACCTAAAGAATAAACATGGCTTTCCATCAAGAAGAATAAACTATAAGTGAATTAAGAATATAAGTGCCAATGCCAATGAAACAATTTGTGCTATTTTTATTGTGAAAATTGTATATAACCTAACATTTATGAAAGTGAATGTCACTGTTTGTTTTTACATTATTACTATTATTTCCTTCTGTGAAAGTTATATTAATTAAAACTGGTAAGTAAGCAGTGTTTTTGTTTCATTTGTATCTGCTTTTAGAAACTGAAAGTAAGCTAAAAAACTAAATCTTTTGCAAGAAATTAAATTTCAAAGTAAACTAATCAAAATCTTTCTATGTACACAAAAGTGATTCTATGTAAATTAAGAAAGTTTCATAATAGACAGATTAAACTCACATACCTCAGAATAAAAATATTATCAATAAATCAGAAAGAGAATTGATATTGAACTAATAAGATTCTAATAAGCTAACAGATAATATCCTGGTCTACGGCCTCACCAAATTGTAACAAGCCGTAGTCCTGGATAGACCTAACTAGGAAAATAAATGTGGTGAACGACACCCAATAAACTGTTATCCTGGTCACGGCACCAAATTGTAACACCCCACCCCTCAAACAAACTTATAACCGTACTACTAAAACACTTAACCTTCTTATACCCAATGTTTGTACCGATATTTGAGATCTTATTTAATATGGCCAGTGAACGTCTAGTGGAAAGACTCTACATTATGAACCGCATACGAGTAACCCTGAATCTTTTAGTGAGAATTTTGTTAGTTCTAGCTATGCAGATAACCCAGTACTAACCGCAATGACTTATAAGCTCCCCGAAGATGAATAAAATGTATGAAAATTGGTATGTATAAAGGTAAAGAATATAAAGTAAATATGTAGGTAAGTAAATACTGAATAGAATGAGATATTAAGTATCTAAATTAAAACTGTATTGAATAGAGAAAGGATATTGTTGAATTTACTTAATTATGATTGCTTTCTTGGATTATGAAATTAAATATCTAATTATAGTAATATCTAGTTGATTTATTTATGGGACAAGCAAGAAAATAGGAACTCTGTATTTGAAAGTTAAATGGAAATTATTAATCATACCCGGAGTCCGGAGTTTAGGGAAGAAGAGTCTGGAAAGCTGCTCCCACTGCTATAGGTACTGCTAAATCAACACCAGTCATCATCTCCAATATACTTGTTCAATTTTGATTCCTGTAAAGTTAGTTTGATAATGATTTAAATGCTTCCTCTGATATGACAATAAGAGGAAGATGTAGAACAAATACGTTTATTACATTTCTAAATACTATAAGTACTTTTCATATTTGATTAGGTGCACCTTTCTTGTTCAGAAATCCTGTAATACATAATCTTCAGTTAACACTTCTAACAGATAAATATCATAGTAAATAAGAGTGTTAATTTTAGGTATAATATAGGTACATATATTAATGAGATAATTACTAGAATAAAACATATAAAATCATTGACATAGCACAAGAATCATTTAAACCACCAAAGTAAGACTACTTAGCTTTGTTGTAGAAACACATTGTCCGCATCCTCCCAGCTCGTCGAAACTGCTCTGTCGTTCTAATATAAAAGAATTCCACCTAAAATTATTAAAACTAATTTTTCTAATTTTTTACACGATCGCGTTGTTTTTTTACAGATTTCAAAATGGTTGATTTCGATTTCCTTTGTATTTTATTGCTTGCCCACTAAATAAAATGATCATAATACATAATAATTAGAAAATTAATAATAAAATTACATAAAATAAATTAAATAATTCCGGCATGATTTTATAATATTTTTGTCTAATTAAATGTTTATTTTCTATTAAATATATCTATAATTGACGAAAATTACTTCCTATTCGAAACTAGAATATGGTAGTGAATATTTGTATGTCAATAACGCCAACTATCGTCAAATTGCAGAAGCTTTGCCCTAACTTGTGGAAGATTACTTCTCTCCGCTAATATCCTACTTTTATTTAGAAAATTGAATGTATTACTTTGATTCTATAATTCATATTTTAATTATATTATAAAGACTGATTTACAGAGTTAATTTGTTAGATAATTCATTATGGAACGATCCTTTTAGACTTTTCCTTGAGACAAATTGTGAAATTTCAATTATTGCATAGATTTATTTCTAAGCATTACTTTAGACTTCTTGTCTTATGCAAGGATAAACAACTTTAATATAGAAGTTTATCAAAGATCCTGCATTTAGGTATAAGACTTTCAACGAATAAACATGTAATTAATTTATAACGTAAATTTTATAAAACATTTGTGAAATCTGTACGGGACCCAGGTTGGTACCGTTACACAGCCCGTTATGTCCCCTCCGAGGGGCTCGAGCCTACCCCGAACCCCGATGCCAGGGTCAGCAGGCCTTAGTCGACCACGCTGGCCCAGTGCGGGTTGGTCAAATTCACACTCATCAACTTTTGAATTACATCGCAGGTGTTTGCAGATTTCCTCACGATGTCTTTCTTCACCGTAAGAGCGTCGAATTAAAGTACATAATTATGAATTCTAAAGTCTAAAACACGCGTTACGAGTACTTGAACCCGCGAACTTCCGAATGGAAGTCGATGGCTGTTCATAAAAAAATGCTGTTTTTGTAATGTAGCAACACTAGTATTAGATAAGTGTCGTGCATTTGCTATCTCGCTCACTTTTTCATTCCTTCCTTCTGTCAAATGTCAAATTCTGTAACGAGGATTTTTAAAATAAAAGAAAAATTAATTATTAAAAAATATTCTGTTTTATTTACAAACAGAATTGGTGCCGAAACCATTATTCAGCACCTGCAGTTGTTGTGGACGCTTTTGTGGCTTTCGCTCGAGCAATTTCTGTTGAAGCATTGCTTTGCCGTGTTGGATTGGACTTGGGTGCCGCCATTTTGTGGTGCCGCGTGCCTGTGTCGTCGCCGCGTGGTTGCCCACATACCTACCATTTGGGTTGGTTTGGATGTTGATCTCGCCTGCATGCCCAGAAGTATTTATTTCAGCGCAAATAAGGGTGAGTCAGGATGCCGCAGGATAATCAAGCAGGAGCAGCAGCAACCGAGACTCTGGCGGCCAAACGCCTACGTCTCGCTATCGGCCAAATTAAAGCATTGCTTACACGCACAGAGAAATTTGTTGATGAACAAGAAAAGCAGGTGTTAATTGACCTAGGGGGCCTGGAATTGCGCCTAGCAGAGTTGGAGCGAGCACTGAAGAATTATCGGGATCTGACACTGGAGCTGCTAATATTGAGTAATGAGGAGCCTCCACAAGAGGATGAAATTGAAAGCCGATTCTTCAGGATCATAGTGAGCATAAAAGATGTTATCAGGGACACAACCCGCAGAGAGGATACTAAGAATTCCAAGGCAAGCTCTTCGACTCAGCCGCAGAACAAGCTTCCAAGTATTGACATAGCTACATTTGATGGCAAGATGATAACAGAATACAAGCCTTGTTCAAAAGCTATTTTATTTGAAAAGGTACTTAAAAGATGATGCACTTTTATTAATTAATAGTTTACCATTGATCAATGAGTCCTATTCACAAGCACTAAATTTGTTAGACAAGCGTTACAATAGCAAGTGTTTAGTTATTACCCATCACATAAATGCTTTACTAGATTTCCCACAAATTTCAAGGGGCACTACTTCTGATTTTAGGCATTTAGTGTCAGTGGTTAGGCAGCATTTAGGTGCTTTAAAGGGTCAGGGGCAGAAAGTCGAATATTGGGACATGATTATTGTTCCAATTCTTTTGCGCAAGTTGGATCCTATTTCTTGCAGGATGTTCTATGCTGAGAGAGACTCAACCAAGCTTCCTGACATCGAGGAGTTGTTGAGCTACATAGAGAGAAGGGCAATGAGCTTCGAAGAGTCCCAGATGTCTTCTGGTAAGTCATATATTGTTAATAAATCAAATTATAACAAAACTGTTCACATGGCCAGTAGCAGTGATATCAAAATAAAATCTTGTAAATATTGCAACAAGACAGATCACAAAATTTTTGCCTGCAAGGAATTTCAAGCTTTAGGAGCACAGGAACGAATTGAATTTATAACTAAAGAGAAATTGTGCAAGGTTTGTCTAAATTTGCATACAAAAAAATGTCAGTTTCATTTTAAATGTTCTATTTGTAAAAGCAAAGAGCATAATTCCTTATTACATTCTGAGCAGCAGGCTTGTAATTTTTGTGACAGTAAAGAGTTAAATAACACAATGGTGCTATTACCTACAATAAAAGTTAACTTCAAAACAAAGGATGGTTCATATATTACTGCTAGGGGTCTGATAGATAGTGGCAGTCAAGTCTCATTTATTAACACAAATTTATTAAACAAATTAAATATACCAACATTTGATTATAATGTAAACATTACAGCTCTTGGGCAAACACCAAGGTCGGTCACCAAGGCTGTCAATTTGTCAATGTATTCAAGGCACAGTCAGTACAGTTGTAATGCGCTGTTTTCTGTGGTAGACAATATTACTTCCTTTCTGCCTCAGACAAAATGTGACTTGCGAGAAATAAACATTCCTAGTTCCATTAACTTAGCTGATGACGAATTTAATAGTCCTGGCGAAATTCAGTTCTTGGTATCAGCCAATATTTTTTTTAAAATGCTTTTACCAGACAAAATTGCTTTATCCAGAGATTTATTTTTGTTAGCTACAAAATATGGATATATAGTTTCTGGGGATGTAAAGAAAGATATGTATAGTTCAATTTCACAAAGCAGTAGTGTAGCTATGCATAGTATATTGAGCCCCCCTGAAAATGAGCTTGATTTCAGAGTTGATTCCCTTTTACAAAAGTTTTTGGAAGAACAACACATTCCAGAGACTAAAACAGAGGGTACAGCAAATCAAGATGTGTGTGAAATAGAGTTTCAAAAGTCAGTTAAATTAATTGAAAAAAGGTTTCAGGTAGGGTTGCCCTTGAAAGTACCTATGGAAGAAATTAAGTTGGGGGATTCTTTCAGTAGAGCTTTGCAGAGACTAAATGTTTTATGCAAAAAATTGCAAAACAGACCAGATTTAAAAGAACAATATATTCAATTCATTAATGAATATTTGACCTTAGGTCAAGCAAAAAAAATAAATTTATTTGAACTGGATAAGCCATTGGAATGTTGTTATGTGTTACCACATCATGCTGTTATTAGAGAGGACAGCTTAACAACCAAGCTTCGTGTGGTTTTTGATGCCAGTGCCAAAACTGATCTGAACTTAAGTTTAAATGATATATTATATGCAGGTCCAGTTGTACAAAGGGAGCTTTTTGACATTTTGGTATTATTTCGCACATACAAATATATAGCTATTGCAGATATAAAACAAATGTATAGGCAAATAACAGTAGACCCTTCTCAAGCTCATTTACAACTTATTTTATGGAAAGAAAATATAGATGATCCTTTATCATGTTTACAGCTACAAACTGTGACGTACGGCGTGTCCAGCTCCAGCTTCTTGGCCACGAGATGTCTGGTTGAGTTGGCAGAGCGACTTGGCCATCAATACCCTCAAGCTGCTTCAGTCATTTTCAATAATAGTTACATCGACGATTTTTTGTTTGGAGCATCATCGGTTCAGGAACTTCAAGGTATTTGTAGTGAGTTAATAAAGTTGACTGGACATGGTAGTTTTGAGTTGCACAAATGGGCTGCTAATCATCCAAATGTTCTTGATAATATCGAGCATAATAAAAAGCAATTTGGTAACATAGACATGGATAATAGTGATCTCAGTATCAAGGCTTTGGGTCTTCAGTTGAATATAAACTCTGATCAATTTGTCATGTCCAAGCCCTGTGGCCGGTTGTTTAGTCAATGGACCAAGCGTACTGTTCTCAGTTTTATAGGTTCGTTCTTTGATCCCTTGGGTTTGGCTGGTCCCATTGTAACTAAAGCGAAGGAGTTTCTCCAAAATGTTTGGAAGCAAAATTTAAAGTGGGATGATGCTCTGCCGGACGAATTACTGTCACCTTGGAATTTATTTTTCTGTGATTTAATGAATATGAAACCAATCAGTATTAACCGTAATTTACAAACTAGTCATGCTAGTACAATTGATTTAATTGGTTATTGTGACGCTTCTAGTATAGCTTATGGTGCTTGCATATATGTGAGAGTGGTATTGAATGGTCATGTTGAGGTTACCTTGCTGTGTAGCAAATCTAGAATAGCTCCAATGAAAACAAAGCAAACCATACCTAGGTTAGAATTAAATGCTTGTTTATTGTTGGCAAACTTATACAAAAGAGTTGATGCAATATTAAAAAATTGTAACATACAAAATAGAGTTTTGTATAGTGATTCGCAGATAGCACTCTGTTGGATTGCAAATCCACCACACAAAGATAACTATGTCAAACGTAGGGCCCTTTCCATTCAGGAAAAAACTAAAGGTTACTTATGGGCGCATGTGAGTGGAGCTTGCAACCCAGCAGATTGTTTGTCTAGGGGTTCTCTGCCCTCAGAACTTAATGCGAATTCGCTATGGTGGCACGCCTCTCCAGATCTTAAAAATCTAGATTTTTCACCTAAAAGGTTTTGTGCTAAAGATGTACACATAATTAATAATTCTTCCCTTGATAAATCAGAAAATTTACATTCTGTTAATTGTAGCCAATTTGAGGAGGTGTTGCCAATATCTAAATTTTCTTCTTTATTGAAGCTTCAAAGAATAGTGTGCTATGTACTACGATTTATAAAAAATTGTAAATTAAATAAGAAAGAGCGTAATAGTTCTGTGCAGTTGGATGTAATTGAATATAGGTTATCTATGCAGATAATTATAAAACACGTGCAGTCTTTACATTTTAGTGAGGATATAAAATACATAAAATGTAATATGACTGTAAAATCTAACTTGAAGAAAGTAAGCCCATTTTTAGATGAAAATGGGTTGTTACGAGTGGGGGGAAGGTTGGATAATGCTAGCATACCCTTTTCGCAAAAACATCCATTAATTTTAGCAAAAAAAATGTAATTTTACAAGATTAGTTATTCATCATGAGCATCATGCCTTGTTACATGCTGGGTTAAAGCTAACATTATCTAGTCTTTGCTCAAAATATTATATAGTTAGTGCCACCACACTTGTAAAAAATATTATAAATAAGTGTGTATCTTGTTTTAAATTTAGAGCTAAGCGAGCTCAGCAGTTGATGGCAATGTTGCCCAAAGATAGAGTAGTCCAGGATAGAGTGTTTAATAAAGTTGGTATGGATTATTGTGGTCCATTCAACATTAAACAGTCTACTTTGAGACGGAGTGTTATATCTAAAGGATATGTTTGCATCTTTGTATGTTTCAGCACAAAATGTGTTCATTTGGAATTAGTGTCTGATATGACTACAGATTGTTTTTTGGCAGCCTTTAAACGGTTTCATTCTAGGCGCGGGTTACCTCAAACAGTTTATTGTGATAATGCTTCAACATTCAAAGGTGCACACAATCAATTGAAGGAATTGTTTAAATTGTGTAATTCGCAGAGTCATCAAAGTGCTGTTATTGATTACTGCAATGTTCGCAATATTAATTTCAAGTTTATACCTAGTTATTCCCCGACTTGGGGCGGCTTATGGGAAGCGGCAGTCAAATCTGCAAAGTATCATTTTAAAAGGATAATCGGTAATTTAAATTTGACATATGAGCAGTTTAATACAATCATCATTCAAGTAGAAGGCATATTAAACTCCCGACCAATTACTCAGTTTACTGGTGATGTTTCAGATTTCACTTTTTTGACGCCCGCTCACTTTTTAATTAATCAACCAATAACAGCACTTCCTGAACCTGAAATTTCGTGTACTAATGTAAATACATTAAGATTTTGGAAAAAATGCATAAAGATTAGACAAGATTTTTGGCGTTCATGGCATAAAACTTACTTGTCTCAACTTTTGCATCGCCCTAAGTGGCATAATGTTAAAGCAAACATCCAAGACGGTGTTTTAGTTCTTTTAATTGGGGAAAATGTTTCTCCATTGCAATGGCCAATAGCTAGAGTTACTGAGGTGCTGAAAAGCAAGGATGGACTGGTCAGGGCGGTAAAAATTAAAACTGTAAATGGATCTTTACACACTAGAGCCATTAATAAGATTGCAGTGTTACCTATATATTATGACTAATTGTTAAGTGCAATCTAATTGGGTATGCTTAGTAAAAAAAAAACGTATTTTTTTTCTATTTTTATCTGAAAGTAAACATAATTCTAAGAAACGGGTCAAATGTAAGTCATTAGGTTTTTTTTGACATTTAAACTCAATCAATGCGTAGGTATTTTGAGAGAAAAATATGAAAATAGGATATCTAATCACTAAATTTCCAAATGGTTCTCGTACCTCTCACAAAAAATTAAGCATACCCAGTTGTTAGGCTAATTGGTGGGGGGAACTTATGTTCATAAAAAAATGCTGTTTTTGTAATGTAGCAACACTAGTATTAGATAAGTGTCGTGCATTTGCTATCTCGCTCACTTTTTCATTCCTTCCTTCTGTCAAATGTCAAATTCTGTAACGAGGATTTTTAAAATAAAAGAAAAATTAATTATTAAAAATATTCTGTTTTATTTACAAACAATGGCTCTAGCAACTTGGCGACCGACTCTAAGGTCTGAATATTTTACCTACAACAATTTGTAAAAATGCGCCAACTGTCCATACAATACAATACAAAGATGCATTATTGACATCCATACCTTTTTTCCAGCAAAACCCTTTTGATTACATTTGTCACCCCCCTACCAAAACCCTTTCGCAAGGTATACCAACCAAGGTAACCCGATACGCATTTGTTTTAGCTCATTGGCAGACATGAAGAAAGAAAAAATTTTACGCGCCTTTTATGGGCGTGGAATTTTTTTTTCCTTCATGTTGGCAGATCTGACACTATCTGACAATATCTGAATGAAATTGAATTGAAAGTGAAATTCCCCACATTGTCAATATTCGTCAATGCGAGTCTTGTTACATTTTTCTTATCATTTGAGAAACAAGTTATCGAACTTGTTACCAAAATGATCGGCATCGGCCTGACCCCAGAAATCCGGATGATAAGACATTCCTATTTTAGTGGATTTTGACTTGTTATCTCGTGTTGACTTATAGACTGGAGAATCGCGGGATAGGGAAAGGCCAGACTTTGTTTTTGTATGTTTTAACATTTAATAAATAATATCTTTATGACCCCAATTCTTTGGTATATTCTTTTTAAAACCAAAAACGTTTGGAGCACTAAACCGTTACTACCTCCATTAGAAGCAAATGACTCTAACCACTACACCACCGGCTCTAGACTAATGCTGTAGTCAGATGTCAGTAAAGTGGCTCAATTGAGAACTGTCTCCGAAATGAGTTAACTGCATTTAATGTAATAGAGTAATTGCACGCAACTTGAACTGTGAACTTCAGACCCGATGCGTTCTGGAAGTAAAAATAGCGCCAAGTTCTTACATTTAATATGTTAAATAAAAACAACAAAAAAACAGACAGGATGAAATATATTTTAATAGAATTTTTTAAAAAAACCTAGTCCAGTGCGAGTTGAACTCGCCTAGATAGAGGCGGTTCCATACAAAGCAAGTTCTTTATCATCAACTGAAATAACTAGACTTAAGTGCTGCTATGCAAATGAGACCCAAACGAAATTGTGGTGTAAAATGATGACTTTCGAGCATGGCGCATATTTGGGTTATAAATTAGACTTTGAAAGCAAAAAGTTTAACTAACTCCACTGTGTCACATATCAAAGGAGAAGGCTTGTGTAATGATCTGAAATATATATTTTTTTTCAATTTCCCGATTTTTGTATGAAGTGAGCCATATGTGAGGGGCTATTTTTCCAATTTGTGACAATGTTCAAAGCTTTTTCTTATTTAAAACAGTTTCTTACCCTTGAAAAAAAAAGAATATTGTTTTATTATCAATAACTTATTAAAGTAATACACAATAGCTTTCTAAAGATATCAGTCTTGTTAAACTTCGCAAAAGTTCCCAAAGGCATAATTCTGCTAAGAGGAAAAGTTTTAACAAGAAAACCTAGCGAGTGAAACCGGATTAAAAACGTGTCAGTAATATTATTAAAGGCGAAACAGGAAGTTGAAAGTTTCTCTACTCGGAAAGCGATTATTTATTGGACCTAGCCTTAAGTTATTGGAATAGTTTCGCATTCATTATATCACTTCTATATACTTACGTGTAAGTTTGAAGTACTATTATATAATAATATTATGTGGTATAAGTAGTTGCATTGAAATTGGTACTTATTCTGTGATTCATAAAATTGTATTTGCCAATAATGGTGGCACTGGACCAATTATTGTGGGAAGCTTTTGTCCAGCTGTGGATATCGACAGGCTGACATATCCCTGGCCTATATACCTATACTTAATCACTAATAATAGATTAAAAATCACACAATATGTACATAATATTATGTTTTTTGCTCTTTCATAAACAGTATATAGAGTACTGTAACATTTAGTTACTGCTTTGAAAATACATTTGATTTTTTTCATTTCATTTATTTATTTAAAAATTAAATCACATGTAATCACAGGATTACTCCTAATAAACCATGCCTATTAAACTAGTTTACATCAATTTGTGCCGAAAAATTGTACTCCGTGTCAAGTTAATATTGATAATATAATAATAATAATAATAATTACACGAACTCGAACACAAACGAACTTGGCCCATTTTTAATGAAACTCGTGGCCCAGGTCCCCAACCTCTGGCTAATGTTAACTCCCATGAATCAGCTATGATTGCTCAAAGAACTTCCTCGCTTAATTGCCATCGCAGTCTCGCATCCTTTTTGTATGCATCACTTAGTGCATTTAAATTATTCGCTGGGATTTTTTGCTTGGTTGAGCTTTTGTGAAGTGGGATTTTGATCCTGATGGGATTTGATGTATATTTAGGTTTCTTTTGTCTATAAAACCCATGCGCATAGATTTGCTAGTCTCTTCATTATCATCTTTTTATCCGACGAAAAAGAGGGGTGTTATAAGTTTGAACAGCATCCATGGTTGAGTGGTCAAAATCTCACCTGAAGTTACGGAGGTTCTGGGTTCAAATCCCGGTGGGGACTCGTCGAACAAATATTACTTTGTGAGACTTTCCTCAGTTCTGTTAGGACATTGCAGGCTGAATCACCTGATTGTCCGAAAACAAAGATGATTCCGTGCTTCGGAAGGCGCGTAAAGCCGTCGGTCCCGGCTACTATTTACCGATGTAGTCGTTACAGGAGCCATGTCGGAAGCCTTTGGCGGTTCTATAATCTGCCACGAGGGTTTGTGAGGTAGGGTAATCTCGAAACCCACACGGTAAGCAAGCAACGGATGCATCGATTTTGATCTAGTTTTTTTTTGTTTGCAAGGTGTTATAATCGAGAGTGTTCTCAGCTATGACCCAAGAAAATATCTTCAGCCATTTGAAGACTCAGCTCTTTTCTAGTTGTTGAAAGGATCCAAGTAACGATATCTGGCAAGGATCTGTTCGGCACTTGCCCCCTTTCTGATCTTGCCTACAAACTGTCACATACCATACAGATTGTAAATATCTGCCCCCTTTTCGGAGTTCCAGGGTTATTATATTTTTTTAATTTAATGTTATTGCTGATATACGTCTACTGCTAGACACAGGCCACTCCCAAAGATATCGCTCCTGCTTGGCCCGCATCCAGCGGCTTCCCGCGACCCTCACCAGATCCTCGGTCCACCTTGAGTAGGATGTTAGTTTGGGAATCTGTTGAACTGATCATCCGTAGAATTAGTAACAAACTATTGTAATGTTTGATTGCGAGAATTATGTAGGTATAACCGTATATTTTGTTTGTTTCATTTATTCCACTTTCGTGCTTCAAATGTTTAGTTTAGGTATGTCAGTACTAATAAACCAACCACTCTTCATACCTCCTTGTCCCCTGGTACTTGTCATAAATATTAGTAAAAGCTGAAATTATTTGGCATGTCCAGAATTTAAAGCAAAATAACGCTCTAGCTACCACACAAAGGCTTCAACAGTATGAAAGTTTTTCTGCCGAGTTATGGTTATATACCTAGCCGTGTGGAAGAGGCTACATAAATAAATAAATAGTTCTCTCCATAAGCAAGGTTTTTACCATTCAGCTCTATAGGCTATGTTATAATTTTCCAAGATTCATTAAATGACAAGTCTGCAGATTTGCCGAGTTCAAGCCACGAGGCCTTTACCCTCTTAAGTGAACGTACCGTTAGGAGGCCACTAATGTCTACCAAATGTCGTCATCATTGAAGGCACAGCATTTAAGTACTGAATTATGTCCCGTTTTAAATTATAATGCATTAACAATTTTGGAATAGGCTTGATGATTTTATTATGTTGATGATTTTATTTTATTAAACTAAATACTAGCTTCCCGCCGCGGCTCCGCCCGCGTTAATAGTTTTTCCCGTGGGAATTAGGAATTTTCCGCGGTAAATGTTAGCCTATGTTCTTCTGCAAGGTCTTTTCTATCTTTGTGCCAACTACGCTCGTATTAGTAATTTTTCCCTAAGGAATGAGGAATTTTCCTGCGGTAAATCGTAGGCTTTATTCTTTCCCAAGGTGCGCTTTGTGGCAAGTTTCACCAAAATCGCAGTAATTTCGGAGCCAATTCAATAATCACTACATAGTATAAAATAAAGTCGCTTTCTCCGTCCCTATGTCCCTATGTCCCTATGTCCCTATGTCCCTTTGTACGCTTAAATCTTTAAAACTACGCAACGGATTTTGATGCGGTTTTTTTTAATAGATAGAGTGATTCAAGAGGAAGGTTTATATGTATAATACATGCATAATATACTGAAGGACAACCCACAATAACCATTTTCCCGTGCGGAGCCGGGGCGGGTCGCTAGTTAGGAATATTTTAGGTATTTTTTTACACCTTGGTTTACATTATTGAAGTTTTAGTAAGGATCCCAATTTATTTTAAAATCAAGTATAGCCTATGTTACTCAAGGATGTAGCTTGTCAACAGTGAAAAATTTTTTGAAATCGGTTCAGTAGTTTCGGAGCCTATTCGATGCAAACAAACAATCAAACCTTTCCTTTTTATAATATTAAGTATACTCGTAGATAGATTTCGAATTTAATTCTTTTCGACGATAAATAATAAACTTATAATGTTTTGCTCAAACTAAGGCTGGCTCTCTTCTCGCACTAATGAAGAATGAGCTCTTAAAAGTTTTGAATATGGTATGTATGTGTGTGTGGGACGCTACAGTCTATGGTCCATCTGGTGTCCTGCCCTGCCTACCCTGCCACTGCTCTACAGAACCTGATTCTTGACACATATTATGCAGTCGAAGTGGCTAAGTTCTGGACCACAATGATCTGATTTGTCATCACCACGATAAGAAGAAGATTGGGTTTACAAATTATTTTGCGATCATGCAACAATACTTTACATATAATATTATGAATGTGGTACCTATAGCAGTAAATGTACGTTTATTCGACGCTCTTACGGTAAAGGAAAACATTGTGAGGAAACTTGCACACACCTGCGAAAAATTTCAAAGGTTGTGTGTGAAGTTGACCAACCCGCACTGGGCCAGCGTGGTCGACTAAGGCCTACTCACTCTGATTTCAGGGGAGGCTCGAGCTCCTCAGTGGGGACATAATATGAGCTGTTAACAGAGCAGTAAATATGTACTTTGTAAAACAATTTTTTTTTGGCACCATTTTTGACCCCTTTCTTAGATCATCATCATCATCATCATTTCAGCCGAAAGACGTCCACTGCTGGACAAAGGCCTCCCCCAAAGATCTCCAAGACGATCGGTCCTGCGCTGCCCGCATCCAGCGGCTTCCCGCGACCCTCACCAGATCGTCGGTCCACCTTGTGGGGGGCCTGCCCACGCTACGTCTTCCGGCGCGCGGTCGCCATTCGATGACCTTAACAGAGTCTCCCAACAAGTGGGTCTTAAGATGAACATGGAGAAGACAAAAGTCATGTCGAACGCCCATGTAGTACCCACTCCAATAAAAGTTGGGGACTCATCTCTCGAAGTTGTAGATCATTACGTCTACCTGGGACCAACAGTCCAATTAGGTAGATCCAACTTCGAGAAGGAGGTCAATCGTCGAATCCAACTCGGCTGGGCAGCGTTCGGGAAGCTGCGCAATATCTTTTCGTCCCAAATACCGCAGTGTCTCAAGTCAAAAGTCTTTGACCAATGTGTGTTGCCAGTGATGACTTATGGATCCGAGACGTGGTCGCTTACAATGGGCCTCATAAGAAGGCTTAAAGTCACCCAAAGAACGATGGAGAGGGCTATGCTTGGAGTTTCCTTGCGTGATCGAATCAGAAATGATGAAATCCGTAGGCGAACCAGAGTCACCGACATAGCCCGAAGAATCGCTAAGCTTAAGTGGCAGTGGGCTGGGCACATTGCGCGTAGAACCGACGGCCGTTGGGGCAAAAAGGTTCTCGAAAAAAGGTTTCTTAGATACCGTTAGGAAATGCATGTATATCTTCGGAAAATAAAGTTGGTAATATATGTTTCTTTAATTTCAAACATTGTGTTGTCTTGTTATGACTCATTATAATCTTTTGCTTTGCTTTGGCCACCGTTCTGACTAAACCCACGGAACTTAAAGCAAGCTTATGTGCAAATACTAAGAGAACTGGGTGAAGGAAAACCTGTTAGGAAACGCTACACAATGTCCCATCTAGACAGGCAGTGATTTCTTAATTATTAATGTTGATGAATAGATAAGGTTATAATTTGAGAACTTTTGACCTAATGCGATGAATGTAGAGCAAAACAAATGGGTTTATTTGGAACAAATACTGTGTTAAAATGATTCATTGCTAAAATTATATTATGATAATTTTGGATAGAATGGAAAGAGAAATCTTCCTTCGGTAAAATGTAGCCTATTTCACTTTTAGGCCTACAACTAACGATATTTGCAATGAATAGATAAATAAATAAATAACTCTATGTGCAAAAAATTACATGATAGAGACCGTTCTTAGTTTCGGCAACAAAGAAGGTCAAACAAACCTAACTTTACTTGTAATTTAAGTTCAATTACTCTACCTATTCTAATACTTTCAACGATAACTTCTGTCATTCGTATTCGTTTACATAATTTGTTGAAGACTTTTGCGATCAGTTTTGCTTGCATGTCCTCTACATAAAATTAATTAATTAATTTAATAAACCCGAAGGCATTTTATAACGTGTTTCTCGCCCATGGTGTAGAGTCAACAAAAAGTGCATAAGGAAACTGCATATCTGTATAAACTATGAACATTGCACGTAATAAGACCCTATTCCACAAACACACACCATTAAAAATTCCAGTACAAATTCAATGTCCATTGCTTGGATTCAAACCATAATTTTTATCTAGACTCTTTCTGGTGCCGCAATCTATACCGAATTGGCATTGATATTTGCGTCCTTTATGTTTCGGAATAAGGTTGCGATTGGCTTGTCTGAGTCATCGCAGGCTTTGTACTGGGAAATAATCTAAGTCACGTGCGTACGAGTCGATTTATACAAACTATGCGATTAGAACGATGTGTTTTTACATAATATCACAGAATAATAATATTATGTTTACAGTAAAAAACAGACGACAGCGTCAATGGTCAAGTGGCTAGGGCCGTTGACTTCATTCGGAAGTTCGCAGGTTCAAAGCTCGGTACGAACCAGTGTGTTTTCGGATTCATATTATTATGTACGTTTATTCGACGCTCTTACGGTGAAGGAAAAAATCGTGAGGAAATTTGCACGCACCTGGGAAGTAATTTAAGGGTTGTTTGTAAAATTGACCAACCCGCACTGGGCCCACGTGAACTCTGAATGGAGCCTGCGGTTAGGACATAGCAAGCTGAATCACCTGATTGTCTGAAAAGAAAGATGATTCCGTGCTTCGGTAGGCACGTCAAGCCGTTGGCACTGGGCGGTCACTCCATACAGCAAACTCGTTTTGACAAGCTACTTCTTTTTGAATAAAAACTGAATGTCAACTACAAGTCAATGGCGCTAGGCGCTATGTAAAACTAACCCCCGAACACCACCGGCGGCGGAGTCCCGCGGCGGCGCCTGCGGGGTGCGGGGCGTGGGGCGCTATATCGGGCGGGGAACGCATTTTGGGGCGGGGGGGTGAGTGTCCTTTCTGTACGGGTTAGTACTATTATTTTCTTCTGTGCCGTTGGTCACGGCTACTATCTGCGGATGTAGTCGTTATTAGAGCCATGTCGGAAGCCTGAGGCGGTTCTATAATTCCGACACCAGGGTTTGTGAGGTCGAAACCCACACTATAAGCAAGTAAACAACCCTAGCCACTTGGTTTTCCAAGACTCTTAATATTAATTATGTATGTATAACAGTAATTTTCAAATATAATAAATAAAAAGGTAGGTAAAAATAAAAAACCTACAATATGGCGTGGCATCTTATTAGTTTCGGAAGTAAATTTTCGTCCATTTTTGAAAGTATTATTGTGTTTCACTTTTACTTTCACATGTGTATTTTTTTGCCTTAATTGTCATGAAACAGTGTTAATAATGAGAACATAATACCTACGTGACATTCTGTTTTATTACTAACATCTCATAAACACATGTTTTTATGTCATATAATAAACAACAAAACGGTATTTTTCATTTATATTTGTCACGTAATATTGTTACGTCGGTGTTACGGTTGAGCTTATATTATAAAACATACATAATAACATGATCTTCTAATAAATAAGAATATAAAACCACACCATATTTATTTCAAGAAATAGAATATTTTTTCCTCTTGTGCAGATTAGTACTAGTTAAAGGATTAGTAGTCGACCTAAATATCAAAATTCATAAAGTAAGATTTTACAAATCACTTTCTGACGTCGAGGAGAGTTCACGATTTGGCTGTCTTCTGTGGAGAAGAACTCTCCGGAAGAAACTCCACAGGCGTTGCAGCTTTTCAAAATATTTTTATGTATCTATCTAGTAATTCTTGTAGTAGGTACTATCTTATCCTAGAAAATTATACAAGAAGATTATCCAAGCGTGGAGATTCCCTACCATTTCCTTGCTTACCCACCGCAGTAGATTCAAACTATCTATAGGTTTTTTTTCGTATGAACGAGGTATTTCCCCTCGGTAACATTTTGATGATATAACTAAGAACATTTAGCACCTTCTTTTTCCTCTTACCATCATTTATAAAATTGGGACTGCGATAAAAACGGGAAGATTTAGTAATTAAGTTGTAAAGTTTTAGTGTTAATATAATAATTATGTACCATATGGAATTGGTTACGTATTACAATCTCTAAAGTTCATATATCCAACGTCGTAATGCCTACGGACGAAAGGCCTAAATTTCAAAACACCTATGATCAGAAGGCCTAATTTTAAAACATCTAATAGTCGTTATAGCTAACTTTTGTTATACCTAAATTTATAATGTCTAAGTTTAAGTAATCTAATGGACGAAAAGCTTAATATTATAATATCTAATAGTCGTTAACTATAAGTAGGCGACCGGGTATTTTAAATAAAACAATAGGTATGTAATGCGTTTTAATCATAATGTTTATGTCAAAGGTGCAATTTACCTAAATTAAACATTTCAAATTTATTTATTTTATTAATATTTTTATTTGCCCCCCTTTTTCATTGTTTTATTATTATTTTTTATTTATTGTGATAAAAATATATAATTAAATGCTCCCTTTTATATTATTTTTTAATATTAATTTTAAATTGGAATTTTTATAAAAATGAAATAAATTGCCACCCTTTTTTAATTTTTTTATTAATATTTTTAATTGAAAAATAATTATAAAATAAATTAAAATAAAATAAAATGCCACCCTTTCATATTTTTTAATATAATTTTAAAGGATAGTGGGCAAAAATGTATGGGCGGCACACCCACTTCCGCCACAGATTCGACTACTTTAGTTTGAAAGGTATCATGTTCATATTTCTTTGTGCCAATGCGCATCAATTTCTGCCCCGCGGTTCTCTATTTATTTGAAGTTAAAACAAGCACAACTACAAACATATTTTGTTTATTGTTACTTTACAAGAAATAAAACAAACATTTTATAATTATTATTCGTCAAAGAGCGTCGATGGCCTAGTGGCTAGGGCCAGCGCCGGTTCGATCCCCGCCACGTACCAATGTATTTTCGAATTTCGAATTTAAATGTACGTTTATTCGACGCTCTTACAGTGAAGGGAGACATCGTGAAGAAACCTGTACACACCGCGAACGAATTCATTTTTTTATTATTATTATCTATAATAACTGAGTCTAAGAAAAGAGCCGGTCGGTGGATGTTTTCCTCGAGTCTTGCCAGCCTCAAAAACCATAATATAATGAACATGACATGGGCGCAGCAACCCAAAGTCCGGTTGCCTATTTTGCGCTAGGGGTAAGGCCTTATCGTGGGCGCATTCTAAATCAGACTCAGCGCTGTCAGCGACCAGAAACGCCAAAAAAAAGGATAGCTGACAATGATGTCGGTGACGGTGTCGACGCGACGACGATGTGGGGGAGTGCGGGGGATTTTATGGTCGCCCAGCCTTTTCTCCATCACTACATAGTATAAAACAAAGTCGCTTTCTCTGTCCCTATGTCCCTCCCTTTGTACGCTTAAATCTTTAAAACTACGCGACGGATTTTGATGCGGTTTTTTTTAATAGATAGAGGGATTCAAGAGGAAGGTTTATATCTATAATACATGCATAATATACTCAAGAATAACCCACAATAACCATTTTCGCGTGCGGAGCCGGGGCGGGTCGCTAGTTATATATAATTAAGATTCACATTATTAGAGTTATTAATAATTATAAAAAAAACGGTAACTAGCGAGTAAAAATATTTTATTTGTTAGGTATGTATAGGTACATATAGTTTTATGTGATTATCTGTCGGAGTGTCCGGTGAAGCTTGATTAGTCGTAATCTATTCGACACAAGCATAGGTCAATTTAAAAAAAAAACTGTCGGATATTTTACCACGGCGTCATAGTAAAAAATGTTCATTTTTAGAAGGTGTTTTCAGTTATAATTAGTATATGACTGGCGGAGCTGGGTGTATCTTGCCCACCATCCTTTGGAAAAAATATTTTTAAAAATGCCCCCTTCTTCATTTCTATTATTTTATTACAAAAAAAAAAGAAGGGGTGCTTTACTATAATCTTTTTAAATATTATTAATTAATGAAGTAAAATTAATATAAAGGGGGGCTTTATTTTTTAATATTACCCATAGTTTATTTATTTTTATATTATTTACTTTTTCACAAAAAAAACGAGTACCAATATTTTAAAAACAAGAATCTTCGGTGATTCACCAGAAAGCTGAATTCTAGTGAAATGTATTAAGGATCGCGATTTTCTTACAATTCAATTTTTAAATGGCGCTTTTAGGCCCCCAGAATTATCAGCTGTCAGTTATTAAGTCGATAAAATTTTTTTTTTTCATTTTTAGTGTGTGTTTGTTGGTAATTTTAATTATTCACATCACAACCACTTTGCTTTAAAATTAACTCTTTCAAAGTCTTTCGTTTATGAGGTTATTTAACTTTAGGCGTTGGAAACGTAGGTCTTATAAAGTTTAGACCAAACAATGCTTAGTTGTTTTAAAATTAGATCTTCTGTCCATAGGTGTTTTACACTTTAGGCCTTTCGTCCAATAGGTGTTTTAAATTTTAGGCCTTTCGTCCGTAGGCATTACAAAGTTAGATATATGAACTTTAGAGATTGTAATACGTAACCATGGAATTATTTTACTAATGATAAAGACGACGAAGCTTAATTTTCGTTAAAGGTTACAATCTTAAAGTATAAATAATAAAAAATCTATAAACTTATAAATTGTTATCTTATTAGAGTTAATTTAATTTGAACTCTTTGGTTCATTTTATTAACAAAAAATAGGCAATAAAACTTATTTTTTAAAAGTTTTCTTTTTAAATATTATAATATTCCTACAGGAATAACTGTTACAAGTGAGGAATGAGGAATTTTCCCAAGGTAAAAGGTAACCTTTGTTACTCCCCAAGGTCTATTCTATTTTTGTACCAATTTTCATAAAGACCGGTTAAGTAGTATTCGCGTGAAAACGTAATAAACAAACTTACATTATCATTTAAGATATTATTATATTTATATATAGTAGGATATACATAGCAGGGGTTATAATAGTGCATTCACAAAACAGTTATAAAACATGTCTTAAGAATCTAAAGCATCCATCCATGCACAGAATCTCGTGAACATTATCTTCAATGGAACCGAAGCCAATACTTGATTGCTGTAACAAGGACCCATTCAACAATACTACATGCAAGTACATAATAACTATTAAATGACTATATAGCATTGTAAGGTACATACATAATGCAGCCACTATACCACTTGGTGCGGCAATCGAAATCGCATTCCTTTGTCCTGGGGTTGCGTTCTACTAATAAAAAGACGTGTTTTCTTTAAGCAATCTTAAGAAATCCATAGCGGCGCGGCGTATCCTCGGGTAGAGTAAGATTTCGTTTCAGAAGGATATCCTCCTGTATGCCCTGAGTCTTGCACGTCAGATGGAGGCCTCAGAAAGAGCAATCAGGGTGGTATAGGGTATCGATCGGGCAACAAAAAAATGAAACTAGCCATCGACACGACAGAAGAAGAAGAAGAAGGAGATGGGCGAGGATGCTTATGCTTAGCGAGAGATAAGTTTGTAAAGAACCGATGGAATAGGTACTTTATTTTATATCGCCTCAGTCAGCACTTTTTTTTTTTTTTTTTTTTTTTTTGAATTGACCTATGCTTGTGTCGAAAAGGTACGACAAATCAAGCTTCACCGGACTTGAACGCCTCAGTCAGCACATGCCTTATAGTCGATAGAGTAGAGTACAGTCTGACAAAAAAGAGTAGAAATTAAAAAGTAGCAACACTGTAGTGTCGTCTCATTTTCACGATTAATTAGTTGGAAAGGGACGACACTACAGTGTTGCAAATTAATTTCTACATATTCTACTCTTTTTTGACAGACTTTACGTTATCTCTGCAGCCGACTATATTCAACCGGATAACTCTACCCGTGTACATTAGGCTATTGTGCTGGCTGATCTAACCGCTACGCTGCAAAATCTTAAATGGTGCATTAGTAGAATAGCTCCCCTGCGCCTGCGCACAATCGCTGAGCTTTGCAGATCTACCGGTGCAACCTTGGCGACGGTGACGTCAGCAGCTGCGGAGCGTTATAATACAATACAGGATCTAAAGCTGGGCTAGAACTTAGGTCCATAAAAAAGTTTAAGAACGACTTGGATAAAGTTCAAAACCTGCAACCCGTCTACAGAGAAATCGCTCTCTAAAAAATAAGAATGACAAGAAAATATTGTCATTTGATAGTGTTATTTACAAACTCTTCAATATGTTTCGTCCATAAAACATCATAATAATATCTTACTTAAACATAAATATTTATTAACATTTATTTCAGACTTATTATGCCCATACCCGTACTTTACAAGCATACTTTACAAGGATACTTAAATATTACATAGATTATAGTGATTTTCAGAGGTTTCAAGTGTAAAAAGACATCATTTTTTCATGGATTATTATAATCTCGTAAACTATTTAGAGGAAATTTCAATATGGCGGGTTTTTCACACTGTGCTGCGCGGCGGTGCTGAAAAGTGTATTCGTGTGTGTGCGGGTGTATATGTGTGTGTATTGTAGAAGAGAGACAGGATTATAAAGAAATTCGCTATAGAAACTGTTCCTAATAAAAGCTTTAAAAGACCCGGTATATAACATACGAGGTCAAAATATAATGTATGGTATGTGGGTGAATCGTAACGGGTTTGTATGGAAGGATTGTTGGACGCCTTTCATTTTGTATTATTCATACTTGACATGTTTTTTTATGGGAATTAACTGTCAAATATAATAAATTATGAACATCGGTCACTGTGCATCGTTACTTTGTGTTATAAAACGAGGTTGTGATTCAGATAAAAAAACTGAACATTTGGATAAACAAAATCATCTGAAATATAAACTGAACTTATAAAAAAAATAAGAAAATTAAATAAAAATAAATAATAAATAATAATAATTATTATTATTATTAATTTTTTTTTTTTTTTTTTTTTTTTAATTATTATTTCTTACTTATTATTCAAAACTCTTTATTTAAAATTTTTCATTTTTATAACTTTATTTTTTGTTCTTTAGAAAAATTTGTTTTGTTTCAAAGTATTAGTTATTTTATTTTAAATAAGAAACATTATTCTATGTATCAGCCAATATTGTTGTCAAATAATATCAAACAACACGATAGGTAACTGTAAAAACTCATCATCGTCATTAAGATCAGTAATTTCATTTCATCATTTTGCCGATTCGGCTGATGATGAGACGACCAATGCTTGACAAAGGCCTCCCCCAAAGATCAAAACTATAATATAAGTAAATATTTTTCACGTATTAAAATATGCGGTTTTCCTACTATTAATTTATTGATCAAATTATAGAACACACACCGTCGTCGTCATTAGTTTGCCCTTAGCTGATCGGAGGGTCAAAATATATCCTACTAATATCACTATCACTATCACTACATAGTATAAAATAAAGTCGCTTTCTCCGTCCCTATGTCCCTATGTCCCTATGTCCCTATGTCCCTTTGTACGCTTAAATCTTTAAAACTACGCAACGGATTTTGATGCGGTTTTTTTTAATAGATAGAGTGATTCAAGAGGAAGGTTTATATGTATAATACATGCATAATATACTGAAGGATAACCCACAATAACCATTTTCCCGTGCGGAGCCGGGGCGGGTCGCTAGTTAGGTATAAACGCAAGAGTTTGTAAGGATGGAAGTATGAATGTTTTTAACCTTTCACGCAAAAACTACGGAATGGATTTTAATGAAACTTTACAATAGTATAGCTTAAACATCAGAATAACAAATAGGCTACTTTTTACTGTGGGGATATCCCTCATTGCCACGGGAAGCGTAGAAAGCTATTAATCATCACATCACCCTAATATTACAGAGAAAGATTTGTATTTGTGTATGTGTGTGTGTGTGTGTGTTTTTGTTGTTGTTAACAGCTCATATTCTGTCCCCACCGAGCGAGGGGCTCGCTCGAGCCTACCGTGAAATCGGGGTGAATAGGCCTTAGTCGACCACGCTGGCCCAGTGCGGATTGGTCATGTGTGTGTGTATGTTTGTAATGAATAAACTAAAAAACTACTGAACCGATTTCAAAAACTATTTCTCCATTAGAAAGCTACATTCACCCCGAGTCACATAGGCTATCTTTTACCGCGGGAAAATGCCTCATTCCTACGGGAAAATCTGTAAACGCGAGCGGAGCCGCGGAGAAAAGTTAGTAAAATAGGTATAATGAGCAAGTTATTCTTACTTAAATGTATTTTATACTTGGTCACAACTCCGCTAACATTTAAGACACTCAAGTTTGTTAATTAAATCATAGAATGCAGTATCTTGTTCGGCTCTAAATTGGTTTCTAAATAGGTCAATAGAACTAGTTTTGAATGTTGTATTGGAGAATTGTTTGCTGAACAGAATACCATTAATATATTATGCCAATTTGCAATTTATATTCAGAATGCAATTTTCGGAACGCGTTGCTGTAGAATTAGAATTGAGTAAACTAATAAATAAAACGAAAAGGTGATTTTAAATAAAAAAAGATGCATTTTCCACCATTTTTAAAACAAGCAAACTGGTAACCAATGCATTTTTTTTTTAAATAAAAGTGAAAAGGTTCAACGGCTCAATAATTCTGACACCAGGGTTTGTGAGGTAGGGTAAACCTCGAAGCCCACACGAAAAGCAGATATAGACGTTGACAAACATTTATTTAGCACAAAGAGACATTTTACGGATGATAACAGTACAAGAATGAAACAGACAAAAAAAACAAAGAAAAATGAAAAGTCCTCACGCAGTATAAACATAAAAATACTATGTTCACATTCAAGACTATCTAACTACGGAATAAATATCAAATTATACTTGTAAGTCGTAGTAGAGTTCCTTATTTAACACGATAGTTGTTTTTCAATACCTGTTATGAGCCATAATCGTCTTATAAATAAGTAAATAAATATAAAATACTAGCTTTCCGCCGCGGCTTCGCCCACGTTAACAAATATAATAAATAAATAAATAAATCCATTTTTTTCAGGCAATATTTACATATAGATGTTAAATTATGTAAACTGAGGCCCATATTAACGGTTAACGGTTTTTCCCGTGGGAATAAGGCATTTTTCCGTGGTAAAAAGTAGTCTATGTGTTAATTCAGGGTGTTAGCCAACTCCATACCAAATTTTGTTAAAATCGCTCCAGCCATTAAACATGAAGAAGTAACAAGCATACACACTCACAAACTTTCGCCTTTATAATATTATTGTGATATAATTATTAGTATAGAAAAAGCATTCAGCTGTATACAAAAACACAATATTCTTGAGAGCTCTGAGGAAAAATGTATAATAAACAACATGGGTCAGGCGAGGTCGGTTCGACCTTCAACGCGATGCGCGAAGCAGCTTATTGCGTACGCGCAGGTCGCAACATAATGCACTGTTGCATAACATGAGCTGGGCAAGTTATAAAAGCTATATTACTCTACAACCTATTTTTAAAAAGTCCATTAGCTTTCCACTCCGTAGTTCCGCCCACGTTTTTTTTTGCAGGAATGGGGTATTTTCCCGCGGTGAAAGGTAGCCTATACCCTTTCCTAAGGACTATTCTATGTCTGTGCCAAATTTCATTAAAATCGGTTCAATGGTTTTGGCTTAAAAGCGTAACAAACAGACATACAGAGTTTCTTTAGTGTTTAATACTTGTTCGTCTTAAAAGCTTGTAAAAGACTAAATTAAGTCGCCCAAGGACGGAAGATGAAGGCTTCGAGTTAAGAATAATATTTTAAACTGGCTTTCCGCCGCGGCTCCGCCCGCGTTATCGGTTTTCCGTTGGGAATGAGGAATATTCCCGCGGTACAACGTAGCCTATGTTACTCAGGGTGAATGTAGCTTTCTAATGGTGAAAGAATTTTTGAAATCGGTACAGTAGTTTTTGAGTTTATTCATTACAAACATACACACACACACACACACACAAAAATACAAATCTTTCCTCTTTATAATATTAGTATGATTAGTATGATAGTATGGTAAAAGCACGCTTGGATTTAGTTACCAAAGCGAACGTTGCGTTGCTACCTACGCATTTTGTTTACATAGTCTCCTCGCACGACGACATAGGTATACAGGAAAACTTTGGTGCTTGCCGGCGCGCGGCGTATCGTTGGGTTTAGAGGTTAACCTACCGCGCCAACCCTGGCAAAACTGGTGTCAGAAATTAAATTATTGAGCCGTCTAAGGCACAAGACATGGCACGTGTGACGACTAGATCTGTAGGTAGATAGCCCCCCGTAACATGCAGTGCTATGACAAAAGTTTGTCGAGCGAGAAACCCGCCATATTGAAATATCCTCCAATAGGATAAAAGAATACGCACGACAAAATTATGTCTGTCACGTGTGGCGGGCATGTTAGAGGGGCTGCAGTGACATACGGCTTTACGTGCTTTCCGAATCATGGAATCCTTTTCAGATAATCAGGTGATTCAGCCTGCAAACTCGGGAAAGTCTAACAAAGTCTACTTTTATTCGACGGTGCCCCACCGGGATTCGAACCTGGAACCCCTGTTGAGTGATCGTTTTACCACTCGGTCACGGAAGCTGTTACTTTGGCTAGTTAGATTTTAAGATAAAAACCTGAATCACACACAAGCTTCCAAAAATATTATAGTTTATTACTTTTTCAACAGTGTCGCTGTAAGCGTATATTTACTTATTTACTTTTTTTCTTGTCAGATTTTTAATGCAACTTGAAAGACCGCACGTGTGTCTATATTAGTTTGTAAAACCTATGATAGATGGAGCTGTGTGCACTCTAAAGCACTTAGTAAAAGAAACGTTAAATAATTTTGTTGAGCTTGTACGGAGACTTATGGTACAATTGGTAGTGCGCCTGTATGGCCCAGATAGCCAAGAAGATGCGGGTTCAAGTCCCTGCCCAAGCTTAATGATTTTAATTTTTCCCTTCGATTTATATAGATAGTAAAATATTACAGTTATTAGCGGCAAACAACCTGTCACGTAGTACAACTGCGCGGGTACGAAAAGCAAGGATGCGCGAAGGAGCAAGGAAGCATTCTTGACGAAAAGGAACGCCAACAGCACACATATTACATTTCAGTATAGTTACAAGTTATCAAAAGTTTTTAATCCTGATATGTGCGCCAATTACAGGCGTACACGACACTCAATGAAAGTGCAACACTGCAATAAAATGAATAAAAAAATACCCCTAAACCAAAAATTACAAGCAATAATGATTATTATAATTAAATACTAGTAAATTAAAATCAAAAGTTATCAAAAAGACTGTTAACAACTGTCAGTTTTAACAAACAAATTATGCAACTTATTTTTAAACACATGCAGAGAATCACAAAAAACATCAATAGTACCGATTTCAAGCCGACTGAGCTCATTATAAGTACGACACATACGATTAGTTGGTGAATTCAGTTCATAGGAATTACACCCTCCGCGCTCATTCCTTGGGGTAGAGGAGCCAACCGATCCCCAAGTCCGTTGAAGCTTGATTCGTCATACTTTTTCGAATCACGCACAGGTGAATTCAAAAAGAAAAAAAATCCTTCCCCCTGCTTGAATGCTTAGATTTTCTGATATCTATCTATACCAAACATTAAAATTAAATTTGTCGTGTCACCCATTTCCAAATATTATAATTAAGAACTTGTATGACTAGTTCAAACCGGTATGATGACTTTGTAGGTGTGTGGTTATAATGGTCGATAGAGTCTGTTTTTATCGTTATTTTACTGGTCTGATTGGATTTTGTTGTTGGGTGATGTCATTTCTTCGAATTCAATTCAATTCTTTCTTTTTTGTATGTTGCTGACCCTATAAGCTTGTTCAGTTGTTATTAATAAATAAAGGAATGATTCCTTAAAACATACTCCTCAAGGCGATACATACATCACAACAATACAATACGAATACTTTTTATATTGACATCAAAAGAGAAAACACAAAAATATTACAGTATAAACGAAGAGTCAACAGGCGGACTTATTGCTAAAGTTACAATCTCTCCCAGGCAACCTTAGTTTAAGAAAATAGAATAGAATATACTTTATTGCACACCAGAAAAAAAACAGAACAGTAAAATTCACAAAAAAAAAAAATACAGAAAGTGTACATACGTAGGCGGCCTTATTGCTAAGTAGCAGTTTCTTCCAGGCAACCGAGAGAGAGATGCTAAGTCAATCGATCTGATCAACATTCCCAAAGATTTTTTCTCAGCAACGAAAAATATAAAGGACTTCTTAATAAGAACTGTCCGATTAAAATTACATTTTTGTATGAGAGTGAATTTTTATTTTGTTTCCGAAAGTTTATCACTTAAATCCTGTAGTCCATAAGAGATTAATCCATAAGAGATTAATCTCAAAGCGTTTATCCTAAGTTTTCTTTTACCTTAATATCAAGATGGTTGGTCTACAATTTAAATTCTGCGCAGTTGTCGACAGGTTTTTAAATATTTTTTCCTGTTGTGTTGTTGTTGCCAGGACTCGAACCCGTGTCCTCTAGAACGAACCCACAAAACGACTATTATTTGCGTCCCGTGATGAATCAAATTTGTTCTATCATTATACTCGTCACAGTTTATTTACCACTTACTTACTAATTGGTAAATAAATTATTGTGTTATGTGTGAAGAAGATGAATCACCAACGGAAACTGTTAAATTTTCTTACGATGATGTTTTAGATTTAGTATATTACGAAGGTGACTGTTGTTTTTGAGCTATATGGCTCTCGCTTCACATTAATAAACAAGTGTAAACTAAGAATATTCTCAAAACCTGAAACTTCAGCACATATTCTGAAGCACGTGCCATGCTAATCTATGTATAATGAGCAAACAATGTATGAGTCAGTCTGAATGACATGACTTATGGAGGGTATTCAAGCAGAATGCCTGTCTGCTTTCAGAAATTAGACAGAGGTCTCGGCTAAGGTTGTACACTTCACTATTATACAATAGATCGATATTATTTATACTAGCTGTCCGCCCGCGGCTACGCTCTCGTTGTTTTCCTCTTTTTCCGTGGGAACGAGGCGTTTTCCCGCTGCAAAAAGTTCATACAAACCTTGCCTTGACAACAACAAACAAAGCAAAATTAAGAATTGTTTATCTTTCACAATTATTTCAATTTGAAGATATTATATAGAAAATGCGATGTGACTTAAACAAAGTTAATACAGATCTACATAAAAAACCTACACAAATCAAAATACACAATCGAACTTTGCCAGTTTCAAAACCCCCATCTTTACCAACAAACCGTACCTTATTACTTTATCACTGCTAATTCGCAACGAGTCGCTTAATTTTTATAAAATAAGCGCTAAGTATGTAAGCAATTAATTCCCAATTAGTATTATCTTCATAATGTGTTAGTTAATTGCCTGTTGCTTAGTACAGAGGTCGTTTCATAAAAAGTCTAAAGGTACAAATTACACAAAAATCTGAAGTACATTGCTGAGCCGATAAGAAGAAAATTTTACGGTTCACATAATGCCACTATTCGATTACGCAGTGGACTTATAAGTGCTATATTTCATAATAACATTGCTAATGACATTATTGATGCATCAGTTTTCAAGGCCTTTTTAGGAAATGAAAAGATATAAAATTATCCAATAACTATAGGTATTGTTTAAAAATATTTAAAGTCCGACTGGCAACCCGTCACTGTCACTAGATGCACTAGATACATAGATCGGCCTATCTTCTTTTTAATCCCTTCCTACCCACCCTCCGCCTCTCGAGACCACCTGCGTACAGAATTTTAACCTAAATACGTTCAGGGTAGTTTTAGGCTTCCTGTAAACTTACTAAAATTCTGATCACTCCGTTAGGGAAAAGTATATCTTTATGTTTGTTTTTATGTTAAAAAACATTTTACAAACAAACAACTAAGATAAACTCTTCTTCTTTTCGGGTTAACAGCAAACACGAATAGCGTCGTCAGTAGCCTTCATCATGTCCTCTCGTGTACAAGGTGTACAAGTGACAGGACAGAAAGGGCAGCTAATGAGACGGTCTATTTTCAAACCACTTAAAATTCAGGTTACGTTTCAGCCTAGCCTTGTCGCAGTCAACAACAGATCAGCCGAGAAAAGACGTCATTAAACAAATGAAGTGCAGTTAGCTGCAAAGCATCTGCTTCCTACATCTCACGGTTAATGACGTCACTCGTCAAGTGGCTATTTTGGCGTGATAAGGCGCTTCCCTTTTAACACGGAGTTCGCCCACGAAAGTCAGATCTGTTTATTTTTTTAATGTCTTTAAGTGGAGTTGTTGATTTTTGTTGCTAACCAACCAACATTTTTATTGCAGTAATCGAGTTTCGCGTCTGTGATCCTATCGCAACGGTTAGAAGGGTCATTTTTGAGGATTGGGATGTGAAGGGAATGTCAAATGAAAGGGTTTGCTGTCAGAAATACGAAAAAAATAATCACATGACTTAAATCCAATATGGCGAACATCCAGGATGGCGGACAGGCTATTTGAAATGCACCCCATAATCACGTAACTTTTGTAATTTTTAGTGCGTGATAAAAGCGTGTTTTTTACTTTTTTTAACTATTGTAACTTATTATTCAGTAAATAAGAAATATCAAATGTAGGCGCTAGTGGACTGTAAGGCCTCTGAAGTTCTTATAAATATGTAATAACAGTATTCCGTGGTCTGTGGCCACCGGACCGACTCAGGCGTTGTTAGTCGCTCCATTGAGCAGCCACAGAGGACGAATGTGCAACGATGTCAGCGCGGGCGCATGTACTTTGACATGACTGGCCTCCGACGACTTGTAGTTCATAATTAGATGCTACACTGTAATATATACGACCTGTGTTTTGTTTTATTGATCAAAAAAGAAAACTGATCAGTAATTCAAGGCAACACGCTAAAAGCGTGCTGATTAGAGTATCAATTCTCTTACAAGGAAGATACCTACCTTAGTTCTACAAATAAACTGCTATAGGTTGTATAGCTAGTAGTAATATTTCCTACATAAATTTGTGAACAACCTTAAAACTAAAATAATATTTCTGTCACTGACCCACCATTACACACATTTAAACTACCATGAACAAAGTAGCCTATCCTAATCACAAAACGTTCAGAAACAATGCATTGTAAAGTTATAATAAATGTGTTGTCGACGCGACGACGCGTGCGTAGCGAAACATTTGTCAAATGGTCGAATGTAGGTCAAACCAAACCTACCATAAAGTCACAATTCACATACCCATTCACTTCCAACCTTACTGTTTCATAAAGCTTTCGACATACAACGCTGGCTTAAAACGGGGATTGATTTACAACGTTCTTCGTAATTAAGCAATGTATTTTAAGAGGATTTATTAAAAGTGTAAATTAGATTGGAATTGTCAGTCACGAAGATGGCTGCATGGCTTGGCCTTCCAAGCTTGTTTAAAATAATGATATATTTAGTCGATGGCGTAGATAAAAAGGCTTAGGTGGCAAGTCGCCCATGCAATATTTGGTCTGCAGGCGAGTTAACACAATTTTTAATTTCTTGTAGTCTACTGGCCCGAATCCATTCTTGCGATTGGGCCAGCTTACCATGAACGAAAACTTAAGTAGTAATTTGGTCCTTAAGTTGTATGTAGTCTTTACATAGATAAGGATTGGAAAAAAATATCATGTTTTTATGAACTTGCTCTCTTGTCTGTGTGTTTATTTATTTGTTTGTTTAATTATTCGTTGATTAAATTTCAACCCATTATCAAGCACATATTATATTAGTTAGATGTTCACCAGGGTCTCATGACGGTACAGGAATACGTAACACACAAAAATAATAATAACAAACCTCTAGGAAAAAAGTTATTTGAAAGTTTAAAAACATGATATGACTGCAGTTATGAACTTGACCATACAGAAGCCCGCACATGCGGTTGGACATTCACACTACGAAATTCACCCTTACAGCTACGGAATAAGGGCGCTCTCAAGGTCGACATGTCCAGAATATAATATAATAGAATATAGGTACTTTATTGCTCACCATTAATAAATTACAAGAAATACAGTTCAAAACAATAAACGTGTACAAATGGGCGGCCTTATTGCTAAGGTAGAAATTTCAACCAGGCAACCCATCCAGTCCAGCCGCATTGCATGCTGGTCATTGTACTATTGTCGTATTTTGTAGTAAGGAAACATAACATGGTCGTCAACCACTAGTTTATATTATACCTACACTAGCTGTCCGTCCGCCCGCGGCTCGCCCGCGTTGCTTTTTGACTTTCCGTGCAGTTTCCCTTGGACTTGGACAAGACGAAAGTCATGTTCAACGCGCATATCATACCTGGATCGATTATCGTCCATGGAATACCTCTTGAAGTTGTCGATCATTATGTCTACCTTGGACAAAGTATCCAGTTGGGTAGAAACAATTTCGAGAGGCAAGCCGACAGGAGGATTCAATTAGGCTGGGCAGCTTTCCGGAGGCTGCGCCAAGTTTTCTCGTTACCCATACCAGGCCCGGCGCACTTCGCGCCAGAGCTCCAGAATGTACCTACGCCGGGCGGTCCCGATTACGCGGCCAGTTACTAGGAAAAACGCACGCGCTTGTGAAGACGCTATTATTTAGTCTGTGGTAATACGGACTCTCGCGGCACGGTCTTAAGGTGCCTTTTGTTTTAATACGAGCGCATCGACAAACGGTAGGCTTTTATATCCAGGATCACGTTCGACGCGTTCAATGTAATTTGAACGTTAGTGGCGTGGTAGCTAGAATTAAATTCGCACGTTTGCTATCAGAGAGTGCGCCTTGTACCTAGTACTATTATTATATTCTGTGCCCACACCGCAGAGCCTAAAGCCGAAAGTCTTTGATCAGTGCGTCCTAGTGGTCCTACCCGTCATAACCTACGGTGCCGAAACGTGGACACTGACTGTGGAACTAGTCCACAAATTTAAAGTTGCTCAGCGAGCTATGGAGAGGACTATACTCGGAGTCTCTCTGATAGATAAAATCAGAAACGAGGAAATCCGCCCGAGAACCAATGTAACCGACATAGCCACTCGAATAAGCAAGCTGAAGTGGCAGTGGGCTGGTCACATTAGTCGCAGAACCAATAATCGCTGGAGTAAGCGGGTTCTGCAGTGGAGACCACGTCTAGGTAGGTAAACCAAGTGTAGGACGCCCCCCGGCTAGATGGAGTGACGATCTGCGAAATGTGGCTGGCTGCAGGTGGATGCGTGCGGCCGAAGTGAGGGCCAAATGGCGCGCAAAGGGAGAGGCCTATGGCCAGCAGTGGACTGCCGCAGGCTGTTAATGATGATGATGATGATGATGATGTGCAGTTCCCCGTAGGAATGAGATATTTTTCCGTGTTAATAACTATCTAAGATTTTGACCGGGAATATCCTTATCCTTATACTTACCACCATGCAAAATTTCATTCAAATCGGTCTAATAGTTTTGGAGATTAGCCCGTACAAATATCACTCCTTACATACTGACTATGTTTTTAACTTTTTTTTCTATATACCTACAGATTTTCAACCTCTACAGTTTTATTAAATAGATTATGTCCATATGACAAAATGTTAGGACCAAATTACCACTCAAATCCTTGGTGGTAGTAAACTGGCCCAGACTCAAGAAACGATTCAGACCAGTAGACCACAACTTTTTTCAAAATGTGTTAACTCGCCCGCAGACCAGAAATAGAGTGGGCGACTTACCTCCTAAGCGGATAAAAAGGGGGTAAATATTAACGAAGAGCGTCGGTGGCCTAGTGGCTAGAGCCGTTGACTTCCATTCAGAAGTTCGCGGGTTCGAACCTCGGCACGTACCAATGTGTTTTCGATTTTCGAATTCATATGTACGTTTATTCGGCGCTCTTACGGTGAAGGAAAACATCGTGAGGAAACCTGCACACACCTGCGAAGTAATTCAAGGGTTGTGTGTGAAGTTGACCAACCCGCATTGGGCCAGCGTGGTCGACTAAGGCCTATTCACCCTGGTTTCAGGGTAGGCTCGAGCCCCTCGGTGGGGACATGTATGAGCTGTTAATGATAATGATGAAATATTAACGACTGTCTTTAGCTGTAATGTGCTAAATTGCGATCAATGAGGTAATTCGTTCCTTTATTAACGTATAATTATTTAATCATCTATTGAATCTCTTTAATTTATTTTATAATGACGATGTCCAGTTTTAGCACTAAAGTAATAAAGCGTAAGTAATAGTAGCTAATAGGTAAATGACAAAATTATTTAAATAGGACAAGTTGACAATTAGCATAATTTTCTCATTTCTAACATGATCGTTCGGTCGCCTTTTTTTCTGATTTGTGGTGATAGCTTTAATACTGCCAAATTTTATCGTATCAAAGAGCAAAGCTTTACATAGGTTTTACTATAAAAAAGTTAAATACACTTTATACGCTTGTCTGTCTAATCTAAATAGAAATAAAAAGATAATTTAAAAAATATATAAAACCGCCTTCAACGTCCTAACCTACACTAAAAAGTTACAAATAAAATATAAATCTAGCTGAAAGCATATCAATTTAATATGGCTATTAATATTCCTTATTTACTTACATAAATTGTAACATCATATAAACATGTGTAGACATTGTTATACTCTTCACCTTGGAGTCGGTGCCAGTTGAGGCTAGCTATTTAATCGGAACCACATCTGATCTCAAAAGTTCAGATCGTTGAATATAAAAAATTTAAAGAACGCGGTCAGAGTACTAGATACTGAGCCCACTATAGATGAAATGATGGTGATTAGCTGGCACCGACTCCAAGATAAATTGTATAACAATATCTACACATGTTTATATGATGTTACAATTTATGTAAGTAAATAAGGAATATTAATAGCCATATTAAATTGATATGCTTTCAGCTAGATTTATATTTTATTTGTAACTTTTTAGTGTAGGTTAGGACGTTGAAGGCGGTTTTATATATTTTTTAAATTATCTTTTTATTTTACCCTTTTTAGTGGAAATTTACCATGACAAGTTAGGTACTCACAAAACTTTAATTTGTTTTGTTTAGTACATAATTAAATGCAGATTTTCTCACTATGTTTCCTTTACAGTCTTACGTTTGATTTTTAAATTCTAAAACATTGCTATACTTGATTAGACTTTAACCTAAGTTTTCCGAATGGCGAACAACTGACCAAACCACTACGATACCGACGACGCTCGCCCGTTTAGTCCACGGAAAAATTCTTAAGTTGTTATCTTGGGGTTTTCAAATCTTTAATCTATGACTAGTTTACAGAATATATGAACCAAAACCGCATATTTCTTGTTATTTCAATTATAACAAAAGCAACGCAATGAGTGTGCTGTTGTTTATTGAAGAGTTTTCGTTTTAGACATGAAGGAAGAAAAAATTTTACGCAGGTATTAAGCAACACTTCTGATAGTATACTGCTTAGTTGACGGATCAGGGATCGCAGTTGTTGCTATTGACTACCCCGGTAATAAGGTATGAAGGACGCCGCCTTGTGGTTCCCGGCGGGCGACTTACTAAAAACAATTGCGCCTCGCGCACGGGTTGTGGGTTGTGATAATAAACAACCTAACATCCATCCATCCGTCCACTGCGCGTTTGCTTGCTTGCTTATATTTAAATAAAATAGACGAATGTATAGTTCCCGGCGCGTAACCTACAACCACTGTGAACCCCATCTCAATTGCCAAGCAGTGATGGAAACAAACAGCCTGAAACAGTCCCACTGCTGGACTAAGGTTCCTTCAGGAGGCTTTTTGAAAAATCTTTACGGTTGGCAGGCGGGTTGTTGTTAGTTGTCCATTCTCACAGTAAGACACCCACTAGAAGAGTTTGGTTGATGCTTATTTTAGCGGCTATAAATAATAACTAATTAAATAAACAATTCAATACAAATATACGCAATAAATAATACTAAAGTTAAAAATGCTAAATAACACACTTGATTTTATTATGTTACACTCTAACTTTTGTATCGAATGGCTTTCAGGTTTCCCACCAAATTATGAAAAAAAAAGAACTCTACATTACTGGCACGGTTTTGACTGTATTTTTATTTGTCTGTCCCCATGCCTCTCTAGGTAGTTCGCTGCTCTCTAGGAAATAAAAGATATACATAATATATGCATGGAAAAGCAAAAAGACAAAATACTAAATGCCCAAAGAAGTAAGCAATTCCCAATATTATTGCAAGTTGCAAGTTGATCACCATTGTATATGAGAAGTTCGATAAATAAGTCCAGTAGCCATGTGATAAAATGTACGGAAATAATCGATAAATATTCGTTACGCTTCATACCACATCACATCACTATTTTCAAATTCAGTAACCATTAAGTTTCTTGTTTTTTACATGCCAAATAAAGACAAATAAATGTCATACTTTATTGATATTTTGTTTTTAGTTGGGCATGTCATAACATGAATGTCTCTATCTTTTTCTAACGTACCGTATTCAAAGATGTGTGATAGAGACTGATAGAGTTAAAGACAAACACCGTCTCCGCTTCCCCCTACCCTCCCACCCCTCTGTGCGGCCGCATTGGTTTCGATACAAAATAGGCATGATACTCCATCTGAGCGCGTAATATTTGTCTTTCTTCATGGTTTTAGTCTTCTACTCCGCCATGAGATATAATCCAAATTTATTATGAAACCATTTTGAGTACAACTTCTATCTATAAAACGTAAAATTATTGAAATCGATTGATAAGAAGCCGAGATATTGCCAAAATAATTTACCGATCGGGTATAACGGCATCGTCAATTGAGGAGTTATTTCCTCATATCTTCAAATTTAATCATCCGATCTTATTGAAATTTTTATGGGACCACCCTGCAAGTAAACCTGGTCGATTAAAAAAAGAATTTTGAAAATCGGTTCACAATTGGCGGAGATATCTTATAACAAACACACAAAAAAAAAAAAAAAAAACATACGCGTCGAATTGAGAACCTCCTCCTTTTTTGAAGTCGGTTAAAAAATAATAAAAATGTAAAATACTATCATTTATTTTAAAGAAGACAAGAAAGTGTGTTTACTTTATAAGTGGTAACACAGTATTTATTAATTATAATAAAGAATTATTTCCTTTTATGGTAGGTACTTATTATCATCATCATCTCAGCCGAAAGACGTCCACTGCTGGACAAAGGCCTCCCCCATGGATCTCCACAATGATCGGTCCTGCGCTGCCCGCATCCAGCGGCTTCCCGCGACCCTCACCAGATCGTCGGTCCACCTCGTGGGGGGCCTGCCCACACTACGTCTTCCGGCGCGCGGTCGCCATTCAAGAACCTTTCTGCCCCCATTTCTATTATAGAGGGTGTCGGTGGCCAAGTGGCTAGGCCCGTTGACTTTCGTTCAGAAGTTCTCGGGTTCAAACCTCGACACGTACCAAAGTGTTTTCAATTTTCGAATTCAAGTACGTTTATTCGACAATCTTACGGTGTAGGAAAACATCGTGAGGAAACCTGCACCTGCGAAGTAATTTATTGGTTGTATGTGAAGTTGACCAACCCGCACTGGGCCAGCGTGGTCGACCAAGGCTTATTCACCCCGATTTCAGGGTAAGCTCGAGCCCCTCGGTGGGGACATGTACGAGATGTTAACGAAAATGAGTCTCCGTTTTTTTGATGTTTACCGAATTCATGGCTTTATCACGACAAAACGCAGTCGGTTATTCAAGTAACAAATAATAATATGTTAAGTAACTTGGTGTACTTTTTTGGTTAGTAGCTCGTCTCTTTGCCCTTTAAGCAAACATTAAGTAACGTCTATACAATACAAGATGGGTTTCGTAAGGCGACTGTACCTCCAACTTCGTTTAAAAATTGGGTCACTTTCATTTTTTTTTAACAATAGACTAGGGCAGATCGAAGCGATTGTGAGAGGATTACGATTGGCCAAATTTTTTTTTGTTGTGTTTTTTTAGCTCTCTACTATTATTATTTTTCCAAGATTCAAATATTCTTTGGGTTAGTCGATGGCTTGTGTGTATGAGATATTGGTAAAAAAAATGCATTGATTTCTCTTTACATTTTAATTTTGTTTTAAGGATTTTTGCTACCTAGCATTTTTTTTTGTACGACAGATCCGTTGTAACACGTACTGTGCGCTGTGTTATAACGGGTCAACCAAAAAATCAATTTTATCCGTAGAAATCTTTTTTTTAATGTGGTTTTTTGGGCCAGCGTGGTCGACTAAGAAGGCCTGTTTACCCTGATTCAAGGTAAGCTCAAGCCCTTCGGTGGGGACTTCATATGAGCTGTGTAAACGTTGATTTGCATTAGACCACAATAGAAGAAAAAGAAACTCGCTTTAAAGACAATTTCCACCACAATTATATTCTACTTTGTACTTAATAACAGAAAGGAAATGACAGAAATATTTACTTATCCAAAATAGTTGCCAAAACGCACTTTTCCGGTGTTTTCTCCAAAATGGTCGTTCGGTCGGATAGCTCATTATGCGTCATTTGTACTACAGTACAATGTTAAAAACCATATCAAAGAGACAACGGAAACCACACACTTTCTCTTTCCGAAAAGGAATGCCGAATTTTCCAAAGAGCTTACAAGTGAGAACAAGTATTAGTTGGTCATAGTTTTCTTTCATCAGCAAGCGAACTTACAACTTGGCAAATGTCCTTGAAAGGAGAGGGCGCCACTTTATTCTTAAATCTAACCATGTATTTCTTACTTGGACTATGGGCTATGCCATGCCAGCTATGCTATTGGTCGTACCTCGTACCTTTTCGACACAAGCATAGGTCAATTAAAAAAATTAAAAATATATGGGCTATGCTTGGAGTTTCCTTGCGTGATCGAATCAGGAATGATGAGATCCGCAGGCGAACCAGAGTCACCGACATAGCTCTAAGAATCGCGAAACTTAAGTGGCAGTGGGCGGGGCACATTGTACGTAGAACCGATGGCCGTTGGGGAAAAAAGTTCATGAATGGCGGCCACGCACCGGAAGACGTAGCGTGGGCAGGCCTACAAGGCCTACAAGGTGGACCGACGATCTGGTAAGGGTCGCGGGAAGCCGTTGGATGCGGGTAGCGCGGGACCGATCGTTGTGGAGATCTTTGGGGGAGGCCTTTGTCCAGCAGTGGACGTCTACAGGCTGAAATGATGATGATGATGATTATGATTTCTTACTTACTACCTATTTAAGTTTTAGCTTAAAAGGATAGATTTAAATTAACTATATTTAGTTTTTGTGTTTATTATGGAATGTGTTTGTAATTTTTGAGCAAATCAAATCAAAAGGTTTTTATTCGAATTAAGATTCCGTTACCAAGGACCATGATTAACCGTTCCAAAGTGGCGTATCTATGGAGATGAAATGGCCAACGGAAATTCCACATCGCGTCGCATCTTTATAAATAAATATATTGGTCGGATTTAGGCAAACATACTGCAAAAAGTTGCCTTTAAGTTGGATGGAGCGAAGATCTACGTATAGATCGCGAAAAGTTGAATGAAAATTGCATGAAAAATCTAAAATTGGTTGCAACATTTTGCCACTCGTTTATTATTTACCCCCGTCCACTGCCATTAATCATTATTTAACTTTAACTTAACTTCCACGTGACTATCACATCTCGTGCCATCAATTTACTGGTATAGCAGCTGAATGTGTGTGGCAGAAGATTGGGCCTTGCAAGACCTATGACCAGCACTAAACACACGCAAGCTGTTTAATGATGATGATGAAAGACAGTGACATTTGACAGTACAGAGACATTTTCTAATGAAAATCTGGGACGAATGACAACTATGACCAAACAAGACTATCTCTGACCACCTTTTAGTGAAAGTAAGTGGTATGCCAGTAAGCCTACTAGTTTGTTACATAATGTTCTAGTCGGCTATTGCGACATCACTACGAGCTTTGGTGAAAACGCAGCCGATTCTTTACCCATGTAGGTGACTAGGCATTTGGAAAGGAAAAGTTGTTCGGATCAACTTTTGTAAGAGAGAGTCTATGTGGAATCTGCCCTGGAAATGAACCAATTCATGTCTTCTTCTAGCCTAGAATATTTTTTTAAAATACAGAAATATTTCTTTCTGTAAGGCCGATAGCAGTTATTATTTCAAGTCTAAATACCTTTTATTACCATTATACCTTGATGAACAATTTTGATGTAAGTAATTAAACAGCAATGCTTAACGTATTCACTTGTAAACACAAATTACTTGATTCGCAGTAATTTTAATGAATGACTCAGTGTGAAACTCTTACACTGCAAACATTTTATAAAGTAAATAATAATTCAATAATGCTGACACCAAAAAGATTTGTTTTGTTCCCACGATTAACAAACAAGCTTAATACGAGTATACCTAGTGATGCATGGCATGCATAATTCAGTCACAGAATAAAATGTATGTTTGTTTTGCTTCATATTAATACATAGAAAAAAGGGGTATCTTATATTACAGGGAAAAAAAAGCTTACTATAAAATTAAATTTTAACCCAACTATGTTATTTATTCTAAAAGTACTGACTCTAATTTTGTATCTAGAGCAGTTCTATCTAGCTGAAATGCGCTTCGCGATTCTCTCCCTTTTTCAACCGACGTAAGTATGGTGAAAAACCAGAAGTTTTCAGCTGCTTTGCTCTTTATTGTACTTACCAGGAAAATATTAGACAAAATACCCAGTTAGAAATTTCACTCTACCTACATTTATTTTATTCTTGGCTATTGGTTAGAATAGACCAGACGAAGAAACTCCAAAAGAATCGGATCTTTCTTTACTTTCATACTAAGTACAGAAGCCAGCACATGGGGTTAAACATTTGCACTACGAAATTTACCCCTATCGCTACGGAATACGGGCGCTCTCAAGTTTAACATGCCCAGTCATATGTGCTGGCTACTGTACATGTTAATTTGAACAGCTTGTTTTTGTGTAATCAGGTGAAATGGAGGTCGCCATTTTACTATTTGATCATTACAATATTATTATAACCCAGTTATCACTATTATCATTAATTTGAAATTAGAATTCCGAATTAGGACTGGTTGGTTAACCGTTATGCTTTGTTTGTTAATGATGAAAGTGTTCTGTTGGAACAATGTGTTTTGAATTTAGAATAAGTTTGAATTTATCGTTATGAATTAAGAGTAAAAATAAAATACATAAGGAATGGATGGGTTAACCTGCAGTGATTGGTTGTAATAACCACCGGAAATGAAGGTGATTGTCTGAAAATTTAAGGTTTTTTTAATAAACTCTTTACAGCTGCCTCTTTTTTGTCACCTCTATTCAATGCTTGGTGTTCAATGTAAGATACTTCCTGTTTTTTTTACGGTTTAACGTGAAGGAAAATACCGTAAGAAGTTCGCCTTGTTTAGGGTTACCAGATAAAAAATTGAAATACTGGAGAATATTCCTAAAAATATTATTATAATATTTATTAAAAATCTACTTCTTGTGACATAATAATATACTTTGTTAGTACATAAAATATTACAATGTCATTATCGGAAATATCTTTCAACGCTTATAAAGCGTTGAAAGATATTTCCGGGAGCTCCACTAAATAATTATAATAACTAGTGACAGTATGTAATTATTTTTTTTAATATTGGTTTGCATTGGTTTTTCATTTATTATTTTTATAGTTGCCTTACCTATTCACCACAATATTGAGTGGTGCTATAAGTTGTAAATGGGTGCTCCGTAAAAGGCCGCTGTAGTAGCGTGGTTAGGTTCTGTAGAAAAACCCACGAAAAACCACTCCATCCTTCAATATTATGACTTAAGCTTGCCGGCCCCTCTAGGGGTGGGGGGTATCACTGTCTTAGTATTGTGGGCTTACTATGTAAGAAGCGAAAAGCTCGAGAAGCTGTCAAACGCGACGTAGTGACATTTGAACCAGAATAGTTCTGTCAATATGTCGCGTTTGACAGCTTTTCGAGCCTGTCGCTTCTTACGTAGTAAGCTTGCTTCATACTGCTTGAACTAGCCTGTATAAACGTAATGTCAATGTGTGCGTGCGAGCAGCCGCATAGTATGGAGTGAGTTATGTGAGAGGGGGGCCCATGGCCCAAGAAAACAAGGTCTAACCGTTAGACCACGTGACTGACACAAGCCTACGTCATTTTGCGCTGTTCATCCTTGTCTATTACACGCATTCGACAAGGATGAATAGGCAAAATGACGTAGAAATTACGTAGGCTCAATCACGTGGTCTAATGGTTAGACCTTGTTTTCTTAGACCATGGGGGGGAGGGCAAACGAAATTTTTAGTGGTTGGTTTAGGGCCGCTAGTAGTAGCAGTAAGTACTACTAGTAGTATTGAGGTCAACGGCGCGGGTAGGCGTGTGCTACTGCGTCATCGCATCGTCATTTCACGCTCAGTGCCCCTGAGGACAAAGCAGGCCGCGGTGTCGATTCAGACGAGTAAATAGCAAATGCACCGTTGGGACAACGCTATTTATAACAGACTGTGTCAAAATATCTGGTGGTTTTTGCCGTAATATCATAGAATACCAAATAGTAGTCCGTAATATTCAGAAAATTTTACTTATTATTATTATACTTATGTAAGCAAAGAGTGTTGATGGTATAGCACCTAAGGCCGCTGCATTTCATTCGGAGGGAGTTCAAAGTATTAAAAAAAATACTTTGAATATTCACACTACATGTTCTTTTTTGGCGAGTTAAAAAATTTGGCCGTCTTCTGTGGAGAAGAACTCGCCGGAAAAAACTATACGCTATAGGATATCACTTGGCCAGCGAAATAAAAACGTCTACAAAACAAGTAAACTGCCTTTATGGGAGTCTCTATTTGGTATTCTGTGCTTTATGCATGCACCAAGGCTTTTTTTTAATTGCCTAAGCTTGTGTCAAAAAAGTACGACAAATCAAGCTTCACCGGACTTGATGCACAAAGGCAGTGTAGGCAGGTACATCAAGCATGATCACTATTGATCACGTGATAATAATCAGCAGCAGATTTCACTTGTGTAACCAACCACAATTGCAATCCTCACCTGAAGTTCACTACATAGTATAAAACAAAGTCGCTTTCTCTGTCCCTATGTCCCTATGTATGCTTAAATCTTTAAAACTACGCAACGGATTTTGATGCGGTTTTTTTTTTAAAGATAGAGTAATTCAAGAGGAAGGTTTATATGTATAATGCATGCATAATATACTTAAGGATAACCCACAATAACCATTTTCCCGTGCGGAGCCGGGGTGGGTCGCTAGTTAATCATAAGGGAGAGTTAGCAGTGAGTGGAATGTTAATTTATTTGTAGTTTAAAGTAACCCTTATTTTGGAAAAACGGTTTGGAAGTCGGTTAACTTATTTTTAATCTATGGCGCACTTCCGGAACGGATGTGTAAAAAACGTTACTTCTTTGTTTTGAACAGAAAAAGATAGCTTTATAAAAAATACTATGTACCAGAAAAACCTCGTGGCGAATTTAACGTTTACATTGCAGATTTAATAAGACCAACCAAACTCTTAAAATATTTTTACTCAGGCACTTACTTTTTCGAGATTTTCGAGAAGATTCGAGAAACATATAAAGGAAACATCACGTAATTGTCTTTATCGCCTGAAGACTCTGGATTCGCGAGTTCCTTAGCACAGATCTTCGAATAAATCTGGTTGAATCTTTAGTGTTGTCAAAATTTAATTATGCGGATACCGTCTACGGGCCAAGACTTCTAGCAAAAACAAAAGCTCTTATTCAGCGTGTCCAGAATGCCTGTACTAGATTCTGTTTTGAAATCCCACCAAGAACACATGTGTCGCCATTCATAAACCAAGCCAGGCATTTGAATATGGCTTCAAGGAGATCACTTCACTTTGCCACGCTTCTTTTTGGCATTATTAAAAGTCATAAGCCTTCGTATTTGCATGAGAAGTTAGAATGGTCCTTGCGTACACGTGTTTCTCGACTAACCATCCCTCGTCACAGCTCGGCAGCTTTTAACCAATATACCGCTTCCAAGATATGGAACAACATTCCTCCTCCTGTATCAACTTCTCGATCCATAAGCAGTTTTAGGCATAAAGTAAAAGAATTTTACATGCAACTTCAACTGAGCGGTATACCAGCCGTGATATAGGTGAATTTGTGCAAAATAGTTTTATTTGTTTTATGGTGTAAATTTAAAAATTGTTAAGTTAGTACTCCTACACTTGCTCTGGCTCACACTCTCTATTATAAAGTATTTTTCTGTTATTGTTTAGGTTAATTTTAAGTCCAAATTTGTTCGCCGTACTTTTGTATCGGGTTTCTGCTGAAAACCAGCGTCATTACCATCAGGTGGTGACACTATGCTGAGCTGAAACCTTTTCGGCTTCATATTATGTTATTAGATTTAAGAACCATGTATCTAGTTTAATACGTACCTATAATGTTGAAGTCGAATAAACTTTCATTCATTCATTCATTCATTCATTCATTTTTACTTAGGTAGTCTTACTATGGGTGAGGTCAAAGTCTAAATTCATTTATTCATTCATATAAAAAATCCACTTGAGGGCTTCAGAAACCTTTAAGGATACTTACTATAATACTAGGTAGGTATTTATGTGCTTGATGTAAGTATGTATGGCAGAAATGCAATCAATTGATTTGATTTAATATAATATTCCTAACTATGATTTTAAACCTCTGTTTATCTGTTTGTTTCCATTTCATGCCTGAACAGATTGTGATAAAATATTGCAGGATGACAGGGCTTCACGGTAAAGCAGTAGAGTACTTTTTACAGAGGGTAAATACCCCACTGGAAAAACTATCAACGCATTCTAATATTCTATAGCTCTTTAGTAATGTTACTACAAGAAAATACTCCGCCAAGTTGCAATTTTTATTTTTATTTATATTTAATAATATTGTATTAAGTATTAATAGTTAGAAAAACGTGTCCATATCGAAAGATTCGCCTCCAAATATTCAAAACATCACATTTTTATTACCTCACACCTGCAAATGTTTACATTACGTCATCATTCCGACATTTTAACCTCAAAATGTAAAAACATCGTAAACTCGCAAAGACCAAGGTTACTATGATTCCTTTAATAGAGCAGCTATTAGCCAAGCCTGTAAATGCAAGAGTTGGAAAAAAACTTAGCGGTTCGCTTGGTATAGAGATCATGGGTGGGGTTTTTGTAGCCAACTGCCAATGTTTTGATGTTTTGATGATGTACCTAGTTATTTTATTGTGGCCTTTCAAAATCTAGCTAATAATATAGGTCCTCAGTAAAATAATATGATGCCGATTTTCGCTATGTAGTTTTAGATATTTTTATTACGTAACTATTCAGGAATAAACAATTTATTATTTTTTAATAATAAATTGACTTTTTAATTGAATATTTAACAATAATAGACTAAACTAGGTTTTGCTCATCCAAGTTGAAATCTACTTTTGTTATTTTTGTAAATTATTAATCTATAAATACACGATGAATAAAATAGAAAGAAAATGAATTGCTATTTATTTTTTATATCTGTGTCCTACAAAACTAATGTCTAATCTCTCCAATTAAAATAAATACGAATAAAACTGAAACTACAGTTTAGTTCAGAACAACAAATTATTTATTTTCCAAGTTCAAGGAATCAATTATTATTAAATTTATATCAGAAGGTTTTAAAATCTCCATGCAAAATCCAGGCGGGAAAAATCGAGATGGCCAACCTTTTTTTCCGCAATTGGAGTAGTCAATACAAATTACAAAGTAAAGCCACACATAAAGTATAACGGATATCAATAAACCTAATCAATGTTAACAGTTTGTTACACGAATTCATTTAAATATATTCTAACTCATTAGTTCTAACTGTAGTTTAAACATTCTGTAAGTTTGTGTCTGGACAAAATCTGAAAAAGTCCTAAACACCCGAAGATGTTGGAAAAGCCACGCTTCTACATCTCTGTAAACATCATATTTTGACATCATAGCTAAAAAATTATTTTCTTGTTTACAAAATACGTTTTTTTAAGCTCAAAAGAATATTTCTATAAAAAGTTGTGTTCCGAATGATATTTTCCTCCTAAAAACAACGACTTTTTTACTCTTTTTACTACTACCTACAAGGATGTTAGTACTTATAACATCCTTGACTACCTACCATATGGTCTAAGAAAACAAGGTCCACTACCACGTGACTGATGCTACCTACCAAAAAAGCTGTTTGACGTGATATAATGCACAAACAAGAGTTGCCATAGCAACCCCTATGAAAAGTTTGTGAATCATGACTGTGGAAGGTTAATATTTCAGTACTTACAAGATCCTTGAATATTAATTGACTTCATTACGGCCAGTAGAATTTTCAGCAATTATTATTTAAAAACAATAAAAGGCCTTTTTAATTTGGAATCTATACTGAAATGTAAGTAAAATTGATTACTGCAAGAAATAGTAATTCATCAGATAAAATTTTAAATATCTTTGAAGGAAAGTCTTAGGTCTGTCCAAGGCGTGGTTCGTAATTATTCTGTTTTCCGGTTGTGTTTTTTGCTTGAAGAAAAAGAACTCCTTTTTTGAGACTAAAAAAACTACTAAGAGTGCGAAATCTTGTTTAGTCTCAACCAGTTTCAATTAAATTTTCTAAGATATCTTGTCTACAAAGTTGTTTTTATAATCATCTAAAAAACAAGTTTTGTGGGAAAGGTCGGATATATCAACACGATGTCAAATAAAAGACATTCAGATACGATATTTTGCATATTTATTACAAACGAAACGACTTACGACTAGCTTCCACTTACAAAAAAGTATTATAATCAACTTAATTTCTCGTATAAAAATAACTTACAGCATTCTTACTTCATTAGTTAATCGTTATTTCGGTATGTGATCTCATGATTTGACCTTAAGCTAAACGAAATACACTTAGTACTTTTTGCATGCAAAAATATATATAATTTTCTTGTAAACATTTTTGTTTGTACCTATTATACATTTCATTCTTTGGCATGTGAAAACACATTGTTCCATACATTCGCATATATTTATTTTTAATTTAAAGTATTTAAATCTAAATATTACTATTTTAAATATGGCTTTAAAATTGTATAAGGACGGAAATTCGCTCCACAAATTGTTACTTAAAATTGTAAATATAACATTAAAATAGTCAATTATAATAAAGTTACAGATCATTTTTTACAATTCAATTTAAACAGTAATATATATTATTTACGGTAACAATATTAAAATATATAAATCGGTAACTAAATAGGCTTTTTAACTAACATAAATGATAAATCCTATTATATAAGATGCACTGCATAATAAAAGTAGGGTGCTAGCACCAATTATTGGCACAGTAATATTTTAAAATGCAGACTATAATAAAACACACTCAATAATATTTAAATGACATAAAAAGTAGACGGAATTGACGAATAATTTCTAAATATTCAAAAAGATACTAAAATAATATAGTATTATAAAAAAACTGTTGCTGTACCGCAAGTATCGACATAGCAACGTGATTAAAATTTTGCTCATTAATTAGTTAATTTATATATTTATAGGGTTTATGAGGTAGGTTAACCTCAAAACACACACGATAAGCAAGCTTATATTAATTTGTTGATAATCCTCATTACAAATAATGCGGAAAATGCACGATTACGTGACATGACACATAATATATAAAAAAAACCTCAAAATGAAGCATTTAGTCATTTCGTCACGTTGATAAAGTTTACATAGGCTCCCCTTACTACGGAAATAATTATAATATTTCCATAGAAAATGTTGAAAACTTGAGTGAGGTCATTAAAAAAAGTACAATAAGTAACTTTTATTTCTCTACAAAATTTCAATTGAAATTTCTCAGGAAAATACCAATTTCGTCCAATTTATATACCTTTTAAATACCATTTGGAGGTTTTATTACACCTTGTACATATAAATACACAACATCTCGGCACACTTAAGGCTATTATGAAAGAGGCGATGATGACGCAACCTATCGCCATCCCAGTCACACTATCTACGTATCTCTCTCCCACCATTGGTTGCGTAAAAATTAACATGTACTGTGATCGTCCAATCGAGGTGAACAGACATACTTTAGCGAAAGTTTTATTAGGTAACCACGGTGAGAAACATAAAATACCTTACTCAAAGCTCAAACAACCTACTATGTGTGTGTATGTATGTGTAATAAATATATTTCTAATTTGCATATTATATACACAGATATTATTGCTGTTAATCATTTATATACTTGTATACTATATATGCATTTTGTAATATACTATTTATTTTTGTAATCAAGTAATGTTAAAAATATACCAGTTTTGTTTAACCGCACCTACATAAATGTTCATAATTGTGCAAAACCGCTGCATACAGTCACGATATGAATCATTAGGTATTACAAAGAATACATACATAAATAACATACAACCTTGTTATGCAAATACTAAACAAAATAAATAGTGCATAAAGACATATACATACGTGTCTAGAATACGTATAGCGGATATTAAAAAACACGAATAGAAAATGTCTTGTAGAGAGTGTGAATGAATATATATTAGGGAAATAGAAAGTGAAAGTTAAAACACATGTACGTACTTCCGTTGACAAAGAATACGAATCCCACGTACAAGAATACGCAGACACACACGCACACTAACGCACCTCTGTTCACCTCCCTACACCATTAGATACGTAGGGCTAACTAGATGTCAAAATCACATAGTACATTATTGAGGTCACAATTTTCTCACAAACAACCTTCGAGAACAATGAAAGAAACATTTGAAGCGCCATCCATTGCTGCTTACAATTAAACTACCTTACGAGATTCAGGCAGAGGCAGCGTTGTACACTTAAAACTAGTTATAAACGCGTTGAGACGCTTGGTGGGAACGCGAGGCCATCTGACGATGTCAAAAGTCTTTCAATTGACTTTTATTGTGATTCAGGTGATGATTCATTTAGTTAAAGAGTCAGGATCTACTAGGATCAAATAAGTCCACTAAACTATGACCCTTGGGGCAACTCTAATAATAAATTTAAAGGAATTAAGATCGTCAGATCAGCGCTCGAGTCATATGGAATGTCTCCAATCTTAAACTAAGCCTAAGGTTATATAAAAGTAGAAATAAAGATTCGTGGTTTTCCTCCTGAAGAGGAAACATGGAAACTCTATCTCAAAGAAGCGTGTAGAATATAGTATTATGAGCTAAACATGTAAATAAGATTTCTTATACGAATTCGCAGCAGTCTGATAAAAAAGGTAATGTAGTATTGGTTTTGCGCGATTCCATTGCAATTCTTGTTTACACGTTCAATATAGCACTACAAGCGCTAAAGTATTACAAAAATAAAGTATTATGAACAACATTGTCGTACAAAATCGAGAATTCGAATCGTGATCGATTGAAGTTGTGACGTCACAATCGTCGCTAATACCACCTAATACTGACACTAACATTCCGTCTCACCCTCCTTTCTTTCCGTTATGTAATGTTCTACTTCCCCTAATGCATTAAACAGCTTCCAAGCTAGCACTAAACTTACGATTTCCAAAACGGATATGAGTAGGGTCACGGCGGCAATCACAGAGCTGATGATCTTGGTGTAAACAGCAGCAACTTTAGCACATCCCAATCTTTCGTTGGCCTCCTTATCGGTGAATTCGCAGGTCGCTCGGTAGTAGCTATCTAGACAGCAGGTCAAAGGTAAGTCATTCCTCCAGCTTCTATAATCTCTGGCGTCATTAGCACCGCAGCAACGAAGCTTGCGTTCAATCCTTCCAAAGGATTTAAACACGTCAGGATTGGATTGGGAGTTGTAATAGCCATCGTAGACGATATCCTTGACGAAAGTGTCAGTATATTCTCCATCAACGAACACGAAGATCAGCACGGCGGCAAGCGCTTGGCCCAAGATGATGATGATAAGAAACAGACCGTAAATTCCAAGGAGTCCTCTGCTTTCCTTCTGGGTGCCGCACCATCCGCAGAAAGAAACGCCAAGGATGAACAAGCCCAGAAGGATGAAGAGCCACGGAGCGACTTGAGGCCAATACACACGGTAGTCCAGCAAATAATGGTTACTGTTCCTCAAACTGACAAACTCCGTCACTTGCACAAAGAACCATATCCCGGTAGCCGCCGTCACTAAACCGAACACCGCGTATAGAACGTTCAAAATATACAGCACATTTTTGTACATATCCTCTTTAGACATGGTGCGTGTTTTTTTATCGGCGCGCGAGTGACTGTCTTCGAAGATCGTTGTCAACGGAATGAAAGGCGGCGCCGTGTGGCAATCCGTTTTATAAACTCTGTTGGGCGCGGGTCGTGCCCAAGCGCATATTATTGCGAGACTGCGGCGGAGTAAAGCCTCTCGTTTTGCGCTATCGATCGCTCTATCGGCAGGTGAGAAGCCTTTGTAGTTTGGAAAAGCGCCGCTAGATAGCGCTAGGAGTCACTGTTTGGAGTTTTCTTCATTATGCGCCTTTAAGTTTATTTATGTAGATTTTTAGATAGTTTGGTTTGTGGCATTTTTATCAAAAGCGTTTTTAAATGTTTACGTTTCTTTACTATAGACGGTTTTTATGCAGACTAGAAATTATTTTGCAGGTCTGAAAAAGTCTGAATACATCATCAAAATGTACGTAAGTATAAAGTATGTAATAAAAAAATAGGTATATTTAAAGTTGACCAACCCGCACTGCGCCAGCGTGGTCGACTAAGGCCTATTCACCCTGATTCAGGGTAGGTTCGACGCCCTCGGTGGGGACATTATATGGGCTACTACCAAGACAAATAAGAGAAAAAGATAAGAATCTATTTTTTGAGATTATTTATTATGTTATCAATTTTCATTACCTGTCCCTAAAAGGGGCTTGAACTTGCCCTAAAAAAACACTAACCGACATAAATCGGCCACACCCAGTGACGCATAACGGCTATACATACATACATATAACCGTTTTTCCTTCGCAGGTGTACGCATAATTTTCTTTCTTTACAAAACTGATAAATGGATATCGAACTATTACCTCTGATTGCGCCACCCAGCACCCGTCTCTTGACTTTTATTTGTTTTCTTTATAACATATTAGCGACCCGCCCAGGCTCCGCACGGGAAAATGGTTATTGTGGATTATTCTTAAGTATATTATGCATGTATTATACATATAAACCTTCCTCTTGAATCCCTCTATCTATTAAAAAAAACCGCATCAAAATCCGTTGCGTAGTTTTAAAGATTTAAGCGTACTAGGCCGGGAGATGCTGACAGAAATTTTTAGGTCATTTGTTACAGTATGGCGGTTTTACAGGGGTCTTAGTACGTAATGACGAAAAGATTAATGATGGTCATAGCGCTGGTACTGGCGGCCCAATCACGTGGGCGTTATGGGAACTTGTCGGATAATTTACGGAAGTTAGATGATTTGTTACACAAAAATTTTAGTATTTTCCGATAGCCCGTAAAAAATAACTAGACGGTAGTGTCATGCCATACTTTTCCGGTGCGGCTTACAGGCCGCCATACCGACGCGAATGCGTTAATAAAAAATAAAAATTCAACCATTTGTTACAGGCTAATTTTTGCACAGTTGATCATCGTCGTGCAGCCATTTACGAAAATCACCATGCCATACTTTTCGGACGGTTCCAAATGGTCGCCATACCGCCGAAAAACTGCATATTTTTTTTATTTCGCCTTACGATTTGTACCACCTTCAAATTTTTTTTCAACAGCTCCTGAATGATGATAAATAGAAGTGTGATAATGCCATACCTGTGGGAGGCGGCGAATGAGTATAATTTTGTTTTTAAATGTAAGATTTTGTTCGTATTTTGAACGATTTGTAACAGTGTGTTGCCCCTTTTTCCCTCTAATTAGAAGTATGGCAAATATAATAATGGTCACATTAGGTACATCATATATTTTCCAAAAATCCAAATGCCATACTCGTACAAATCGTCAAATTTGATTGTAACCATGGGGCGGACGACTGTGTGACTGAAGCCAAGACGCAAAAAATAAATTTAAAAAATTGACGATTTGTACGAGTATGGCATTTGGAATTATGGAAAATATATGATGTAATGTGACCATTATTATATTTGCCATACTTCTAATAGAGGGAAAAAGGGGCAACACACTGTTACAAATCGTTCAAAATACGAACAAAATCTTACATTTAAAAACAAAATTATACTCATTCGCCGCCTCCCACAGGTATGGCATTATCACACTTCTATTTATCATCATTCAGGAGCTGTTGAAAAAAAATTTGAAGGTGGTACAAATCGTAAGGCGAAATAAAAAAAATATGCAGTTTTTCGGCGGTATGGCGACCATTTGGAACCGTCCGAAAAGTATGGCATGGTGATTTTCGTAAATGGCTGCACGACGATGATCAACTGTGCAAAAATTAGCCTGTAACAAATGGTTGAATTTTTAATTTTTTATTAACGCATTCGCGTCGGTATGGCGGCCTGTAAGCCGCACCGGAAAAGTATGGCATGACACTACCGTCTAGTTATTTTTTACGGGCTATCGGAAAATACTAAAATTTTTGTGTAACAAATCATCTAACTTCCGTAAATTATCCGACAAGTTCCCATAACGCCCACGTGATTGGGCCGCCAGTACCAGCGCTATGACCATCATTAATCTTTTCGTCATTACGTACTAAGACCCCTGTAAAACCGCCATACTGTAACAAATGACCTAAAAATTTCTGTCAGCATCTCCCGGCCTATACAAAGGGAGGGACATAGGGACAGAGAAAGCGACTTTGTTTTATACTATGTAGTGACTAGGTTTCCGCCCCACGACTCTGCCCGCGTTAACAGCTTTTCCCGTGGCAAAGAAGTATTTTCCCGCGGTAAAAAGTAGCCTATGTGTTATTCTAATGTATAAGCTATATTATTGTAAAGTTTCATTAAAACCCATTTCGTAGTTTTTGTGTGAAAGAGTAACAAACATACATCCATAGTCACAAACTTTCGCGTTTATAATATTAAGTAGGATCATTTGAGTTATCTCTTTGGGTAACAAAATAAAAATTACATTTGCAACAAAATGATAATATTCATAAATATTCCAACGTATATTTAAATCAAAATATCTCGCCATATTAAAGTATAAGAAATGGAAAAAGCGTGAATATGTCTAAATGTATAATTATTTAAGTATTAAATTTTAATTAGTTCTTACCTATTTACATTTTATTTAAAGCTATGCTTCTTGTGGCCTTTATTTCGGTATTATTAATATAAATTACTCTATTTCTTATGGAAATTCTGCAAGTTATTTAAAGGGACAGTAATGTATAGAAATAAAATCAAACATCATTATACAGGGCGTCCCACGGCTATGCCACATGGAGGGAAAGTACCTTAAATATTGTAGGTAGAACATTTTACTGAAAGAAGACATTATTTTATTTCTAAAAACTATTAAAACTGCATTCATACATTTTTTAATAATTACATGGTTGAATGGGAATCGAACCCGCTACATGAGGAAAAAAAAACACTCTGTAGTTTTATCATACCAATCGAAAGGCTCCTTCATAAGGATTATTTTTTGCTAAATAACATAGTGTCAGAAATAAAAGAAAGATCATGAATTTTAACATTTGATGTGGTCGCCGAGATTTTTTTTATGCATGGAGTTACTAGCGACCCGCCCCGGCTCCGCACGGGAAAATGGTTATTGTGGGTTATCCTTTAGTATATTATGCATGTATTATACATATAAACCTTCCTCTTGAATCACTCTATCTATAAAAACCAAAATCCGTCGCGTAGTTTTAAAGACAGGGAGTGAAATAATCAAAAGAGTGCGACTTTGTATTTAACAGCGTGGGGGTCATAGCAATTAATAAAATTGATAAATTTTGTATTAAAAATGTTAAAATACATAGTCTTCCTTTTATTTCTGACACTATGTTATTTAGCAAAAAATAACCCTTATGATGAAGCCTTTCGATCGGTATGATAAAACTACAGGATATCTTTTTTTCTCGTATAACGGGTTCGATTCCCGGTTCAACCATGTAATTATTAAAAAATGTATGAATGCAGTTTTAATAGTTTTTAGAAATAAAATAAAGTCTTCTTTCAGTAAAATGTTCTACTTACAATATTTAAAGTACTTTCCCTCCATGTGGCATAGCTGTGGGACGCCCTGTATATATTTACAAATTGTGATTGTATTTCAGTCCTTTTACATTTGGTCTTTATCTAAAACGAGATTCTATACAATCAACATTCTAAAATAATCACTTAAAAACTAGTATTGACTAACAACTTTTACAACATCCAAAATCATAATGACAAAATGGATTTAAATAATTTTATGAGAATCACTCACGCACTGGGGCCTCCCATACAAAAAGTCTTTTCATATGAAAATTAACTTCATACAAACAATGACTCTAAACATTCTTAAATAAAAGTCCAAGGGTATGACATTTTTCTTAAATAGATTTTAGTTCTAACAGTTTTAGTTCCTTAATACATTCTCTTGTTAAATGCACCCAATTTTCATACATATTATCACTTAAAATAAAAAATACGACCTATAACTTTAATAGTCCACTGCTGGACTAAGGTCTTGTTTTTATGCTTGCAAGTTACACAGGTGAATATATCGGCTGAGTGATGTATCATAGACCTTAGTCATCACGACACCCACAGAAATAATTTAGAGTTATTAAATTTGTCGTACTTAATGGAGTAACCAATTAATTTGACCGCAATATTCTAAGTATATGCAGTACAGTACAGAAATATGAATGAGACATAATTACACCATCGATGATGATAACATCAGGTAAATCACAGTCATTGTACAATCTGTCACAAACTGGTTTACAACAATAATGTTCTGTAACTTTGTTCGTTTTATTTCCATGTTGGTACAACAGCTTGGTGACGTTGGTACCACTGCTGAGGCACTCGAGGGCATCGCAAACAAAACAGCCATTGTATACACATTTACAGATTTACATGGACGCAAAAAATGTCAGGTACTCAGAAAAACTTGTGAGTCATAAGGTTATAACTTTACAGGTATAATGGTTTCTCGGTGGAGTCATTTTTATACTATTAGTCATGATTCTAATAGTAAACTGCAACATACTCGCAGACTCACGACAACGTTACGCAACTCTCTAAAGTTGGTCACTCTCTCTTAACAAGAAAGGTACAACTAACTTAACTCCATATGAATCACTTCAACGACTATTTCAATGTACATTACTGTTTCGCTTCGGTTGTATTCTGCAAAATATTCACAAAACGAAGCGTTGTATTCTAATGTCACGTTCCATTTGCCGTTATCGTCATCACGTAATATCACCCACCTACAGATAGCTCTTTTTGGAAGTACTATTCTATTTGGTTACATTTTAGTTAAAAATATAGAGTCTTCTGAAAGACTAATTACTTGAACTTATTTGCATGTTTCACTCATAAAATGAGACAAACAATACTTGCTTTCATCCTTAGGATTAAAGGCATCTTTGTCCAAATTATTTATGTATAATTCACTACTGTCTTCCAAAAATTCGCTATCACCAGGTATTTAACACAGTCTACTTACATATCTGATCCTTTCGGGATCACAAAGGAACACGTTTATACACAAAACTAAAGTTTTTACAGTCAATGTCACTTTACAAAAGCACTTTTTTGCTGTCGGCTTCTGAAGGTGGGACCCTGGGCCTCTTGTTCATGCTCCGTGACAAGGCGATGGCAACGCAGAGACTGAAGCTTCCAATGATGGCTGTGAAAATAGACACGGCAGATATGGCAATGATCGCAATTTTGGCGTACTGAATGGCAACGGTTGAGCAGCCGTGGCGTTCGTTGGCCAGTTTGTTGGTAAAGTCACAGTCGATGGTGTAAGATCCAATCCAGCCGTGGTAGTAGGTGTCGCAGCAGGATGTTGGGAACTCGTTTTTCCAGTTCTTGTAATCACGAGGTCCATCAGCGCCGCAGCAATGCATCCTCTTCTCGATAGTCCCGAAGGAGGTCAAGACGTCCGAATCATCCTTAGCTTTGAAGTAGACGTCCCAGATAGTGTCTTTAATGAAAGTTTCAGTAGCTTTGTTGTTCGCGAAGATTATAGCAACAATTCCTGCAGCGACGAGCAGGAACATTACACAACCCAAAAAGACAGAGAACACTTTGATCATTCCATCGCTACGTTTCTTGACAGCAGCGAAACCGATGCACGAAACGATCACAGAAAGTACTCCGACGACGAAGAACATCCATGGGACAGCTTGTGGCCAGTACACATTATAATCCAGCATGTAATGGTTGCTGTTGCGCAAATCGGTGACAAGTTTCACTTCGACGAAGAACCACACCGCGGCGACGGACAACCCGAGGCCTAGAATCAGGTATATCGAGTTGAGAGCGTTAAACGCGCATTTGGAGGCCATGTTTGTGCTTTTCAATTTAGTCGGATAGTCGGTTCGGATCGAGAGACACGCGGCGTGCGTCTTGGGCAGCGGTTGAGAATTAAATGGCGTTATGCTGCAAGGCTGGCTTTATATAAAGTAGTGGATTCATCAAGGTCAGGAAGGATGTTGATCACTTCCTATTATTGGATGAATCATGGGTCTCTGGAAGCCGTTAATATGAGTTGTACTCTAATTTTGATTCACACTAGGCCCATGTACCTTTATTACTCACTATGAAAGGGCCGTGTTTAACAGGCTGTGAAGATGTTACGAAATGCGTTTGAATTGTTCCGTGGGCACCTGTTTCAACGTTATTCTGTTTATTTTTATTACTATTCTTGAAATTAACCTACATTTGTAAAAAAAAAATAAAGAAATCAATAATAGGTATATTTCGAAATGGATAATCAACCAAAAGCTTTCTAGATCACGCGTACTTATAAGTATGAATATTATAAAATCAAAAATATTTATTTATGTTTTTGTACTGGTTCTTCATTTTGTCTGTTTACATTTTGCGCTAAAATGTCTAAAAAGATGTGGATGGTTAAATAATTTTAGCAAATCAATACAGATCGTCAACTGGATTTATTTACAAGCTACTTTTTATTGCTGTATATACGGATAAGGAAAAAATATTCTTACGTAGCGGGAAATGCTAGAGTAACATGATTAAAGTGCTTTTATTCATGACTCATAAAGACATTCAGTCTAGTACTCGCTCATATTGATAATTATAAATTCCCAAAAAATATCTTTTATTATTAGTTATTACCATTTACGTCTGGGAAATAATTTCATTATAAGTTATCTCCCATGACCCGACTATCACGGGTTAAACATTTACTGACGTTGATAAATTACAGAATACTATGTACATCTTAATAAAATAACTTAAATAACGCAGAACCGTTATCGGAAATCGTAAAAATACGAATTTATCACTTACTATAAAAACTTTTTGCAAAATTGAAAAAAATCTTAATCAAAAATTGTGCAGTTCAATGGGCTAAGTTAGCATTGCGTTTTCTTTCTGTTTATTTTATTTGTTTTTTTTATTATATTCTCCATTTTATCTCTTTTCTTCCTGTGGGTCAAACGACAAACCAAGGTTTGTATGGTCGGTCATCGACCTCAAAACCCACACGAGATTATGACTACGATAAAGTTGAAATACCTTATGGAAAGAATATTTTTCCATACAATTAGGAGCTAACAACGTGAGTCATGAAATATCTCAGACACGTGCTAAAATTCGCAAGGTTTTTACGCGTATTTTGAACCGACGACATTAAAATAAAAGGAGGCTCTTATTGACTGTTTTTTATTAGTAGCTTTCCGGCCCGCGGCTCCGCCTGAGTTTACAGTATTTTTCCTATAGGAATGTAATATTTTAAGGTAGCTTATGTTCTAAGGTTAATTCTACTCGTATATCTACACAAAATTTCATGAAAATCGGTTCTGTGGTTTTGGCGTGAAAGTGTAAAGTAAACAGACAGACAGACAGAATTTCTTTCGCTTTTATAATATTGGTAGAGATTAACCGTGGTTTTTTTTTTCAGAAATGAAATTTTAATTTTAAATATCTAGGTAGGCACTAAATAGGTAACAGCACAGTTTCCAGATAAGTCTTTAAAATGTAATAGAATCTTTTATTACTCATTAATATAATTAATTAAAGGCGGTTTTACTTTTTTAAATTAGTAATTTTCTTAAAATGATGTCTACCTATAGTGCCTATACTATAGTTATAATTATTATTATTTAAGAAGGTAAAGTAATCTTGTGTTTGCATAATTTATTAACGTTTATAGGTGACTCACTGGTTTATGTCATTCTCTTAAACAAGTTGGTTGACTTAACTGATAGGTATTTAAGTATTAAGATGATTAGTTAGTCAGCCCATATGGGTATCAACATAGATGGGTTTGAGCTTACCCTGAAATAGGGTGAACAGGCCTTAGGCTACTTGCGAGGGCGGTTTTGATTATTAATTTCCCCAGCGTCCCTTCTGATGTCAAATACAAAATACATATTATTTAATTTGTTTATTTTTTATCATAATATCATACTATTATTATAAAGAGAAAAGATTTGTATTTTTGTGTATGTTTGTAATGAATAAACTCAAAAACTACTGAACCGATTACAAAAATTATTTTACCATTAGAAAGTTACATTCACCCTGAGTATTATAAGCTACCTTTTACCGCGGGAAAATGCTTAATTTCCACGGGTAAAACTGTCAATGCGGGCGGATTATTGAATAATCTGACCAATGACCAAATACGTATCAGTTTCAAAGTATTTATTTTTTATTCTTTATTCTGTCTGAGCTTTTGAAGGCGAGTCCAACTAATAAAATATGATAGCTGCAGTGTGTGAACAAAAAGCTTTTTAATATAATATCAATGTAAATGAAAATTGAAAAAAAATTAAAATGAAATATTTATTTGCTAGAAACAGCATAGCAGTGGTTAAGGCTCTCCTCGCGTTACGGAGGTTGTGGGTTCGAATCCCGATGTGCTGCTATTCGAACAAATATCTAAATAGTGTATTGCTTTTTTCAAAAGATGTCGTCTGAATGATCTTCACTATTCGCTTCGATGTATAAATTGTAAATATCTAAATCACCTAATTGCCCAAAAAAAAAGATGAATCCGTGCTTCGGAAGGCACGTACAGCCGTTGCTCTGTAATTCTGACCTGATAGGTAGGGTCATTTTGACGCTAAGCAAACAATGTACAGAAGCCAGCACATGTGGCTGGACATAATGACCTTGAGAGCGCCCGTATTCCGTAGCGGTAGGGGTGAATTTCGTAATCCGAATGTTCAACTCCTTTGAAAGCGCCGTCATTCCCACGCAGTAGTGGCAAGTTTCGTAAAACTAGTGTCTAGCTGCATGTGCTAGCTACTGTACAACATAAGAACTATAGGTATGGCGCGTTCATTAATACCTAGGCTAGTAAAGTATACGCTATGTGTTAGTGTCTAGTTAGGTATTACGTCATATTGTTTTCGCTTCGAGTCATTGACATCTGTAATTCACACAGATTTTGATTGTTGATTCTTACATAATACATGACTCAAAAACACGCTCATTTCCCTAACGGGGTAAGCAGAGATTATAAACTATGACTGTGGTAAAACATTGCTTCTAATTCAATTTCCTGCACTTTTTTCTAAAATACTTTTCCTTTACATTTCTAAGAACAAATAAATTACTTCTGTTGGACAAAAGAAAAATTGTGATTTCCTCAAGCTGACGTATTAAAGTGCGTGAGAAAAAACAACACTATAGAATTCCCATGCGTACTAAGGAAAAACTTCTTAAGGTAAACTAAAGTGTGAATGAGAAATTTTCTTAATGCTTGAAGAAACTACGTGGCGCAACGGCTTTACCCCTTGGCTTGATTGAATGAAAATACTTTACTGCACAACAAAAAACTGTACAAAGGCAAATTTAATGCTACAGAGCATTTTCTACCAGCTAACCATTGGTGGTTGAGAGCAGGCTACGGGTAGTGCCACTATGACAGTATTTAGCAATATTTATGTTCGTAGCAATTCTAAACAAGAAACAAAATACCAATTGATTATAAGAGTCAAAGGTCCGATCCCAACAGATATTGCTTCGATTTTTATTGCAATAATGCATCGAAAACCTTTGTACATCTTCTACAAATTAAAAAAATAAAAATGTTGTGTCTGAAAAATGTCTATGATATTTCTTTAGACAAGCGTTCGCCATGTGACTTAACTTTTTTGTGATCAGATCAGACCCTGAATGTCAACTATTTGACTCAGGCCTCGACTGTTGCCAACAAGCACTGTGGAAAGAAATTATCTCACATTTAATTGTTATAGTGTTGTGAGAGACCCACCACATTATCTATCCTCCAATACGATGACAGTTTAAACATGACAAAATTATGTCTTGCCACTGAAACATTTCGTAAGAAAATCTATACCTACTTATCTATGTAAAAGTTCAAATATTGTAAATGTATATCAGCCTACTTTTTTATCATAATAATTAGTGTTATTTTAAATAATATATCTGAATCATAAAGTACAATTTACACTAAACAAAAATGCAACATAATGATTACTCGATTATCACGCAACTGTGTGTCAACTTAGCCAATAAAATAAACATTTTAAACAACAAGGTATTAGGTCATAGGACAGGTACATTAAAGTACGTAAACAGTCATCTTACATCAAATAATATAACGACTTGTGACGTCATTTGACTGAATCATTAACCGCAAGAACGGTAGCAAACAGGTTTATAGGTACACGTGTTTTCATTCATAATAAGTAAATTTAAGAACTGAATTTTCTTCGGCTCATGTCTCCCTAGTACCTAGAAAAGCTTCAATTTCGTTATCAGCCCTTATTATCCCTACTACTGAGAGGTTCGAGCCTAACCTAAATTCAGGGTTAATAAGCCTTAGTGGACCACATTGACCTGTGGTTAGTCAAGAACCTTTGAATTACTTCGCAGGTGTGTGCAGATTTCCTCACGATGTTTTCCTTCACTGTGTAAGAGCGTCGATTTATACGGTTGTTGTATTATAAAATTTTCGATTTTCCTTCGTTCTTTAAAGTGACCCGCCTGAGCCGTTTAAGGTAACGAGTTACAAATTATCTGATTCATAAATACACAAATTACTCTAAAACATACTAGGTAAACAATACCGGAAAGTATCTCGTTTCGTATCATTAGTCACGCCATAGCAATCGTATACCAAATTAGTCGCACACCGTTTCAACGGGGTCGACAATGTGGAACGCGTTATCAGTAATGGCAGCCATTTTAACACGTTCGATTTAAGACTCATTCGCAGGTGTTGCAAATATTTGAGGAGATAATTTTGTACTTTGTAAGTAATTATTATTTGTTGCTGATTATTAGAGCCAGTAAGAAAAGTTATGCATGATTAGCCTTCCTTCAACATATTACTTATTATATTATAGAATCGAAGACATAAAGAAATCAACGTTTGTTTAAAACTTGTGAGCTCTGTACAATGAAGAACACGCTAAGCTAAACAAACATATTGGACTTTCTTATATCCGTCGAATAAACTAGAGAATCGCTTACCCTGCGTTTGACCGTACACATTATAACAATAGAAATTAAGAACATTCGTTATACTCTATATCAGTTTAATTATAAACCACCTACTGAAAATATACAAAAAAAAACGTAGCGGTGTGTACGCGGCCACCCGCAGTATGTGATTCTAGTGTTCGTTAACAGCTTATGTAATGTCCCCACCGAGGGGTTCTAGTGTACTAGCATTTAAATATAAAGATGTTATCTGCTTTCCTTCCTTTACTTTCTTCTTGAAAACTATATAGGTAGGTATACGGATTGGTGCCTTCACATGCAACATTTAAATTTCAGTGCAGGTTCCCTCATTTAACTTTTCTTACAATTTTTTCATTCACTGTACGTTATCTAAGACGAAAATCAAGAACAAAATGACAAGTGCTTGGATCGAAGTAACACCTCCCAAATGAAAAGCAGCGGTCCTAACAACCACGCCAGCGACGCTACGGCCTACAAAACAAACAAAACAAAACAACAAATCACGACTCAACACAGGAAGTTACTGACCACAAAGATGATTACCACACAATAGCAAAACGCACACGACATATGACACATACGGATAATCATCCAGTTTTGTCACGTTTTGGCTTACAAAGACTCCTGTGGGATTGGATAAGTGACAGCTCATATATATGTCCCTACCGAAGGGCTTGAGCCTACCCTGATACCAAGGTGAATAGTCCTTAGTCGACCACGCTAGCCCAGTGTGGTGGAACTTCACACACAACCTTTGAATTACTAAGAGCTTCAAATAAAAGTATATTATGAATTCGAAAATCGAAAACACACTACTACGTGCCAAGACTTAAACCCACGAACTTCCAAATGGATGTCAACAGTTCCAACAGGCCACCAACGCTCTATCTCAACGCTCATTTTTAGCTAAACTATTGAAATCTGGCACAAAGAATAAAATATCTAGTGCCACAAAGAAGAAAAAAAAAACTATTGAAATTCCACAATGATCGGTCCTGTAGAGATCCTTGGGGGAGGCCTTTGTCCAGCAGTGGACGTCTTTCGGCTGAGATGATGATGATGATTGAAAACTAGTTTTCCATTCCGCGACTCCGCCCGCCGTGCTAACTGTTTTTCCCGTGGGAATGAGGGATATTCCCGTGATTAAATGTAGTCTTATGTGTGTGTATAAAATACTTATATTACTTATTTGTAAAGTTCAGTACCTAGTTCTTTTTTTCGTGAAAGAGTAACAAACATCTATCTGTTTCATTCATACTCCCATCCTCACATACTTTCTCATTTATAATATTAGTAGGATTTTGCTACATAATCACGTTTTTTTTCTTTACAGTAAAAGCGTCAAATTAACAATGGGCGTCAAAATTTACAATAAGATTCCGAATAACATAAGAAATTTAAAATTTGAATTATTTAAGAAAAAATTGCGTGTTTGGTTGGGCTCTCAAGAGTTTTATGACGTCAAAGAAATGTTGTGACGGAGTTTCTTTATTATGATTATTATTATTTTTTTATTGACTTATATTATATACTTTATACTCTATATACTTTAATGATTGATTTATATAAAATTTATACTATAAACCTGCTCATAAATTAATTTTAGATTAATTTTTATTGACACCTTTATGACATTTTAAACATTGTAAATCCCAGAATTTTTTTTTCTATTTGTACTCTGAGATTGTGAATTATCAATATTTGCATGCTATTGTGTATTTAGCAAAACCTGACTGTACATATATTACTTTAAGACCTTTATACCATGTTTTAAGCAAATAAATAAATTATTATTATTATTATTATTAATATTAAACGCCAATGCGGGCAGAGCAAGACCGATCGATAGATCTTTGGTATATTCTATTCTATTCTATTCTTTGGTGGTTTGTCCAGAAGAGTACATTAACTGGCTGAAAATTAAATAATAATGACGATAATATTGATAAATAAGTGTTTTAAAGCTTTTATACATAGTCTATTTTGAATTCTTTCTCGTAAGATTCTAGCATGGCAAACCAAGATTTTTGTAAGCAATATTCTATTCTATCGATTTCCTCGAAGGAAAACTGGTTAGACGTATCCGTTGTAAGATTGTTTGAGTCATCATCATCATCTCCTTAGTCATCAGAGTTCTTAATAATTTTCAATGGGAATATACCTAGTGCAATATCACTGTAGTTATGACCACTTCCTAGTCGGACTGGTTTGTTTATCAAGTAGGTTTCAAGGTTGACCTACCATCATTGCCAGAATTATTGAGCTACCTGAGACACAAGACTTTTTTTTTTAAATTGACCTAGCTTATGTCGAAAAAGTACGACCAATCAAGCTTCACCGGACTTGCGGGGGAGCAGAAGACTCTACCCCAAAGACACAAGACTTAATCGTACAACGACTACATCCGTAAGTAATAGGCGCGACATACAGCTTTTCGATCCTTCCGGAGCACGAAGTCATCTTTCTTTTTGGACAATCAGGTGATTCAGCCTGCAAAGTCCTAACTAAACTAGGGAAAAGGCTCACAAAATGATATTTGTTCGGCGAGTACTCCACCGAAATTCGATCCCGGGAACTCCTTAATGTCTGACGAGCATTTTACCACAGGGTACTTCGATGTTATTAGTTGGTCTACGTCTATATTTTTTAATCAAACCTTTTTCTGTTACTGCAATCTATACTGATGTGGCATTGTAATTTACAATTAGTTCAAGGAAATGTACTAGAGAGCAAGAATATGTAAATAATAGATAAATCAAATATGGTTGGCTTATTTTTTATTTATTTACTTATAAGTATTTTTATATCTAAATTATGTTTAAAGATTTTCCTTTCACGTTCTATATGCATAATCAGCAAAATATTTTTGTTTATTATACAAAGTATTTGCTACTAAAAAATTAAACACAAAGTAATTTATCTGAATTATTTATAAATGAGCAATAAATAATTTGACTTTACTGTATGTCGTAAATAACATTATTATTATATTACTTATTATTTATATTTTAAAAGTAATTTAAAAATACAATTTCTTTGGTTTTATAACTACTTATCTATGTACAACTTAAAGCTAAATAGTAAAAAAATATGTAGGTACCTACTTAATTTTAAATATCAGTGCTTAATTTAAAGTACAAAGTAAAATGATATTTGAAATAATAACACATGAGGAAATTATACACTTAACTAAAGCTGTTGTTTTGAAGGCAAAATGGAAAATAACTTAAATTAAATCTTACATACTATTGTCATTGTTATCAGTTCTGATTTTACTGCAACGTAAATGAAATAAAAAAGTTAATAAATAACACAGTCTCAATTAAGTAAACCAATAAAGTCAAAATGAGACCACGATTACTTATAAAATAAGCATTTTAAAATGTATTACAAAATATTCAAACGATTCTTGTAATATCTACAAGGAACGTGAATAATACCTTTAAATAACAAATTACATAAAATCTCTCAGAAAAAATACTTAGGTAATTATTAAAAAAGAATCACATAAAAATACTGACACACGATAATAACATAGAGCTTTGCTTATAATATATTCTCACTGAGTTAATCTACTCAAAAACAATTTATGTTGCTCTCAAAAAATGTTTCACAAACTAAATAAAACAAGCAAGAACTAAACTTCCAAAATTCAAAACAACTAGCACCTTTTACTACAATTAAAAATACATCGAACTAGTTTATTGATTAGATAAATGATTCAGCTAACAACTTTACTATAGTCCATCCTTTTTAGAAGTGCCACTGATAGACACATGCTGATTACAGCAAGAATAGCAATAAGTCCACAACCAGCCGTTCCGGTGTAGAATGCCCACTTACTGTACGTAGAGATGACCTCGGTGCAGCCTCGGCGAGGGTTGACGACGGAAGCACAGGCAGTGCCACCATCACAACATGATGGAGGATACGGCAACCTCGCGTTCAGGTAATTGTTGGGACCATCAGCACCACAGCAATGAAGACTTGATTCAATCTCCGAAAACTTCTCGCGCACAGTTTGATGGTTGGTTATCGCCTCTTGGAAAACGTTTTGCATGGTCTTGTGGATGAATTCGTCGCTCTTCTGGGTCGCGATGACGATAGCAGCTATCCCGGCTCCAATCATGGCGAGGATAACGAGGAGCGAGCACACGTTGTAGGTGATCAGACAGCCTTTGCTCCCAACACCGCCACAGAAGCCACAGCACGAGACGAGGAGAGTCAGGATTCCAATCCCCACAAACACGTAAGGCATCACTTGAGGCCAGTAGACGTTGAAGTCAAGTTGGTAGCTCTCGAAATTCCTTAGACTGGTCAGTTCGTTCAGCTTCATGGAATACCAGATCCCTCCGCCAGCAAGCGCCAACGCCGTGATGACGCAGACGATGCTCACTCCACAGAAGGTCATTTTCAGACAAGCGTTCGCCATGTTGACGTGTTTACTGTTCGAATCTTCGACAATGAATTGCTAGTAAGGAATCGCTATGGACCTTATATAAAGACTTGTGGCTTTACCCCAAGCGTGAGTCATATCATTAATAACTGGACTCATTTTCCTGAGAATTTTATGGCTACAATTTTAATGTCCGAGTTCGTTTAATTATGTACTATAGAGCTTCTATCTGTTTAGTTTTCGTTGTAACTTTGTTCCTAGATATTGTTTATGTTTCTATTAACGTTTCGTGGAGATATATTACCGCAAGGCATTGAATTTCTAACAGAACTAAAGTTTCTTAAATAGAATTTTAATATAGGAAAATCTGAGTCAAATGATAAATTTCCGAACATGGAATTTAAAATGTAAATGTATCTATAATACGATCAAGTTCAAACATTTATAGAAATATATAAAAATAATACAACGCATCATAAAGAAACAAAATGTAAAGACGCCATTTCGGGAGCATTACAAAAATACTTTTACAGATACCTTAAAAATTTAATACTTTATTAAGACGATGTTCTACAAGTATATTTATAAATAACCATACATTTGATAGCCACCGTCCTTCGCCTTCACCTTTTCGATTAGTATATTTATTTCTACGCATGAGAGTATAAACAAGGTCAAGTAGAAGACTTTTACTAGGTACTAACTTAAATAATCAATTACCACATTGTTTTTATTCCCTATGTTCTAAACACACTCGGCCATCTGATGCCTAAGTTTGTACTATGAGTATTAGACATGTGGATATTACATAACATCTAAACTATAATTAAGTATTTAAAAAAATATATTAAAATAAAAAACCAGACAGCTCTATCTACGTTTATCTATCTATGATCAAAATAAAAAAACGTGTCCGGTAAAACTTGATGCCTCGACTTAAAAACATTAGTATATTTCGTAGATTTACATATTTTTATCATTTCGAACCGAAAGCTACAAAGTCAGTTAATACATAATTGTCCGCCACACCCGAGAACAAGGTAATACTGCAGATATCGTCATTATTTATAATATAACAGATATGACAAATAGAGGGGTCAGAAAACAGGGGGGGACAGAAAGGGGGAAGGGGTTAATGAGGTTGGTCGAATTTACAATCCACACATAAAAAAGGACAGAGAATCGCTAAACCGCTGTGTTTTTCAAAAAATTATAACAAGTCTTAAAAGAGACATATTTCCTTCTTCTCCAGATTTGACTCTAGAATTAGTATTAAACTAATACAATACACTGGTAAACTGTAAATCTGTCAATAACTGTAACGACGACGTGATTGTGAGTATAAAAGGTTTTACCTGTCTATCTTTCATCTAAAGGCTCTAAAGTTGTTTAGCCTGAGGCACGCTTGAGGCGCCTAGTCCGGAAATATACTATTCATTCTATGCGTAACTATGACATGTCATGCGTGTGAGATGACGTATGACTCACTTCGTTTACTATATTAATGCGTCATACAATACGCAGAAAAGTATTGGCAGTCCCAAGAAACCATTATTTAATTCCGGAGCTATTACCATCTTACCATCTCTGTTAAGCAATTTAGCATTTACCGTTTAAAAAACGAATTCAACTTCAACCATCTTAACAATCTTTATTTCTACAGCTGCATGTTTAATTTTGTATTCATCTTGTTTGACCAACTTTATATTTGCTACGATAGCACGAGTATTTCCTTAATCAAATGTATATGTGATTAGTTTTTGTAGCAGCAATGCTTATGTTGGTAACTGCGATATGATATGAGTCATCTAACAAACATTTGTGGCGTTGTTTGTTCCGCAGAGTGATCTCGCTCACCCAGATGACTGATAATGATAAAAAGGCCTTGATTTCATTCAAGTTCAGTGTCTATTATACAATTACATCATCTATTTATACTTTGTTATCAGCGGTAGGTAGCTCTAGTTTTATTTATCAACAAAGCAAACGAGCTTCCTCGTCAAGTTCAAATATCTGGTTTTTTTTATTAGCCAATGTTGCAAACTTTATCTATTTCATAATGTACAGAAGCCAGCACATGCGGTTGTACATTCGCACTACCAAATTCACCCGTACCGCTGCAGAATACGGGCGCTCTCAAGGTCAACATGTCCAGCCGCATGTGCTGCCTACTGGTACATATTATATGGGCTTTAGTAGCCCTAAAATAAATAAAGTAAAACTAAACGAAAGATAGATGAAACAAATAGGAAAGGAAATAAATGATTTGCAAAAGCACAGGATACGACTAGCCATTGCCTAGTAGAAAAGTTAGATGAAAATTGTCTAATTGGACAAGAGCTATTTATAAATAAATAAAGAGGCCTTTACTCGTAGAGAGTAATTGAGTTCTTAGTTGAAATAAATTTTTAATGTAAGTTCAAAAATTATTTATCAGTTATTTGACTGTTAATTAATATAAATAAATAATATGTAATAAATTAAATAAATAGCTTCACATTACATCAAAATAATATTTGTGTCTTCATCATCATCATCATCATTGCTACTGTCAAAAAGCTTTATTCGAACTAAGATTAAGAAAACCATTTTTCAACGTCAGACCGAATAGTGCGTAGTACTAATATATCGTCGTTGCGCTTTCCAAGTTAGATATGTGCATTTTGCATAGTTTGCAGGAGAGCAAAAAAACGTATTACAGGCGCATTATTAGCAAAAACGCTATCGTTTAAACGCAAAAAGGTGTATAAAAAATCGTTACTCTTTGTCATTAGAATATTTTGGTGGTATCTGGTGAGTGTCCTGCGCTATAATTTTTTTTTCTAATTTTCAGGCACATGTAAGATTTGGTTTGGATCTCCAAAAATAATTATGTATTATCTGGGCACATATCAACTCTAGTTAATTAACGGGTTCTTCCTTTTTGGTTCCACTATGTGCATTGCGCACTAGAATATTAGAACATTCTGTGTTAACTTGTTGAATATAAATGGCCAACAATAAAGCCACGGACCCTGACGACAGGCCGAAATGTGGGCAAAACTCGGGGACGTTCCTATTTATGTATTTCCTACAGGCACTGTTCAACAAAATCGCTCATGAAAGCATTCCAGACGCGTCGAGGAAGCTTCTTGGTACCATTTTTCAAGAACAAAGGCGACGTAAGATTCTGCGGCAACTATAGAGCTGTAAAGCTGATCTCACACACTTTTAAAGTTTGGGAATGTGTGCTAAGGCTAAGAGGCACGTTCGACCGTTTCCCAAAGAGAACCCCGAATGGTACATAAAACTGGTAGTAGATAATCTGCTATTATGATTCCACAAAAATGTACGTTGCCCTGAATATCAGAGTTCATTACGGTTCGGCGTTGAGCCCCCCGCTCTTCAATATGGTGATAACTATCTAACGGCAGAAATCCAGCAACCTGCACCTTGAAGCATGCTATATGCAGACGACGTCTTCTTAATTGATGAAAATTCGCTTACATTATAGGCAAAACTAGAAAAGTAGATCGTCTCTAGAAAACGCAGGCCTTAGAAGAGCAGGGAGAAAACGAAGCATATGCCCTGCCTCTTCCCTGGTACACGAGCATAAAGAAGATCAAGCTTCAAACTCTACCCTGAACACTGCAGACCACTTTAAATGTTCTTCTTTGCAAGTCGATAACTAACCTTCCTTTTTCATATTTGCGGCCTAGAAAATAGCCACTTCAACTGCATTGTGTGAGGCGTTCATTAGGTTCTGCTGAGAACAGGTGGCAGGGCAGTTAAGACAGGTCACCAAGTGGGTCATGGATTGTACCGATCCACACATACAGTCCAGTCCAGGTTCGGGTCACTGGAGAGCCCCCACCTGAACATGTTTTCTTGCTCCGGGCAACCTGGATCCGAAGTCTATTTAAAGACTTCCACATTAACCACGGAAGGCTGCGTATGGCCGGAAGGCTCTCAGAGAATGGAACAAAAGCGTCTAGAAGCGGTATACGAGCTTGCCACATACTGCATCTAGCTTAAAAAGGGTTCGGCTGTGAGAGGGACGACGCACTTTAGAAAGCTCTCGGTCTTTACAACTAAAGCCAGTATGTAGTTCACCGGTCATTACCTGACGCACAAAGTTGAGGATTTTTTTATATAATACTAGATCCGTTCTTCTTTACGGCTGTGAAACATCGTGTAGTAAATGCCTGCGGTATATATTAGGCATCTTTTGCCTACGAACCATTTCTAACGCAAAACTGTGGAGAAAAACGAGTCAAAAAGATTAGTGAAGAGATCCTAGAGCGAAAATGGCGTTGGATTGGGCATATTTTTAGAAGGGCGGATTGTGATCCTTCCAAACGAGCGTTTTATCTGGAAAGCCACGGGAAGATGGAAACCCAGAACTACTTGGCGCCGCTCGGTGGAAAAAGAAACTGCATCCATCGATTACTGCTGGAAAGATCTGGAAGGTGCAGCGCAAGATAGAGATCTTTGGAAGACTACACTAAGAGCTCTACGTCCCTGCTGAGGAATAAGTATATAGCAGTATCTGCAAAATACTAAAATAATTGAAAAACAAAACATTAAAATTTATAGCGCTTTTATAGCGCTTAAAATTTATAACGTTATTATTTCAATATCAGTTATTTTTACGATTTGATAGTATACCTTATATATTTATAAATACCTATGTACTTTATTTTATGTTCTTGTTTTCCATATTTTTATCTTATTAATTATTACATTATTTTAATTAATACTTTATCATAAAATAAAAACACAGGTCCATTATTTATTATCAATTTATTACCCTATTTTTAAAATTGATTAAAGGTACTTATTGTTGTTATCATGGCCAAAAAATAAAATAAAAAGATTAATTTTTAAATGTTCCACTAATGAGCTTAAATCCTCACAGAGATATTATTCTAGAATTAGATCGTCTGTTCCTTTTGTTGTTTGACACGTGAATTAGACAGACGAACTTTAGATTAGGAATTAGACTGTTAATTTCAGAATTAATACCAACGACAGACTAAATCAAAACTACAAATTGCCTTAGAAACTCCTAATATAAGTATACCGGTAATGTCCGAAAAATCGGACGTATTGTAATGGGAACCCTACGTAAAATTAATTAAATCTCTTTCTTTACGTTAACCCGGAAGAGAGACGACACTGGTAGAGTTAGCGGTAGAGTACCGTAAAAAAAAGAAAAAAAAAGAAAGAGTAAACACATTTATTTAAATACCGTGTTCCAGTGAAGCTACAGCTCGGATGGGGCTTGCCAGCGTGATGTGTCTTTTTCAACGATGACGCTCCTATGACTTGTCGAGCCTACCCTACCACCTGCAGGCGTAAGGATCTTTCTAGTGACCACGGATAGCGCTTCATGTGTGGCAAAGTACTGGTCTCGCTGAGTTAATTCGATTAGAAGGGAAAAATGCACATAAAACGATTGTTTGAAATCGCAAACGACCCTACTTCCCAACTGTTCACCAATTTCCCCAACCTTCAACCCTTATTATGGTCTTCTACCTCGAACTCTTGCTTACGCTTAGTTAGCCTTACGTTGGCTGATCCATCTGCCTGATGGATGATGCTGACTAGCATAGTATTTGCAGCAATTAGTTAGTATGACTGACACAGTAAAGATATCGGCAGGTAACTTTTGAGATCATCTCAATGCTTTCTGAGTTTCAACAGTGCAACAGCTGTAGCTTTTGCCCCAAAGACGTGGAATCTAAGCAGAAATTAAACAGGGTTAAAATAAACCAGTAGCCAAGAAAAAGAAATGGGTTCTTGGTTCTATTACTGATCGACAGAAATATTACCTGCACTCGCTTTGCTATATTTGCTGGGTTGCCAGCGTTTGCCAGGTTACGAAGTCAGCCATCTTGGTCTTTTTTTTTTCGTTTTCAAGTCTGGCCAAGGTTTCCAATAAGATTTACTAGCGCGCCGCCTCTTAATCTCCAACCGTTCGTTCCGGCCGCTGTAACTTTCCATTCCGACCTGATGTTCTACATCTCTTATTTGTTTACAAGGTTTTGTAACACCCACAACATTTCTGCCATACATTATCACCCCTTAATACCACTGTTTTGGGACTAATTTGGTCTTGCAGATAGTTCCATCCAAGTATATACCTTTGTCTGCCGTGCATGCAATTTTATTTTTTTTAACCCATTTTTTATCAAGTAAGTGCCATAAAAGTTATATGTTTGTAAAGCCTGTGAATGTTGCTACCAGACCATATTTTTTTTGTATCGATACCATTCCCATGGAAAAAGTAAACGACGTTTATGTGGAAAAATTTCATTCGTGTTTTGCGAATTTTGTCCTATAGTTTAGTTTTTTTGTATGGCAACCCTATTTTATAATTCCAAAAATGAATTATACGTTAATGAGTTATCTGAAAATGATACCCAACTTGTCATGGTACATACGGTTTTTGAGATATAAGTGTCAACAAGAAGGGGGGCAAAATCCAACTTCACCCCCCTCCCCCCGGCTTCAGAGAGGGTACCAGTCATGGGTCCCAGTGGATTTCTACTCAAATCCACCTATTCTAACACCATGCCAAGTTTCATCCACTGGTCCAATTTTACATGGTTCCCATACATTCATTTGCACTAAGTAATACTAAGTAGGATAGCCCACCCCAAATAGACATGGGTTTTCCCAAAAAAAATTGTCGGAAAAAGAAGACTACTTATATTATGTAAAAAATGATGCCACCAAACCGCAACAATATTTTGCCATCTATTTACCTAAAAATTGCCTGCTAGAGATGTCTACCTCAGCAACAAGGCCCGTTGACCTACCAATTTTTATTTCTATGTTTTGGTATTACTTATTTATTATTATGTTTTGGTTTGAATAAATAATATTTGTATTCGTAAGCAGCCAAAAAGAAAGAGATAGGTCTGGTAGAAAAACCGTTTATACCAAAGGTTTACCCTTGTAAAAATACACTACCTAAATGTACCTATCACTAAAACCTTATATGTAATTTTATATTGAAACTACAAATTGATAAGTGAACGGAAAATCTGACATGTGCATTTCAACTTTGCAAAAATCACGATATGTGCTCAATGAGCACTTGTCAGTTCAGTTTTTCTAATTTACCTACATATCAAAAATTAATCTCCGGATCTAAGCGGAATTTTAATTCTGAAAAGAATGGAGCAAAAAAAATTTTTCCCTAAAATTGCACATATCCGGATTGGAAAGCGCAACGACGATATAATATTCTGTGCTAATAATAGCAGGGCCCATCAATGCCCATCATGGTCCAAGAAAACAAGGTCTTACAATAATTAGACCACGGATTGAGACAAGCCTACGTCATTTTGCGCTGTTCATCCTTGTCTATTACACGCATTCGACAAGGATGAATAGGCAAAATGACGTAAAATGACGAAGGCTCGTGTCAGTCACGTGGTCTAAATTGTAAGACCTTGTTTTCTTGGACCATCTCAGAAAAACGAAACGAAGCGCGGCTTTCCAATTCCAACCTCTTTGGGGCCCATACTTAGCCCGCGCACACCTTTGCGATTGTCACTTCATCTGACGTCATTTGTCTACGCTCCATTTTCCGGTTCTTGGTCGTCATTCGAGTTTTTTTTTGTCCCAACAACGGCCATAACTTGTATGTGTCGTCGTTGCTTGTAGAACACCAATAAAATATTTAACATTATACAAATACAATGTGCCGCGCCTACAAATCTTGAGATTTTCGCGCATATTTTTTTAACATATTGCATTTTCCTAAGATTAAAATGTACAAAATACAAAATTTAAAGTAAGTAATTATCTTTTCAAGTGATAAACTTTTAAATTTGTTATAATCTGGAACAGGAATTGCAAAAACCGCCTGCACTGGTGTTCTCACAATGTTGATTAAGTCTACCATGACAAAATAATATGATTGAACGAAGGAAGTTTTATGGGTAGATCTGTTCTCACTTTTCCTTCCAATGATGAAGATGGTATTACCGAGACATGATACATTACAATTATTATGTATACTAACCGTAGCACTGTAAAGATCCAATCCAGTCAAAGCTAAGGAAAGTGAATCATTGAAGTCTAGCCCTCCTATTTCCTCCTAACCTAACATTTACTTTTAAACAATATTCTGTCCCTTTCTGACACTTCTGTCTATAGACTACTACTAACAGATATTAAAAGTGTTGGAAAGGGACATAAATATTATTGTGTAACATAAGCAACGTTTATGGAGTATAATTCGTGACAAAACTTGTTATGAAAAGCTTGACGTACTAAAACCTACGTAGCAACTTAATCATTAGAATCCGAGAGATGAACTTTGCGACCAATGTGATATGAAAAGAAATATTGTAGAAAAGTATGTTTTCATAAAGTGAATCATAGATGTATCCTACTAATCTTTGCTACTAATATTATTATAAACGCGAAAGTTTGTGAGGATGGATGTATGGATGTGTGTTACTCTTTCACGCAAAAACTACTGAACTGATTTAATGAAATTTTACAATAATACGAGTATAGCTTATACATCAGAATAACAAATAGACTATAAATTTATAAAGATATTGTGTATATTGTCCACAATATATCACGATACTACATTCACTTTACAATGTTTATTATTGTTTCGACGTGGTTATGTCATGTTGGTTCCTCGATGGACTAGAAGGAAGAGTCCAGTAAAAAAAGTTTTTTACCGTGAGCGGAGCTGCGGGGTGGAGAGCTAGTGTACCTAATAGTACCTACCCATATAATTATGTATGTATACCTGAGACTGACAATGTTTAGTCATATCGGTAGAAGGGAATTACTTATATTTTCCTCAACTTTTGCCTTTAAACACAAAAAAACATACATATTTCTATATAACGAGTGTTTTTATGTTTCTGTGTGTGGCGCCGTAGCTCCCACAAGGATAACCCGGTTTTGATCCTGTTTTTTATTTGAAGGAAAATAAAATTAAGAGTATTTTAGCGATTTAGCTTTTTAAACCGTCTTTTTCAGAATGATGAAGGGCTCTCAATAGTTTTCAAAAGTGTATCCGAACTAAAATGTTGGTGTCCTGTTTCTCTAAAATAATGGAGTCTACCAGATGCATAATAAAATTACATAATCTTCAATATTATTATATTACAGCAAAATTATCATCGGAATGTGCTGTGGCTGGGATTGTTGACGTTTAATTGTATTTCATTACACTACATGTCATCATCTCCACTGCAATGTGAGCAATCGGACCTAACCGCAGGAACTCGGAAAACGGATACTATATCAGTATTGATACTAGTCGGTGCAACCGCAGCCATCTTTGATTTACCTGTTATCGAATAAAATAAGCGCCCTCGCTGGTTTACATAAAGGAAATTCGAAATTACGTTTGTTATTTGTGGAAATACTGTCACTTACTTTTTATTCATCATCATCATAATAATATGTGTGGTCAATTATCTAACTCAGCCATTCTCAAAGTGTGCTCCGCGGAACCCTGGGGTTCCGCGATACTTATGTAGGGGTTCCGCGAGAATTTAGAAAAAAAGGTCATGTGTACAATTCACACGTGGTAGAAGTGAAACTTTAAACAATTTTGGCTTTTAGACGAATGAAATATTTCGGGAAGAGTATTAATAATGGTAGCTTTTAGTAATGATCATAGTGATACAACAACACTTCCTCGCAGAGTGTCCAATGTTTTCGATGTCCAGATGGGAGATTATAGGTACAGACAGGATAGAAATGAACGAATTAGCTGAACCAACAACGTTAGGAAACATCTTAAAGATATTGTAGGGCTACCAGTAAGTTTGAAGGGATGACGCAGGGGCAGCAGTAAAACCAGAGCACCTTGATGGTGCCATGATGCTCAGTAGAGGCAGAACTACTACTCTTCGCGAACCTGATAGAGGAGGGAAAACTGTAGGGCAAGCTCTCAAAACCCTCGGGTGTAGGGCGGCCTGGGGCGGTGCGGCGAGCTTGCGGGGTGGGGGCCCGGTAGAGGCACCTAGCCGACACCGTGGCCATCCGCCCGCGGCCCGTCCGTCCGCACTCCGCGCATCCCCGGTTACCGTACTTGCGACTGGGGGCCAAGGGAAGCGGACTGCGCGATACATTTTTGAAGGCGATGCGCGCGAATAGTAGGGAAAGCTTAGGTACTACAAACGGATGAATGGCATCATCAGGCTGGGATTAGGGGTAAAATAGTTCCTATACCGGGAGCTGATCACCCTTCTGCGCCACTCACAGACGTCCCCCACATAGATAGTGATACAAAGTTTGATATCTCCCCGATATCTACTTGTGACTGTTACATTGTACTTTTATTATGCTTATTATTAAGAATACACTTTTGAAAACTGTTGTTTTATTGTAGGGTTCCGTCAAGTATTTTGCTTTTCAAAAGGGTTCCGTCACCAAAAAAGATTGAGAACCGCTGATCTAACTCATGCAGGATGATTTGCCTGATTTTTTTATCTACTTATAGTTTCTGTTGGTATGTAAATAGGTAAGTACCTACTTCGTTGAAAATAAAACAACATAGTCCCGTCTTAGTTTTCCGAGCTATCTCCGAGATGGAAATTTGGATCAAGCTTACCGATATTTCGACTAAGTTAGGTACACCGATGATTCAGGTCTTATTTTTTATTATTTTTAATTGACCTAGGATTGTGTTGAAAAGGTACAACCAATCAAGCTTCACCGGACTTGCGGTGGGCTCTACCCTACCCCTGAGTCATGTACCAACGCATCTAGGGGCGGTGAGAAGGGGCAAAGGACCACGGCCTCAAGCATCGATACAGAAAAACATCGTGAAGGAGATGATGCGAGGCGTGGCGACGACTCCTGAGGAGCTCCGTCTATGATTATTAATTTTGATTTTGATTTTGGGCGCGCCCTCACCGGTGGGTATGGGCATAGTTACCTGAAGGGTAATTTTTACCTGAAGGGTCATTCAGGTCAGTTCTACTGTTGAAGTAGTTTTACTGGTGAAGAAGATAAGTAGGTACTCTGCCACAGTTAAGTATAGCTATCCTCGAGCGTGCTGGTGGTAGACCATTCTTGATAAAGCTAACTAAGCCTTTCTCCTAATTCTTATGTTATAGAGGCAGAGCCTCCCACGCAACGACTCTTTGATGAAGTTTTCCATATAACACTCTCTCCCCGCCCCTACACGCTTTCGTATATGGCTATTTTGGGGTAGAGACCTCCACTCCCCCGCAAGTCCGGTAAGCTTGATACGTCGATATAAACATTATATAATTAACACAAAAAAGTGCAAAGACTACATAAAGCAATATATTAAACATTGCAACAAAATCCGAGAGGTGAACGACCATGAAACACATCACGTCCCTTTCACTCGCACGTACCTTCAGACACGATGCAGTGGCCACGACGCGTGAGCATTCATTTCACACGTTTTTGTTTGCAATTGACATACACTCACAGTAATGTGGGTAGCTTTTTAAAAGAAAGATCAGTGATGATATACACAATGTCAAGTACAACTCTACCATGGATAGAGAAAGAAGCCTAAAACATGTATACTATTTAACAAATATGGAAGACGTTTTTTTAACGTCCTATCTCCATAGTAGTTGTTAATTCTAGGAACAATGAATTTTCCTGAGGACATTTCCCTACAGTAGTAGTTGTTATTAACATTTAAAAATAGTGAATTGCCTTAAACAAGCTTCATCTGTCACATCTTTTAGAAAACGTTTTACGTTAGAAAGATATATTTATTAGGTACTATAAAAGTTATTAATTAGCATCAAAATTATCCAATAGTGCCTACCTACAGGTACCGTACAGATTCACCAATAGCCGCCAATAGGTGAATAAGCTTTAGAGCTTTCTTTAGAGTTGTTTGTATCTCTTGATTTCTTCACATAAACAAAAATCGTCAAGTCAGGCGTCGTCAAAGAGAAATCAAATTTTATAAGACCATTTCGGAGGTCTTTATCTACAGATACCAAGAATTTAGACTCTGAAACTTTCACTATTAAGGTAGAGTTCATGGTATCATCGATCTTGTGTATGGAAACAGCTAATTAGACATTACATTTTTACAGTTGGAATCATTAAGAATACACTGGTTCTCGGCAATACCACAAAAGGAAAAAATACCAGTTCGAAGCAGTCAAAACAGATATCGCAAAATTAAAAATCTAATAAAATTGCATCACTTCATGGTTCCGTATTTTTAGCTCCGAGTACAAGGCCCATATTTACCAATCAACCGTCAAATAATCATCCAATCAGGACTGTGTTATTTACCTCCAATTTCAGCGCGTTGTTAACGTGACCAACTACCAGTTTAACTTGACCTTTCGCATTAATTCTTTTTTTAATTTGTAATGTTCTATTTCTACTTTTTTAAATATTCTTTAATGTTATTATTTTAAAACATTTCTGTCTTCTTCGGCAAGAATATTCTTGCGTTTTATTTTTGCTTTTGTAGAGTATGCCTTTGATTTTAACAGAAAACTTAAGTGTCAAATTAAAATGGTCGGCATGTGTGTGTACTAGAATAGTAATAGAAGTAACCTTGGATAGTCTTCCGTAGATAATCATCCGGTTACTTACTCGTACGCTTGTACATGCAAAGACTTTTGGATGAGAAAACTTTTGAGTTTTCTATGTCACATTCAAAGTCGTACGTGATGCGACTCCATTTATGGTCGTAGCTGTTTTATATCATGTTACTGAATTTCAATGAAGTAAAAGTAGGTCATTGTGGAATAATACACTTAAAAATAGTATTTCTTCTCATATTAAATAAGATAACAAATTAATAACCATAACATTCATAAAAAAATCTTTGCCCAGACCAAAAAAGTCTCACGTATAAATATGAGGTTCTTCGATAGTTCTACTTAGCAATAAAGCTGCTCTTTATACACTTGTACTATTATGTTTTTTCTTATACTTTTTGTGTGCGATAAAGAATAAATTCAAATTTTCATTAAACTTCAGTCACGTGACCGGCCACTTTGTACGACAAGTTGAATTTTAACTGCTTTTTTAATGTTCCTTATTTCATTTTCTTTTTATTTTTGTTTTTTCTGGCCTGGATCCAAGTCCTTTCAGCCGTATGCCGTATTCAGAGTTAGAGAAAAATGTTCAGTATCATGAGTATTGAGTATAGAGCACTCCATTATAATAGACCACCAGTGACCATCCCTGTCTTCCTATTATTTCGATGGTACTACCACTATGTTGCCGATAAATAACCAGTTAAATTTCACGGTGTATTTCATGTATGAATGAAAGACAGAGGTCTTTTATTTACTTACCTAAAACGTTTGAATAACGTTTACAAATTTTTCCTCAGTCGATGTTTCACCTATGAGACCACGGTCCATGCATGTGGTTTTCCTAACGGTAGTGGGACAGCGGCAATTGTAATGATGATTTCAAAACAAATCGTAAGTGTGACGCAAGTTGTAAGAGAGAAGGATAAACAACCGCAAGGATAAACAAACGCAACAGCAGCAATCAAAACAAAAGTAATAAGCTCACCCTATTTCAGAAGGTCACTACAAAGTCGCACTTTTATTATTAAGTCTAAAGAATTTAAGATTTTTCCCTGGTGTCTAAAAAAAAATTTGAGAGGAGATATTTAAAAGAAGAATTTAATTTAAGCATTTTAATTCCCAAGCAAGCAGAATTTAATTCCCATGATCAATTTGACCAATTAGGTCATCATATGGTATAAAATCAAGTTTATTATATCTTAATGTCAGCAAATAATATAGTCAAAATAAAAACATCACAGTCAAACTTAATTAAATATATCATTCAGTGCGTCTCCGCAAGACATAGTACCCAACATACTGGCGGCGTTCCCCCTCTGAATGGCCAAACTAATTCGTTGGCCGAGGAAAGCGCCGGCCTTGCGGTCACCAGTAGCCTTGCAAAGACGCACCGAAAGATCCCCAATAAAAGATTTCGCTTGAGGTCCCCAAGGACCCAGCGTCTCAAAACCTATTGGCGCGAAAATGTAGCAGTCGGATAATTCCGCGTACTTTCACTCCTTCAAGGTCTCAGCAGCCGCCGCAGCCGCACCCGCCCGCGAACCGGTCGCCTGGACATGAGATGCGGCCAAAGTGTCAACGCACGTGACATCCCATACCAAGCACCTACCCTGCTGCCAAGGAATGAGTGACACGCCGTCGGGCCTCTTGTCGTCAGAACGAACAATTCCGTTTGGTTCTAACTTTGCCGGAACGTTCGCTGAGACAAGAGCCCGACGAATGACATCATTCAAGGCTGAATGGCGGGGTATACGGCCAGCGCTTCTGCGGCAAGACAGACCGTGGTGACCACGCTCATCAACCGTAGCGCCGCAGCCGCACTCATGAGGCTGATTAGTCCTAAGGCCCAAAGTCATCATATTAAGTAATATTTAATTAAAGTTAGTTCAATGGAAAGTTTTCCAGTAACAAATTAATAAAAATAAATTTAAACAAGTCTCATTTAAAATGGTGGTACATGAATAAGTACTCGTACACACACAATAAATTTATTTAATAAATGTATTATAATGAAAATACTGGTAAAATTGGCTATCGGCGGCGGCGCTGCGCATCTAATATGGTCTATTCTAATCTAATGACGGTGTACCACAAAATCGACCTTCATTTACAAATGTTAAGAAAAAAAGGAAAAATTTGCAATGGTGGTGTTGAGATCCTGGCTTTGATGCGTGTTACAAATACAGTCTATGTTGAACTTATTAGACCAAATAAAATAAAATGAAACTTAACGTCAAAGTTTGATAGCGCATTTCAGGCCTCGGGCTTTAATAGGTCGATCCTTCTTATGAAGTCTGTGACGTATAATATTGTTTACATCACGTAATGCGCCGTTTACTTCTGCAATGAAATGTCCGTATCGTACTTCGTACTTACTATAATTTCTAGCGCTGATTCAGGCGCACCAAGCGCTAAGCTATTCTAATCACCCGACTGCTTTTAAAACCTCATTACTTTTCCCTTTTTAATACTACTACTCTCTCGTCTTTCCCTGAGTTGTTGCACGTTTTATATATATCGTCATGTATGATGCATCGTTAATAGATTGAACACTTTATGTGGCAATGCTTACAAATCAAAACAAATACATAATTCTGACCTAGGCCTCCGATAGTAACCACCGATCCACGTTGAATACCAAAAATATGTGTATTTATTTATGCTTTCTAATATAGATCCGGGCGGGGCACATAGCCCGTCAAACCGATGGCCGTTGTTGGAGCAAAAAAAAACAGGTTCTTCAATGTCAGTTTTGTGCCGAAAGACGGTGGACCGACGATCATATTTATTATTGCCACTCACACATTTAATCCACAGCAATATAGTGGGGGTGGCGGGAAGCCGCTGGCTACGGGACAAGCAGGACCAATCGTTGTAGGAAGCTGTAGACATCTACAAGCTGAAATGGTGATAATCATGAAGAAAGAAAAAAAATTGACGCGCGTAATTTTTTTTCTTCCTTCATGGTGATGATGATGATTTATGATGTGATAATATGTCAGCTGTCAATTTTTTATGAATGTAGGCTGCTTCTACAAGGACTCCCAGAAACCCCTACAGACATACAATATTCTTGACTCGACAATACGAATATTCTTTAATGTCACCAAATACAGAAATACAACGCACTTACAGAAAAACAGGAGTCAAAAGGCGGCCTTATTGCCAAGATAGTAATTTCTACGGCAACCTTTGGGCATGGAAATAACGTAGGTGAAAGGTATGCGGGTTGTTGGGAATACACAGTACATTATAGAGTAGACGTATGAAAATAAACTAAAATTTAACTTAAACTAATATAAAAAAAATTCTTAAAAGTGATTAAAAAATAATAAAAAATACTTAAAACTATAATAATACATATGATATCACATACTGAAGGAAATACCATTACAAAACCATAATTCAAGAGATCAAGTGGTATAAATACGAGTATTTTGTTGCAAAATTAGCATTACTTTCTCAGAAGATACTTCATAATAATTATACTAATTATTCATTAACTTGAAAATGGCTACCACGTGGATGTAACGTAACATTGATTGACGTGTTTATCCAATTTGCTGTGTGTGTGTAGTGAGGAAAACAATAGAATTATTATGAACATCTCAGCAAAATGGAGACAATATAATATATATTGCAAGTCATCAAACCGACCCAGTGGTCAACCCGAATAGGTAGGTTATATGATTCGGTTGAGGTTTGTTTTGTATACTAAACACATCAGATTTTTATTACGTCAGTACAATATTACAAATTCCAAGCCAAGCCAAGAAGGTATAGGTAGGTGAAAAGCGAACCTATATTCGCGGGAAAAGGCGGGGACGATTTCCGAGTTTACATGCATCTGAATAAACAGATTGCGCCCGCTTTCTATGTGACAGGCTGATTATAAACTCGATGTTGTGGTCCAGATCCTCGCCCTTGCTTATATCGTCTGGGATATCGCGGTTGAAGCTTTCTTTTACGCTGGACCATGCTACGTCATCAGCGATGGAAGATCAAATAAAAAAAACGCTCCTGTACGCGGTATAGGCACATTATCAGTATTAAAGAATACTAGACGATTAGGTATAAATTTATTATTGCGTTGCGTTTTCATAATAATATGTAATACTTTCTTCAACTATGATTTCGTTTTCTTTGAGCTGTTTCTACACTCTTATGTTGTTTGGGAGACATTGCTACTTACAAAAAGGCGGCTTTGTTTTCCTAGTAAAGTCATGTCGTAGAAGAGTTTTGTCGGAGATCAGTAATATGGAATTAAATGATTTAGGACTTGAGTGCTGTCGAAATAAAGGTATGTCGGAACTTTATAGTGTCGAAGTTATATCTTGTCGGAAAACCGTTTGTCGAAGTTAAATTTTCGACTCTTGTTTTATTATTTTTTTTTAATCATATTATTTCGCATTACTTTTTGACTTCGACAAGATCTTAAAAAGATCTTAAGAACAATCATTTGTGCACCCCGTTATGGCATACCATTCTCTATCTTTCAAAAGACCAACAAATAAATTGTATCACGTAGTCGTGTATCCAACGAGGGTAATGTAATAATATAGTGAATCATTGACTACTGCGCAGGCGACATACAATGGGAAACAAAGATACCATTATGGCTACTCACGCATGCGCCATGCTGACAAATATCAGCGCAAAGCTATGTGGGTCATTTCATAATGCCAAATAACATCGCGTGTCTGACACTGATAAAGATGCTTGCTTGCTTTTTTTTTAATTGACCTATGATCGAAAAAGTACGACGAATCAAGCTTCACCGGACTTGCGGGGGAGCGGTTGGCTCTACCCTAAAGTAGTATGTACTAACGCGTCTAGGGGCGGCTCAAGGGAGCCTCGAATTTAGGCCTAGCGCGACGCCTGAGGGGCTCCGTCTCTGATTATTAGTTATGATTTTGGTTTTGGCCGTGCCCCTGCCGGCGGGTACGGGCATTGTTACCTGAAGGGTAATTGTTACCTGAAGGGGATTGCTTGTTTATCTTCTAGGTTTTGAGGATAATCTACCTCACGACAAGAACCATGGTGTCAAACTACATCATTCTACCTACGTCACAGAGATCAAAAGAAGCATCAAACTATTAGAGCCCTGTTACTGTAGGTTAGATTCAGAATATATCACACACACACACACATCAAATCACTATTAAACACTTTTTTTTAATGCGGTTGGCACGACTGCATTGAAACTGCAAGTCAATCTGAACAAGTCGGTGTAACTGCACGATGACTACACATCTACTGCAATCGAACTGCAGTTTGACGTTGTATTTGACGTACAGTTTCATTACTATTGAGTCATTAAAAAATCCATCTGTCCAGTCTAGAGCCTAAATTTCACTTATTCATCAGTAAACAATGTTTTGAAAGTCGTCAATCCGATTATTCATCCCAACACGAAGGGTAATGCATCAGAGTACGTTTAGGTATATTTCATCGGTTTAAATATCCATTCACAAAATTGAATTGTCATTCCATTAACTGAAAACACCATTGAACGGTCATTTTAATTCAATTGCATTTTTTTTATAAAATTACTGATTTTTTTTTAATACTTTAGTAACTAACCTAACTAACGTCTGTTTTTTCACTGACGAAGCAAGATTCATCAAACTGCTTGTTATAAAGAACGTTACTTTCATCTTAAACCCCTCGCACAAAATCAATACCGCGTTTTAGAACTCAATAAAGATGGCCAACGTGTATTTGAAACTGGTGTTTGGGGTAGTGAGTGTGGTTTGCGCTTTATCTGCAATAGGCTTGGCGGCCGGAGGGATCTACTACTCGCTGAAGCTAAAGGAAGTGACAGAGCTGAGGAATTATGAAGCCTATCAGTTGGATACCACGATCAATTGGACAGAGGTAAGAAATACACCTCAACAATTCAAACTGAACTATTTGTAACTTAAATCATAGGAGATGTACAATAGCCAGCGCATGCGGCTGGACTGTTGACCTTAAGAGCGCCCGTATTCCGTAGCAGCGGTAGGGGTGAATATCGTAGTGCGAATGTCCAACCGCATGTGCTGGCTTCTGTACTTTAAAGTTAGCACAGCATATCGGTAGACTCGTTTCAAAATTAAATCACGGAGATAACTCGGAAAAAAATTGTTAACATTAGAATAGCATTCAGAAATTAACATCAATAATTACAAATACTTGTTTCGAAATAAACATAATTGAACTTCAAATACTTTATACATATTTAAAATAAAAAATTGTGAGCCAAAGAGGCTTATGATAATAGCCCAAGATCAAGCCCATAATTTATTTATTTTTTGCATTCATGATTTCTGATTGAAATTAATTTAACATGTCTTCTATTTACAAAAGAACATAAATCGATACTAAACGCAACTTGCAAATAGTTCAGCACAGACTCTTAAGTCAACATCAGCTCATTCAGAACAAATGCCTCAATTCCATTTTATCTGTTTCATCTTCAGGTCCTACCGTACATCTTCACCGGTATCGGCGCCTTCGGTCTCCTCATCACCGTCTGCGGCCTGTGCAGTTCCTTCGCTTCCAACAGGTCCTGCCTCATCACCTTCAACGTCTGCGCTGTCTTCGTCATCATCGGCATGATCGCTGGAGGAGCTATCGCCATCCTGCTTGCTCATAAAACAACTGAGGACTACTTAGAAAAGACATTCACAAGTGCCTTTGTAGAAGCAAAGGTTAAAGACGATGTTAAGTTCAGGTTCTCCGGTTTGGAAAGAGACTTGCATTGCTGTGGTGTTTTTGGGCCTGAAGATTATCCGCAATCGCAGAAGCTTCCAAAATCTTGTTGTCAAGAAGGAACAGATTGTGAGAGGAGAATAAACCAACGAAATGGTTGTGTGAAGGTGAGATTCATGCATTTTGTATTTTCTTTGCCACAATGATAATCTTAATCTTCTGAGTAACGCATAGGTTAGGGATTCAATATTTTTGGAAATGTTTACCAATTGATAATAATATAATGCTTGAACACTTGAAATTTTTTTATGAAAGAGGCATCGTTTATTTTACGTATTCGTGAAAAGATTCTTTGGGATAGTTGCTCAAACAAAACAAAAGACTGAGTATGTACTTTCAGTATTTCTTACCCTTTGTATGTATGGTCACGTTCTTAAATCCAGTTATATCACGTGCATCTATACTTTAAATTAACTTTTTTCCCAAAAACATTCAAGACATCATTTGAGGTAAAACATTTGAGTCCCGTACACTGTATCAGTAACACACAAAAATAAACAAGAGTTTAGGAAAAAAGTTATTTGAAAGTATAAAAATGTTGTCATCTGCTTGCAACAAAGAAGATTTTTTAATCTGCTATGTTCATAAATATTGTTCAACGCTGTTATAGCGGCACTACCCATAGCCTGCTCTCAACCACCAAAGGTTAGCTGGTAGAAAATGCTCTGTAGCATTAAGTTCGCCTTTGTACAGATTTTTTGTGCAATAAAGTATTTTCATTCATTCATTCATTTCATTCATTCATTCATTCATTCATTCAAGATTATATTATATTTTTTGTTTGGTCCCCAGGTTTTCCACGCTATGACGAACCAAGTCATCTACATAGGAACCGGTGGCTGCGGACTGGTTGCCCTTCTGACCTTCATCAGCTCTGTTCTGTCCTTTATACTTATTAGGAGACTAGCTTCTAAGGACATTGATTAGGCATTTAAGAAAAAAATATGAATTAAATATACACCGTGAAATTTAACTAATCAATTTAAAAAAAATGGTAGTACTCATAGAACTGAACAAGAAACATAGGAAAGGAACTCTTACCATAATAATACAATATATTTTATTTACACCCAACGAAAAAAATACAGAAATATAAATACAGTAAATTCATGATACAGAAGTCAACAGGCGGCCTTATTGCTAAAGTAGCAATCTCTTCCAGGCAACAAAGAAAGAAAAATCAAAACGGAAATTAAATAAACAAAATGTGATATTTATAAATACATGCACTAAAAATGCTTCATAAGTTTGAAAATTATAGACGTGTTAAATATTTATGTGTAGCAGCCATAGATCTTCAAAGACATTTCTACTTTAAAGGAAAGTCCCACGTGGAACTTTGATTGCAGCGAAACATCTAAGTTATAGTGTTAAAATTATAGTAGGTATACCCACCTAAAAAAAATGTACCTATACCTACTTTATTATTTTAGTTATAAGTAAGAAATATTACCTTAATTTATACCTAACTAGTTTTCCGCCCCAAATGTTTCCCGTGGGGAAGAGGTATTTTCCCGCGGTAGAAAGTAGACTATGTGTTATTCTGATGTATAAACTACCTATATTATTGTAAAGTTTCATCAAATCTGTTTAGTCGTTTAGGTGTGAAAGAGTAACAAACATCCATCCATCCATACATACATCCATCCTCACAAACTTTCGCTTATATAATTTGTAGTAGGATTAAGTAAGTTTTAGTATTTGTAAAAAGTGTAAATTTACCCAGTAACTGTATTAAAATAATAATAATAATAGTTTATACAATTTGTACTTTGTTAAAATAAAGGAATTGATAGATATTATTTGGTATGATTTCTTACAATACCTACTAAGAAACAAACTATAATTTTTCCTCTTCCTACTGATGCTCTTAAATTTTAAACTTTTATTATAACTTCTATAAATACCTATGTCTCATTAAATAAATATATTACTTGACTTTTTTAGCTTAAATGTGTCTTAAGTCGAGCTAAAGCGCCCAAGCGCCAAGCCTAAGCTTCTAATCCAAGCTAATCATTTTAATAAATCAATCCAATTTATACTACCAACACTTTTACATAGAGCTCCTCAGTGCTCGCTTATCGTGTGGGTTTTGAAGTTAAACCATCTAACAAGCCCTGGGCACCAGAGTTCTGGTTTTCAAATTATTAACCAGCCAGCCAGCTCCACATTCTTCACAAAACTACACGAGACAAGACATGCCAAATACGACAGTGTAGAGGGAGGTATCTTCCTACATTCGTGTTGTCTCACGTATATTGTTCTTCTTTCGACAAAAGTTTTGGCTCTCTGTAAAACTCCAGACTGTAGAGGACTTTATAAGTGACGCGATCATGCCTAGATAATACTTATAAGTTTTATTTTATAAAGGGCGTGCGAGGGGAGGGTAAGACGCGCGGGACTTTTTTTTTAATTGACCTATGCTTGCGTCGAAAAGGTACGACCAATCAAGCTTCAATGGACTTGCGGGGGAGCGGAAGACTCTAAATTCCAGCGCCACTTCCGCCGCACGCTGGCTTCTTTCGCAATTGTTTTGTAAGCTTCATAACATCTCCCTGTGCCCATCAAAAGTTGCTCAATAAATTAATTTTGCTTACTTCGACTGTTTTTTTATTTTGACACCGCAATCACCACTTTCGTAAAGTTTATAGACACCCTTAAGATCATGATGACATAGTTTTCATTTTGATAGTCCATTCTTTCAAGAAAAATGGCGAACTTTTTTTGCAAGGTTTTGCGAAAACCAAAATTACCCTGCAAAATTATACTCGTAGTATTTATTCTTGATGAAATAAGAGAAAATTGCAGTGAAATAATTGATACTTTTTTCTTGTTTTTTTTGACGCCAGTTTTCATACTGAAAATGGAACAATGGAAAAACTTACCATGATGCTAAAGTTTTTTTTTTAATAGAAAACATATTCTTGTTAGAAATTCTTTTGGTCATATCACTAAATGTACACGGAACACATATAAGTCGATTTTAGACCTGATTTGTCGTAAATTATTATTGCAAATAAAAAATAAACATACCTACACAAATCCACCAGGCTCATACAAAGTGTCTAGGAGTGAGGCGTATTTATCGAAACAGGTAAATGGAACAGGTATTTACATATCCCTGTTCCGTCCTGTTCCGCGAGGCACAGAATACCTGTTCCACAAAATATCGACCGATATTTTGTCACTACATGTACTGCGGAACACATGTTCCCAAAATACCTGTTCCACAAAATATCGACCGATATTTTTGTCACTACAAGTTCCGCGGAACACATGTTCCACCAAATATCGACCGATATTTTGTCACCACAGGTACCGCGTAACATATGTTCCAATGGCACGCTGGTACCCCGCTTCACTGTTTCTCCGGGTGGAACCGTTCCTACTGCAGTTCCAGTTCCAGTACGAGACCGCGAACTGTTGTGTTATTTTTTGTTTAGTTTTATATCTTTTTTGTTTCTATATTAATGAAATTCGGTTTGAGACAATGTTTTAACACGGAGACTACAACAAAATTGCAAAAGTGTTAAATATCAAAGATAGCGCTGAACTTTTTTGTTACTGGACCGATTTTAATAAAAATCGTTTAAGGACAATGTTTAACATGAAAAATAAAAAATGGAAGATGGCGGATTTTTTTTACTATCTGATTTTATTGTAGTCATAGACAACAATTTGCATTGTTGTTTTGACCAAAATTGCAAATTGTGTCAAAAATCAAATATGTCAGTCACTCTCGGTTAGGACACTAACGAAAATATAACCGTATTTAACTGGCAGATATTCAAAAATTTAAAAAAGTGCTGAACAGGCCTTTTAAACGGTAATTTTACAAAAAAAGTTTGGAATATGGATACTGATATTTAGATAACAGGTATTTGGAACTGTTATTTTTTTGTAACTGGAACAGTGATAACAGGTATGCGATTTTACCTGTTACAACCCACCTCTAAAAGTGTCAGTTTCTTTTTTTTGTACTGGACCAAGTTATACTAAAATTGCCATTTTAGAAAAGAAATATCGGCCTTTCATTCACCCGTAGACAATAAATAGCGATAGTGCATGGTTTTGGCCGTAAACAGCCAAATCTTAAGTTGGTCGTTGCGAGCAGGAATATCTGCTCTATCGTGTTTACGGTTCCTTTTCACGCAACAGAGGAGATTCTCTCCCTAATCTTCATAAGGATAATGTATGCAGATGCACGTGATGGTTACAACGTAACAACCTCGCGGTCTTGGACGTCAGTGACAAACCATGACCTAAACCTGGTACCAGGAATGCATCGTCAGTTTTTCTTTTACCTCTAACAAAATGCGTCTTGAGGTTACCCAAGCGTCTCTATATACATTTTCCATCTGAGAACGTCAAAGACATTCCCCAACGGATCTTTGAACTTTATGTAAAAAAAGCGTACTCTATATTATAGCATTAGTCACATGGTAAGAAAGCATGGCTTTGTTATTTAACACCTCATCACGACACAAGAGACGTTAAATATGTTGTATTTTATAAATTTTAGTAATATTGTACATAAAATTAATTTAAAGATGTATAGTTTACTACTGGCTGAAATGATGATGATGATGATGATAAATTTATTGTGATCTATAATAAAGAAAATGATATTGAAAATCAGCCTACATAATTTACTCAATACATAAATTGTTCATTGAAAAAACCCAGTCATTTTATGAATGAATGAGAGTTTTGTTTACAATAATTAGGGATTTCCTCTAACCACACTACTATACTATGTGGAGGAAAACACGTATTACCTACTGTAAAGTAGGTATATCGGTAGCGTAAAATATTGTCAATGAATAACCGCAAATATTTGAAATTTATATAAAATTATGAATTATTTTATTCTTTAATTTATGTTTCAGTTGTTTGATAAACAAACCACATATAAAATAATGTTTTTATAAATTCTTCACTACTGAATAAAATATTTACAAAAGCCAGCACATGCGGTTGGACACTCGCACTACTAAATTCACCCCTACCACTACGGAATACAGGCGCTCTCCAGGTCAACATTTCCAGCCGCATGTGCTGCCTACTGTACATATAAACGAAGTTGAGTCAACAGGCGGACTTATTGCTAAAGTTGCAACCTCTACCAGGCAACCTATTGTACATACAGAGCTACTAAATAAATAAATAAAGTAAAACTAAACGAAAGATGGATAGATGAAACAAATAGGAAAGTAAAGGAATTATTTGCAAAAGCACAGGATACGACTAGCCAGCAAAGGTACTGGGTTGTCTGGAAGAAATTTCTACCTGAGCAATAAAGGCCAACAATTTGTACACGTTTATTGTTGTGGACTGTATTTTTTGTTATTACTGGTGTGCAAGCCGCTGGATACAGGCAGCACAAGATCCTTGGGGGAGGCCTTTGTCCAGCAGTGGACGTCTTTCGGCTGAGACGATGACTGGGGTGCAACAAAGTACGAGTATATTATTCTTAGTTAGATAAACACATGGAATTGTAGGCTACTGTACATTATGTGAAGAAATTTATTAGATTTACTGTCTTGAACAAAAATACTATTTGATAGGCTCAGTTTTTTTAATAATGGCGTAGAAAATGCCACCCGAGCGTCGGTGGCCAAGTAGGAAGGGCAGTTGACTTCCATTCGGAAGTTCGCAGGTTCAAGCCTCAATTCGTAGATTAGATTTCGAATTCGTTATATTTTCGAATTATTTTGTTCGTTCATGCGACGTTTTTGAAAATCATCGTGAGGAAACTTGCACACCCCTGCGAAGTAATTCAACGGTTGTGTGTGAAGTGGCATATTGCGCGTAGAACCAACGGCCGTTGGGGCAGAAAGGTTCTTGGATAGCGGCCGCGCGCCGGAAGACATAGTGTGGGCAGGCCCCCAACGAGGTGGACCGACGATCTGGTGAGGGTCGCGGAAAGCCGCTGGATGCGGGCCAAGCAGGACCGATCATTGTGGAGATCCTTGGGGGAGGCCTTTGTCAAGCAGTGGACGTCTTTCGGCTAAGATGATGATGATGATGCGATGTGTGAAGTTGACTAACCAGCACTGCGCCAGCTTGGTTGACTAAGGCCTATTTACCCTGATTTCAGTCAAGGTAGGCTTGAGCCTCTTGGTGGGAACTATTAGAGCCGATAACGAACGAAAATCTGAGGTTTAAAAAAAATCTCATCCACTCAAAAATATCAGCACACCCACAGAGCTTTCGCACTGAATCGAACTCAATGACGTCATAAATTCAGCCTGGCATTATTACAGTCCAGTGCAGTGCAGTGCAGTAAGCCGCAGTAAACGGGCTTACCGCGGCGTCAGCCATTGTCCGCTTTGGGCTTACTGAAACAAAGGTTTTGTTTTATTAGAATACCTGTTGTCCACGCAAAATACCAACTCGAAAGCTCATATATGCATTCCAATATTTCTATCATCAGCCGAAACATTTGATACTTGGAAATATTTGATAGTTTGTTTGCATTGAATAGCCTCCGAAACTACTTGAACCGATTTTAATTAAACTTGGTACAAAGGTAGAAAAGACTTTAGGGAATGACATAGGCTACGGGGGGAAAATGTCTCATTCTCACGGGAAATGTTAGTAAAACTGCTAACGCGGGCAAAGCCGCGGTAGAGAGCTAGTTGGTCAATAAATTTACAAATGAATTGAATTAGGTAATTTATATATAATTTATGACAACCTAAAGCCAGCAAAAGGAAAAAAGCAAACAATATTTATTTGGATTTACGACGTAATAAAATAATTAATTTTGTAACAGACCATCCAAATGTTGTTAATTTTGAACTTACAAGTGCTTAAAATGTGTAATTATAAAATTAATTATTTAATTACAAGAAAACCGTTGGGGATTTTGGGACACAATTTTCCGGTTTTTGATTTATAACACTATTAATCGTAAAAGGTGATTACCATTAATTATTTAATGATGTTTTGCATAATTAAATATGATTTATTGTAAGCTGATACCAATAATGTTGAAAATGATAGAAGTAGATAATATAGTTTTTAAAACTTTCACGGTTATTATTTCAAACAGGATCTGAATATTAACCTCACATAGTTCATTGATTCATAGTTTATGTGAAGCATTCAATTGTACGTATAATGGCAACTTTTAAAAAACAACTTCAAGCAAAGACCTATTTCATACAACAATCTAGATGGTTATGGTATAACAATTAAACACTTTAAATAAGCTATAAAAATGTGACATATCCATGCACATTATTTTCTATTAAATAAGTGTACAATAAGATAGAAGTCGCTTCTAAAATATAAGTTTATTTAAAGACAGTGCGATTCAAGATTAGAATTTCGAAACATGCCTTACACAGGAAAGTACTGCCCAGATACGCCTTGTAGATGGACTTCCTACAATACGTATAGATTGCTGCTTTTAATGTACTTCCTAAATGAATCTTCTATAGCAAAAGCACCAGCTGATATCGCCCATAGCACCTTTCTCGTTCACATTGCGATCTATATTTTGACATTAGTCTTCGTTGGCATACCACTGACGTACTCCGAAATTTGCATAGCGCAGTACACGAATTGCTCCTTCATCTCGATGTGGAATTTCTTCCCTTTGTTTCGAGGGTTTGGATATGGAATGATGTATTGTATGGTGTTGAGGACTATGTACATAAACTGTTTGACGGCTTGGTACCTGGTATATACCTTCTACTCAGCCTTAGACCCCCCTCCGTGGACCGATTGCAACTATTTCAAGAACGAAGACAAGACTTTCAGCTCTTGTATGGTGAAGAAGTATAACGCTACCACATTTCAACACGTTCTTGAAGTGTACACGCATTCGCAAGTGGCTTTACAGATATATACGGCAAGTTACTGGTTCTTTGAAAAGATTATTGGTGCGAACAATACTTATGAATACCCCAAGACTTGCTGTTTTCAATTGAGGGCGATCGGTGCAGCGCTTTCAATTAATGCCCTGATACTCATTCTGGCTATAAAGAAGGAAAAGTATCTCCAACTTGCAGTGAAATTTACCATGTTTTACGTTGGAACAGTTATTTTAATTTTATTGATTGTGGGATTGACACATGAGGGTAGTTGGGATCTTACAGTATTCAATGTGGACTGGCATTTGATTCGATTTTCAAGTATTCTCGGAGTTATGAGTAATGCTTTACTGACTATGGGTTCTGGGACTGGTATGGTTGTATTTTTATCAAGAGATGTTCCGTTTAGGAGCCCTGCTACTATGACATCTATCGTTATTTCTTTATATGGATCTTCTATAACGCTATCATTCGCATTGGTTCTATTTAGTGGACTCCAGTCAATGGTTTATTATCATGGTGGAGAACTAAGGGTTCTTGAACATGGCAGCAGTTTAATTTTCCAAGAGTTTGGATCTACTTCTGAAATATTATCATACTTCTCATTCGGTGAGATTTGGAGTTTCTTCTGGTTCTCTAGTATCTTCTGTTGTTTATTCATAAACTTATGGATTGCCTACGTATATATAAACGATTTAGTATTTGCCAATTTCAAAGTAACGAAGACGTATAATCATTTCTTTCGATGTATCATAACTGGTATCATCATCTTACTGGCCTGGCCTTTTCTGTGTGCGGATTTGTTCGAAGCCTTAGTTCAAGCGACACACGTGATCCAATTGATTACCATTTTCTGTTTCTCCATGTCTTTATATTGGATTTATGGATACGAAAACCATTCTGTTGATATAACTTTTATGATCGGGGTAAAAGCCAGTTTGTATTGGAAGACTGCTTGGGCAATAAACCCTATTTTTCTCTTATTGTTTATATATCAAAAAACTACTGATATGGAATGTTTTAACGACACCAGAGCTCTTTATAGAAATGTAATTAATGATGACGCATGGACTGTATACTGGGTAGTGCTATACACATTGATAGCTATATACTTATTGGTGGTGATTTTTGGGACTATAGTGGAATTGTTCACATATGATTACTTTAGGATTGACAAATTTAATGTGATATCAAAGAAGTGGGGGCCGAAGGATGTGCTGTTAAATAAAAGTAGGAAGATGTTCATTCCTCAAGTGATGACCACTGAATTCTTGTACAGGCAAGTAAGGATAAAGAATCAACGTGTAGAAAGAAAACTGATGATGATGACGAAACATGACAGTGAAGAGAATGCGTCAGTGGAGTCTTCGAAAGAAATGGCGTTTAGCACTTTAACTTCTAATTGACGAAGAGAATTTTAGTTTATGTATAAACCTTTGTAAATAAAAGTTTAAGAAAAAGAAATGTGTATTTTTATAATAGGTAGTGAAATCACACACTATGTAGTATTGCAATAATGTTAAAAATAAGAGAGTGTAGGTAGATGTTTATTTGATTCGAGCTGAGCGGGTACAGATATGAATTAAAATCAAAGGAATTTCTTTTACGTCAATATTTATTGCAGTGTACCTAATAGAAAAGTACCTATACTTGCTTGCTTGCTTATCGGGGTTAACTCACTTCACGAATCTTAGTGTCAGAATTAGGGGCTCTTGTACTACATCCGTTATAGTATAGCAGAGACCGACGGCTTTACATGCCTTCCGAGGCACAGAATCATTTTTCACTTCGGACAATCAGGTAATTCAGCCTGCAATATCTTTGCCAAACTGGGGAAAGTCTCACAAAAGTGATATTGGCTTTTATCAAACTGTTTTTATAGTATTAAAGAATACCTAGAATTCAAAGAAGGATCTGAGTTATATACTCAGATCCTATGGTAAAATAAATTTTAGCCACTTATTAATTCGAATATTTGCACACCGACTGGGTTCGGTAAAATACATTGGAACTAAAATTATGCAAACCTAGCATCCTTGTATACACATGTAGGTATTTAAGCATATAAATATTTTTATGTCTTTGACATTTTACCACTCGAGCACGGAGGCTGCTTAAGCTGTGTTAGTATAAATATACTACCTCTGTATAAATAAGTATACTTACATACCTACTCAAATGCATAAGGTTTAAAAACAAAACAAGACCTTATCCAGTTCAGTTCATTACACAGCACTTTACTCAATTAAAACGCTGAGAGCTTATTTCTAAGCCAGCCTGACCCTACAATGGAGCAGTTCTAGTGATGTGCTCGCATCTGTTACCTATACCACAGATAATATAATACTAGTTACACTAGTCCTATACGAGAACGAATATTCTACCCATTACTTAATGAGAAAAACTCCTATAGGACAGCTTTTGCCTAATTCCTTTTTTTACAAATTGGGCAAAAAAACTCGCAGAATATGCGCTTATAAAATTTACGCATTTGTTTAAAGCTCTAAAGATAATCATATAATAACTAACAAACAACAGAATAAATATTACCTACCTATCATACTTTTTTTTCAGTAGATAGTTTTTTGTGTCTCCTGTAAAATTTTGTTGAAAGCACATACGTGGTTTTCTCAGCAGGGTATCGATTTGCAGTTGCGCTGTTATACTATTTAAGTAATGTAATACCAAAATGGTAATTAATTATTTATTACTTAAATACTTGGCGGTATTTTCGTTCATTTAGAGGAATCTGTTTAATGATTGATAAATTGATTGAGAGTAAAAATAACATAAACAATTTATACGAATTCGTTCATTTGATTGTAGTTTTATTTTTATAATTTTTTTTGCAGGTGTTCGAACTCATTAGCTGCTTGTATAAGTCCTTTGCCCATCTACAATGAATTTAGCTTGATTGGGTTCTAGTTAACTACGTTGGCAAAATTAGACAAATTCGCGTGCAATTTTTAAAACCTACGTTTTATCATGAAGTTTATAAATTCTGCAATCATAAATACATTGTTTCATGTTAGCTCTTAATAGAGTTCATGTCCACGAAAAATAGAAGAACGTAACTTATCGTTCGTATAAATATTTAAGTTGAAGAAAAACATATTTACTTATGACAAACAAGTTTACACACATTAAACGCTGTCGAAAAAGTCTTCTATGAATAATCTCATAATTTTAATTTTTTTTTTTATATATATGAATTCAATGCGTGTCTATTTTACTTTTATTAGCACTGGCAATAATTCTAAAGTTTCCATTATTTTATCATTTTCATTCATTCAAAATTTAAGAGCAGGGCTCTTGTCCATGAAGTAATCGCCACTTTTCTCTATCCAAAGCCAGCTCCTTGACTTCCTGGTACGACACGACTTCATTCCTTCACTTGGTCTAAAAATGTGCGTCTTGGTCTTCCACGTCCTTTCCTGCCCCCTATCTTTCCTTCCATTATTGTCATTTATCATTTTATACGTTCAATTTAAAGATATTATTATTAGTAGCAATGAAGTATCCGAATGGGATATGTCCCCTCCCTAGTGCGAAGGGTGGTCCACTCCAGAGCTGGCTGGATCCTCCCTTAATCTCAGGATCATGATGATTTATACCGAGCTCACCCCACCACCCCCCGCCTCTCTAAAATAGGGTTGAACACTCTTTCCAACAATGCAGTGCCTAGTGCAAGCAAAAATTTCACAGACTTGGCAGACCCCGCAAAAATCGTAGCAGTCAAAATGAATACAAAATTTTATTTTGAAGACACATTACAAATTGAATTTATATTGATTATTGAGATTTAGGTACTTCAATAAAATTACACAACTACATTAAAGGAATGTTCAACAATGTAAAATTATGTGTCAATTGAAGTGTTAGTTATTTAATTCATTTCCAAATGTGTGCCACCCCTGCCTGTCGCAGCGCGATGTTTAATCGGGGCCTAAATTATTGTAACACAAAAGGGGTAGTTACTGCGAATGAAATGTGGAACAGTGGAAATGTTCCTTTTATTTCACATGCTTTGGCCACAAGTCTCATCATAAGAATTTCCAATGGCTAGGGCCCACTGTACCTAAAAAAAAAATTGGAACCCATCATGGTCTAAGAAAACAAGAAGACCATGCATGTGACTTGACACAAATCGACGTCATCGGCTGTTTTAGACTATGGAACCCATTATAGGATCACTTGCGTGTCCGTCTGTCAGCGCCTATTTCCTCCGAAACTACTGACACCGATTGAGTAAATATTTGGTGCACATGCAAATCCGTGACCCAAAGACGGAGGTGTGACATCAAAAAATGTATATTCTATTCTATGAATTTGAAACATGGAGGCCACTTTTGGGTGATAAATTAGGATTTAAAAAAAAGTTTTGCAAAAGCTGTTGCTGCACGCAGCACGAATGGTCAAAGTTCGCTATTTAACAACAAATAAAAGATTCATTTTATTACATTCCGACTTCCTCATAAAATTGTCGCAAAACCAATTAAAAGTAATAACAAAACTGGTTTTCAAGATGGCGCCTGCCCACCTGACTCAGCAACTAAGCGTCTGTCAATGCGTGAGAAAATTCTGCACACAAAGACAAACTCAGCACGTGATATACTTCCTCATTGTTTCACTCCGAACTCGTGCGACGTGTACCTACATGTCGCAGGGAAATAAGAAATTCAGTGATTTTACGAAATCTCTAGGAAAATCACTCTAAACTTAGTTTAGTGAAATGAAATTATCATTAAACATTTTCAATAAAAAGGTTTAACGAATAAGAAAATTGTGACTGCTGTGATGTCATTTCCTAGGGATTTTGTGAAATTCTGATTTCCTTATTGGGCTGCGACATATTATAATAATGCTAAATTGCAGAATCACACGTCCCTAGAACGTAAGTTGTGTCATTTTCTATAATACAGGTGTTTGCATGACGGCCCCGTAGTAGTCTAGTTGGTAATGCGCCTGCCTTCGAAGCACAAAAGGTCGCGGGTTCGAATCCCGCCCAGGGCAAGCATTCGAGTGATAAACACTTGTGTCTGGATTAATATTTACAGTTGAATTAGTAAAATAGCTGATGTTTTCTAACGCTTTTCGAATTTATTTATTTAGGAGGTACTTGAAATTACTTGTTTATCTCCCGGTCCCGCCCCCCTATGGTTTCCATAATATGATATGGACGAAAAAGATAGCGGGCCGACTTACAAGCCGCGCTTCAATTGTATTAAAAGTGTAATGATTACTTTATTTTATTTCCGAACTAGCGACCCGCCCCGGCTCCGCACGGGAAAATGGTTATTGTGGGTTATGTTTAAGCATATTATGCATGTATTATACATATAAACCTTCCTCTTGAATCACTCTATCTATTAAAAAAAACCGCATCAAAATCCGTTGCGTAGTTTTAAAGATTTAAGCGTACAAAGGGACATAGGGACATAGGGACATAGGGACAGAAAAAGCGACTTTGTTTTATACTATGTAGTGATAAAAAAGGGCGCATGATTATTTTTAAAGTGGATTTAAATGCATTCCACTGTTTATCTTCATAAAATAATTAAGACGTTTGAAGCCTGAATCACCAAATTGCATAAGGTAAACAAACTTATAATATCTATCGCATGAATGGTATTACAATCTTTTCCTCATAGTTTGACCATTTAGAGGACAATGTAAGAATGATTCATACATAAACAGTGTGAAACACTACACCACTAATCACATTTTGAAACTTGTACCAAAACTAAATTGCAAAATTTTCAAATATATTTATTTTTTATTTGTGACGTTCCACGTGCAAAGGTACCTTATGGTTGGTATTGATTTACGCATATCCCTGTAATCAGCAACTAATAAGCTATTCAAATCCAAAAAGATTATCTTTATACTAAAATCCGCCTTAGCACGTAGAACGTCACATTTGTATAGGTACTAAACATTAGTGCAAGATCGAAATAAAACTAACAGTCTCCGTGGTGAAGTGCACAAAAGCTCGCCTGACGTCACGGAGGTTCCGGCACGTTCCGGGTTACGAATCACGGCGAGGCACTCGTAGTAGTAGAGTATTTAGTGCAAAAAACAGTTGAAATTGGACCAGTCAATGAAACTTAGCATGGTTGTAGAATAGGTAGTCCTGAGTAGAAATCCACCGGGACCCATGACTGGTACCCCCTCTGAAGCCGGGGGGAGGGGGGTGAAGGTGGGTTTTGCCGCCCTTCTTGTTGACGCTTATATCTCTAAAACCGTATGTACTATGACAAGTTTGGTATCATTTTCGGATAACTCGTTAACGTAGAATTCATTTTTGGAATTATAAAATAGGGTTGCCATACAAAAAAACTAAATTATAGGACAAAATTCGCAAAACACGTATGAAAATTTTCCACATAAACGTCGTTTACTTTTCCCATGGGAATGGTATCGATATAAAAAAAATATGGCCGGGTAGCAGCATTCACGGGCTTTACAAATATATAACTTTTATGGCACTTACTAGATAAAAAATGGGTTAAAAAAAATAAAATTGCATGCGTGGCAGACAAAGATATACACATGGAACTAGCTGCAAGACTAAATTAGTCCCAAAACAGTGGTATTAAGGGGTGATAATGTATGGCAGAAATGTTGTTGGTGTTACAAAAACTTCCAAACAAATAAGAGATGTAGAACATCAGGTCAGAATGGAAAGTTAGAGCGGCCGGAACAAACGGTAGGAGATTAAGAGGTGGCGCCGTAGTAATACTTATTGGAAACCTTCTTGGTCAGACTTTGAAATGAAAATAAAAACCAAGATAGCTGACTTCTAAAACCTGGCAAACGCTGGAAATCCAACAAATGTAGCTTAGCAGGTGCAGACAACATTTCTGTTGACCAGTAAATATAGAATCAAGATTTTTTGGATATTTAACCACTGTTTAATATTTGCGTGGATAAAACTGTTGCACTGCTGAAACTCAGACAACCATTTGATGACCTCAAAAGCTATTCTCGGTCGGTACCAGTCGGTACTGTGTCATTCATGCTTAAAAAATAGTGGAAATAATGCTTGGCTGACAAAGGATGCTGACATCCTCGCAGTCCAAAAGTCTTCTCTCAATGAGCTACAATCTGGACAGAAAAGCCCTGCTCAGCTGTAACCAAATCTTGAACCTCACACAATACATAACATAACTCATTGAAAGAGATCTGCGACGTGTATCTGGTATTAACTTACCAAGCGCAGGCCTTTGAAGCTGTGGTTATGTACTGTAAATACTTAGTTGCTAACATAATATCTTGAAGCTGGAACATTTGACGATCCTTTGTTGCACCTTCGGAATCCAACAATCTTTCAAGATACCTTGGATAAATCGTTCTTTTATAGGCAACGCTGCTTAAGCAACAACCTACTGTGCCGACCTACGTCCACCAAATAGTAAAACTTTCCACCAGTACATCGATTAGTCGAATTGGATCACATTTTTACGGCAGACAATTATACTAGCAGCTTCGGTTTGGATTCTGTGAGCACACGCGCAGCTATGGGGCTAAATTTGGCTCTAAATAAAAGTCTTTGGCTTTAAACAGAAGGTTCGTAGAGACGTGATCAGCTCTCTGGGCATGGCTAATGAAGAGACCGATAGCAAACATCCCCTACACCACCACGTGCTGGTTCCTCAACACATTTAATGTGTAGATGAAGTAAGTAAGAAAGACGATTAAATAGAATAGACGAGATACCCCACAGCGTCAGTGTCATACAATCCGTGGTTTAAGTACGCTTGGACATGATCTGCCTTGACCAATTTGACATATTTGAATATATTCCGGACTCAAGTCAGCCGAAACAGACGCGTTTCGGTGAAGCTACAGCTCGGATGGGACTTGCCAACGTGATGTGTCTTTTTCAACGATGTCGCTCCTATGACTTGTCGAGCCTACCCTACCACCTGCATGCGTAAGGATCTTTCTAGAGACCACGGATAGCGCTTCATATGTGGCAAAGTACTGGTCTCGCTGAGGTAATTCGATTAGAAGGGAAAAATGCACATAAAACGATTGCTTTAAATCGCCAACGACCCTACTTCCCAACTGTTCACCAACTTCCCCAACCTTCAACTTATTATGGTCTTCTACCTCGAACTCTTGCTTACGCTTAGTTAGCCTTGCGGTGGCTGATCCATCTGCCTGATGGATGATGCTGACTAGCATAGTATTTGCAGCAATAATAATTGGTTAGAATGACACAGTAAAGATATCGGCAGGTAACTCTTGAGATCATCTCAAGGCTTCTAAGTTTCAACAGTGCAACAGCTTTATATTTTGCCCTAAAGACGTGGGATAAAAGCAGAAAATAAACAGGGGTTATAAACCAGTAGCCAAGAAAACGAAATGGGTTTTTGGTTCTATTACTGATCGACAGAAGTATTATCTGCCCCCGCTTTGCTATATTTGCTGGGTTGCCAGCGTTTGCCAGGTTTTAGAAGTCAGCCATCTTGGTTTTTTTTTTCGTTTTAAAGTCTGACCAAGGTTTCCAATAAGTATTACTACGGCGCTACCTCTTAATCTCCTACCGTTTGTTCCAGCCGCTCTGACTTTCCATTCTGACCTGATGTTCTACATCTCTTATTTGTTTGGAAGTTTTTGTAACACCCACAACATTTCTGCCATACATTATCACCCCTTAATACCACTGTTTTGGGACTAATTTAGTCTTGCAGCTAGTTCCATGTGTATATCTTTGTCTGCCACGCATGCAATTTTATTTTTTTTAACCCTATTTTTATCTAGTAAGTGCCATAAAAGTTATATATTTGTAAAGCCCGTGAATGCTGCTACCCGGCCATATTTTTTTTATATCGATACCATCCCCATGGGAAAAGTAAACGACGTTTATGTGGAAAATTTTCATTCGTGTTTTGCGAATTTTGTCCTATAATTTAGTTTTTTTGTATGGCAACCCTATTTTATAATTCCAAAAATGAATTCTACGTTAACGAGTTATCTGAAAATGATACCAAACTTGTCATGGTACATACAGTTTTTGAGATATAAGTGTCAACTAGAAGGGCGGCAAAATCCAACTTCGTCCCCCTCCCCCCGGCTTCAGAGCGGGTACCAGTCATGGGTCCCGGTGGATTTCTACTAAAGTCCACCTATTCTAACACCATGCCAAGTTTCATCCACTGGTCCAATTTTTCATGGTTCCCATACATTCATTTGCACTAAGTACCCTACTATAGAACAAAATTAAGTATAACTTTGTAAAAACTGGTACCACAAGAGTTACACTTGTCGCTAACTACAGATGTGGTCGTTACACGAGGCAGCTCAATAATTCTGTCCCCAGGCCCCCAGGGTTTGTGAGGTAGGTTAGGTTAGGTTATTGCATGCCACCTCGTTCCTACCTCATTTCTCATCGCATTTACCATTTCTTTTTACTTTAAATTTGAATATTTAATTTTGGAAATCATTCGTCATACATTGTCCACACCTAACCCAAATAACCCCATCGACAACATCGACCCCAAATAATGGGATAAGGAGAAGAGAAAGAAAAAAAAAGAAGATTCGTCATTCATTGTCATTTTTTCATTCATTACTTTCTGTTTACCACCTGGCCTCTACCATTAAACTAGGCCATTTTCCTGGTTTAATCTATTAAATCAATAAACTCTGTAATTTGTGAATAAACCAATGTACTCAGTGCTAGAGGAAGTTGCAGTTTCATTTTTTTTCATCAGGACTTCCTAGCTCCTCGACCCTTGCCTCGTCGAGCTTACCTCATCTGTACCTCATCCTTGCGATCACGCCCTCGCTGGCTCACCCAAGACCTAGCCACAGATAATATAATACTAGTTACACTAGTACTAGCTAACCTAACCGAGTCCGTAACTTAGATTCGAAATACTAATGTGAGATAAATAGTAATTCGAAAGATCGTTTCATCGAGGATTCATTATGCGAAAGAATGGTTATTCGATTAACGTTAGTGCGAAAGATTGTTAGTGCTATATATTCTCTTTCTATAGAACTGTACTGCGACAAACCTTGGTGCGAAAGCATGATATAGCCTTCTTTACGCCGAGGCAACAATATTCAACGGTGTCGCATGTCATATAACTGATAAACAAACTTTACAGTAAGATGCTTTGAAAATTGTATAGCCACGACGTTGCCGTTCATCGAATAAGCATTCTTTCGCATAATGAATCCTCGAAGAAGCGATCTTTCGAATTACTATTTATCGCACATTAGTATTTCGAACCTAGGTTACGGACTCAACCTAACCTAACCCCAATGATAAGCAAGCATGCTATAGAAACATAGTTGTTAATTTCCCAACGCGTTTATTTCACCCACGTGCAGGCGACTGCTGTCTGCAGCCTGACTCAGTGCACGTGTCAATGTCAAACGCAGCTGACTGCAGCACCGATATAGGGTACACAGGCACTAGATACGACAGATAGACACCGTGTAATTTAACTCGTTGTTTATCCTCAACATTGTGGTAGGACTCATAAAACTGAACGACTTTTCCTAAGGAATATAGGTTGAATTCTCAAAAATATTTTTCAACTGCATATCATAAAATTAAACTTCAGTCACTTAACAGGCCACTTATGATAAGTTGAATTTGGTTTGGTTTTTGATCTATGTTCCCTAAGGAACATAGATTGTAAACTCTGTTGCAGATAAACCAACAGTAAAATTTCACGATTTATATAGCTACTTACAATAGTTTCTAGTTCCCGCCGTATGGGGCAAAAAGGTTCTTAAATGGCGGCTTCACTCAGGCCCCCACAAGGTTGACCGACGATCTGGTTGATGAGCGGCTGTTGGGGCAAAAAGGTTTTTGAATGTGACACAAAAGCCGCTGGATGCGGGCTAAGCAGAACCTATCGTTGTGGGGTGGAGATCTTTGAGGATCTTTTGTAAGTGATGTAAGTTAAAAATTTAATTAAAAGTACAGGTAGTGTGTTTTTTTTTTTAACTATGAGTACAAAAATTATTTGAACTCTGAAAGGGTAGGCTTTTGACCTTTCTGTGGTGAAGTGTTTTGAGAGTTGATCCAGTCAACATACATCAGTGTAAATCGAAAAGCGCTCGTCTACCGTTTCAGAATGCGAAATGCGCAGCGTTGTGTTGTGTTGTGTCCGTGTGTTCCCGAACGGAAGGCGGCGGGTTCGGTGCCTGCACGTGGATGCTCTTTTTAAGTATCAATTGTATGCGTAATGTTCTATTTGTAAGAGAACGGTGTGAGAATTTTGATGTTTTTCTGTCGCGCAGACGGCTCGGCTCCGTAACCTAGATGGTATGGTAAGCAAACCCCGAAGAATTGCGAGTTCGAATCCTAGCTAAAATAAATATTCATGTTTTGAGCATTTTTTTCGTTGTCTTATTTGTTACCTGGTAGAAATTGCGACCTTAGGAATAAGCCTGCCTTTTTTTGTATGTTATGTGTTTTTGTAATTTCTTGAACTTTTGTCTGCAATAAAGTACCTAATATCTATGGTAAGAGCATGGTCCAATAAAACAAAGTCTAACCTTTAGACCACGTGACTTGGCACAAGCCTACGTCATCATACTGTTCATCCTTGTCGAATGCGTGTTAATAGACACAAGCCTACGTCATCATACTGTTCATCCTTGTCGAATGCGTGTTAATAGACACAAGCCTACGTCATCATACTGTTCATCCTTGTCGAATGCGTGTTAATAGACACAAGCCTACGTCATCATACTGTTCATCCTTGTCGAATGCGTGTTAATAGACAAGGATGATCAGCATGATGACGTAGGCTTGTGTCAAGTCACGCGGTCTAACGGTTAGACCTTGTTTTCTTGGACCATGGGTAAGAGTATATTCTATTGCGTTGTGCATGTGTGTGTGTTAGCCACATAGTTAAAAAAAAAAACCGGCCAAGTGCGAGTCGGACTCGCGCACCGAGGGTTCCGTACAAACCTGCAAGGTTTACAAAGTTCTTTCATTACGACAATCGAGTCATAACTATGGTAATCTTATTGCAAAATGAAATTCATAACATTACAATGGGGAAAGATGGAGGAGCATAAATTTAAGACAAAGATCTCTTTATCGTTTAAGTAACTAAGTACTAAGTAAGTATTTCAACTTGATAGCTCTACGCGTTCATGAGGAATAAAGTAATAAGTTTATATTTATTAAAAAATATATATTTTGTAATGTAACTAAAAATTTAAGGTTTTCGGAATTTTTCCTTTATGTGTGCTATAAAACGTTGCTTCATGCCAAATTTCAAGATTCTAGGTCGACTGGAAGTACCCTTTAGGTTTTGATTCCCTTGCGAGTACTTGCGAGTTTCAAAATATGCAGCTTAAATTGCTGTTTCTTTTGATTGCGTTGACATAGAAGTTTGATTTTGTTACAGCTTAAAGGTATTATAGACCTGAGTATTTGGTATGAATTTCAATTTAATACCTCTACGCGTTTATGAGGAAATGGGTAGTAAGGTTAAAATTATTAAAAAAATATATATTATGTGATGTAACTAAAAATTTATGGATTTCGTAATTTTTCCTTTATCTATGCTATAAGACGTTGCTTCGTACCAAATTTCAAGATTCTGAGTTCACGGGAAGCACCCTGTAGGTTTTGATTCCCTTGCAAGTGTCGAAAATTTGCGGCATAAACGGCTGTATCTTTTGATTGCGTTGGCTTAGAAGTTTGATTTTTTCACAGCTTCAAGGGACAGTAGACCTGAGTAATTGATATAAATTTCAGCTTCATACCTCCACGCGTTCCTGAGAAAAAGGGCCTTGACAGACGGACAGACGGACAACAAAGTGATCCTATAAGGGTTCCGTTTTTTCCTTTTGAGGTACGGAACCCTAAAAATACGCGCACGTCTTTAATCGCCTGTACCAAAATAGATAAATATTTTTGTTTTGTTCATAACAAGCTATACACAGTCCATTAACATAGGAAAACAAAATTAACGCAAGCGGAGCCGCGGGGCGAACATCATTCATCATCATCATTATTTCAGCCGAAAAACGTCCACTGCTGGACAAAGGCCTCCCCCTGTGATCTCCACAATGATCGGTCCTGCTTGGCTCGCATCCAGCTGCAAACCGCGACCCTCACCAGATCGTCGGTCCAGCTCGGAACAGCTAGTTGTAATTAAATCGCAAACCAATCAGGCGCAGGTGTTGTTATGGAATTGCATTGTTTATTATTATAATATGACGCATAACAATGATTACCATAGATAGCTCCAACTGATGATGCATAAATTTGCATTTGTCCAGAACACGTGACTGACACAAACAATTGCATAGAATGCACTTTGTATGTTTCACGATTATCTGATGCATAACTGGTGTATTTATTTATTTAAAAGGTGACTTAGCAAATACTGAAAAGACTTGTTCAGTTAACAGTTTGGAGCGACTTTCCTATGAAGGTTTATCAGGATCAAAAAAAAAATTCGACACTCAAATCACTACATAGTATAAAACAAAGTGTCACTATATCCCGATGTATGCATAAATCTTTAAAACTACGCGACGGATGTTGATGTGGTTTCTTTAAGTAGATAGATAGAGTGATTCAAGAGGAAGGTTTATATGTATAAAACATGCATAATTTAACTACTTAGGGATAACCCATAATAACCATTTTCCTTTGTGAAGCCGGGGCGGGTCGCTAGTACAAAATAAAATAAAAATAAATCGTTTCAGAGATAATTTTTGGAAGAAATGCTCATACATAACTTAAACTCACTGACAATATCAGTATTTGCTAAGCTGGCACTTACACACTGTGTAAGATTTGCAAGACTAGCTGAAAAAAAGTGCTTGCCAATAATTACATAGAATGAATAGATAGGTACAATTATTTGTTTAGCGTAAAATTACAAATTAAAAAACAAAATTCACACATCTTTATCAAGACAATACACAAACATAAATTCAGGAGCATATTACTTATGATATTGGGTGACTGTCGAAGAATGATTTTGTAAATCTTACTACGAATAAAAACCGTTTGATTTTGAATACGAGTTTTAAAAATTATTTAGGTATGTTCTTATTATTATTATCAATTATCCAAAAAAATAATACGTTTCAGAAGTTCAGAACTTTCCCACGGCTAAATCAGCATAGGTGTGACGTTAGTCCCCGCGATGACATATCTATCTGTCAATCAGCACGCTAATTTTATTACAATCCATTCAACCGTTTAGTTGACAGACAGACATTACTTTCGCATTTAATTTTCTAAATTATAAGGAAGGATAAATTAGCGTCAAAAGGTTATAGACGGCTAATTGTTTAAAAAGTTAGATGCTTCCTTGTTTCGGTAGGCAAGTTAATCAGTAAGTATCGGGCACTCCTATGACCTATGAAAATATCGGTACAGGCGAAAATAGTCCAGTCACTCTAACATGCCCGGACCACGCGTGACAGACATAATTTTGTCGTGCGTATTCTCTTATCCTATTGGAGGATATTTCAATATGGCGAGTTTTTAGGGTTCCGTAGCCAAATGGCAAAAAACGGAACCCTTATAGATTCGTCATGTCTGTCTGTCTGTCCGTCCGTATGTCACAGTCACTTTATTCCGAAACTATAATACCTATACTGTTGAAACTTGGTAAGTAGATGTATTCTGTGTACCGCATTAAGATTTTCTTACAAAAATAGAAAAAAAAAACAATTAATTTAGGGGGTCCCCATACATAGAACTGAAACTAAAAAAAAATTTTTTCATCACACCCATACGTGTGGGGTATCTATGGATAGGTCTTCAAAAATGATAGTTAGGTTCCTAATAAAAAAAAACTCTAAACTGAATAGTTTGCGCGAGAGACGCTTCCAAAGTGGAAAAATGAGTGTCCCCCCCCTCTAACTTCTAAAATAAGAGAATGATAAAACTAAGAAAAATATATGATGTGCATTACCATAAAAACTTCCAACCAAAATTGGTTTGAACGAGATCTAGTAAGTAGTTTTTTTTTAATACGTCATAAATCGTAAACCACAATTTACCTTTCACTATTATTAACATCGGAGCTATGATCATCATCTAAGAGCGTCGGTGGCCAAGTGGCTAGGCCCGTTGACTTCCGTTCCGAAGTTCGATGGTTCAAACCTCGGCACGTACCAATGTGTTTTCGATTTTCGAATTCATATGTACGTTTATTCGACGCTCTTACGGTGAAGGAAAACATCGTGAGGAAACCTGCACACACTTGCGAAGAAATTCAAAGGTTGTGTGTGAAGTTGACCAACCCGCACTGGGCCAGCGTGGTCGACTAAGGCCTATTCACCCTGTTATTAGGGTAGGCTCGAGCCCCTCGGTGGGGACGTATATGAGCTGTTAACGAATAACGAATTATTAACATCGACCAAAGTCACAACGAACTACAAAAACTTTTATACATATTATGTTACTGGCTGCTACGGAACCCTTCATAGGCGATTCCGACTCGCACTTGGCCGCTTTTTTGACTGTGAAATGTGCGACAAACTTTTGTCGTAGCACTGCATGTTACGGGGGCAAGTCGAAAATTTCCAGAACGGAAGCAAGCAAACCAATAACAGGTGGTGCGTTGGTTTGTAGTGTTGGCACTACTATTTGGTATTCTGTGGTGTTGGCTCCGTAAACGTCATTGATGTTGCGTGCCGCTTGTAGTGCCGCGTTGCTGCCACGACGGTTTTTTTTTTTTTTTTAATAATAATAAACTTTATTTAACTTAGCTTCTTTTAACTTTATTTAACGGTACTCATATTCCATAATTTACTCGAATTTTTAAGGTATCCATGATGACGAAAAATATTGAAATGCGACGAAAATGTTACACTAATCAATAGACAAAATGACTACTTTTGGAAAAAAGAATTCCATGTTTTTAAAATAAAATTAATTTGAAATTAGAATTCTTAACCAAACTAAAAATATTTTGATTTGAAATGGCCAGTATTGCAGAACGGCAATTTCATAGGTAAAGACCTATTATATAATTAAGTTACCTGAAAACTAGAGCAACAGAACCTTGTTAATCTATTAACAGATAAAATTATTTTTTGTAAATTGTATAACTGAAAAAATGTCTGACGTGACGAAAAGATGGATCTAAAAGGAATTTGGTTATCAAGTGTATAATCCGAACGAGTTAACTTATCAAATTGATCGACCGTCTCGACAGCTTAGTGCTACAAGTGTGTATCTCGAATATAAATAATATTCAGTAAAAAAATATTTTTTTAATACAGTTGCTCAAAAAGTGGCGTATTGCAGGGTCGTATAGCGTTCGGGAAGTGGGCTATTACACACGCGTGCTTTTTTTTTACCTTTCCCGCACACGTGCGTTTACTTTCCCAACTGTCAAAATAATGTCTAATAAAAAGAAAAACCAACCATGAAGGTTTTACTAAAAAAATTCATAGAAGTTTTTATGATTCATGCAAATACGTGTATTTCTAAAAAGAAGCTACTAATTTGTTAAATATCAGATTTAATGATTTGATTGAATGAGTTAGGTTAGGTTTCATTTTAATTCATCTTATTAAATTTCATATCAATAAAAAATTTGTAGACTTGGCTGTATGGGCATAGTTCCCTTTGTCTACCAGAATGGGTGAAGAAAAAAAATCTCTGCTTATATTCTACGGTTGGCGTCATTTTTTTATTATGTTTTTATTATTTTATTAAATTGCTTAGTTTTTTCGCAACTGTATTAAAAATAGTCGTTCAGTACACGTGCGGAACCGTCATTGCAACTCGTTCCGACTGTCTACCCTCGCCTTCGGCTGCGCCTCGGCTCGGGTACACATTTGTCGGAACTCTTTGCAATGACAGCCTTTCCGCACTTGTAATGAAATATACTATTGTTGTTCCATGATGTCTTTTCCGTGCAGTTTTCCGTAGGAATGAGATATTTCCCTGCAGTAAAAACTATCTATACGTTGACCGGGGATATAGGTACCACAATACAAAATTTTATTTGAATCGGTCCAAAGGTTTCGTAGATTAGCCCGTACAAACAGACAAACAAATAAACAGACACCCAGTGTAAACAAAAAAATTATATCGCTACTGACTCTGTTTTTAGCAAATTTTTTTTTTCCATGTACAGATTTTTGACCTATACAGTTTTATTAATAGATTAGAGATACAATAAGAAAAAAGCTATTCTTGACTACCCTCCTGTTATCTATTAAAAACAGTTTTTTATTAATACATAATTATCAAATCGGGAACGTTCGTTCGGAGAAATAAATATTTTGATTTGATTTGATCTGACAAAAGGTCAATTCAGAAGTCCTGATAAAGCGTAACAAGTATGAAAAGTTCCCTTCAATTAAATCAGTTAAATTCATGAGAAATTGCCATCCCTAAAATTTTAATTAAATTGTAACACAAAAAAATCTAACTCTGCTCATTTCATCATGATTTATTCTAATTCTAAATGATCACGCGTTTAATTCTTAATTTTCAGATATTAGAAGTATATTCCTTGCTTTCATAATCTTGTTATCACAGATAAGAATTCGGTACAATTATTTATCGATAATTTTCATACCGTGATTAGTTTTGTGTTGGATAGTAGTTTTAAGTGTTTGAAATGTGTAAGTAATTAAGTATATTATTATTATTTATATTTGGCTAAACCTACTTTTACTATAATATAATCAAGCCTTCATTGTATTTATATAAAAGTCTTCTCTCGTTTAAAGAGATCTATGTGTTGACTAGCTTTCAGAAAAGGTAGTCTATGTTTTATTCTGATGTATACCTAACCTATAATATTGTAAAGTTTTATTAAAATCCATTCAGTAGTTTTTGCGTGGAAGAGTAACAAACATCCATACATTCATTCTCACAAACTTTCGCGTTTATAAATAAGTACGATAGGATTTAATTTTAATGTGTTGCCATAATTCCCACGTTTTGCAGACAGTTTGGTTGGGGATCACCGTTATGTTGGGTACACTAGTGAATGTTGCTGCCCATTCCTGCCTGCCTTTAATTAGATTTCACCTACAGATAATGAAATAACATCCGGATAGGATTAAAAAACTTAATCTTATTCTTATTTAAAGCCTCAGCCATTACATTACTCCACCGACGATCTAGAAAGGTGTATTGATTTTTTAATTTTTTTAGATAATAATTTATGTGACTTGGTTTACCACATCATCTTCATTTCATTTTCTGTAGACGTCCACACCTGCTGCACAAAGATCTCCACAACGATCGGCCCAAGAGTACAATAGATTATTACTTTTTAACAGATACCGTCTGCTAGAGTACAGTAGAGAGTAAACAAGAATTTATTGACATCCAGGAAAATATTATAGAAAAAACATAATTATAATTATTTACAGATCACAAAAAATAGCGCAGTATTAAGTAAAAATTTGGCTTAAATATTTATACTTGCCATTCCAAAACTTAACACCCAAACCTAATTACGCCATCTTCCAAAAAACCAGCTTAACGAATTGAATTTTCAAAGCAAACATCCCGAAAATTCGCTAAAAATTCCCGGCAACTAACGAGTCCGCTCTAAAACCCGGGTTTTTCAATTAGTTCCTCAAACAGAAAGTCTAATGGCCCAAAGAGGGCTTTTTTCTTGGTTTCCCGTTTTTCCGTCGACGTTTTTAATCCTACAGAGCCAGAGGATCTGGCAGAATACAGCCAATTATAATCCGCTTGATTAGACACAGCTCAAAATGTCTGCGACTGAAATAAATCTATTACACGTATGTTTTCCTAGTCTTTGTAGGTAATTACTTTTCCAATTTTCTGATAGGTCTAAAAACGTGTTGTTTTTATAAATACCAGATAAAATTTGTTTTTTATTGTCGGATAATTAGATAATTCAGCCTCCAAAATGCTAACCTAATCAAACAGCGAAAAGTCTCACAAAGTGTTTGTTCAAACAGTCCCGGCTACTATTATAACTACGGATGTCAGTAAGCCAAATAATGTTATTCTGACACCAAGGTTTACGCGATCGAGGATTTATGGTCCACATTTTTACTTACATGTTACTTAATAAATTCATCTATCTTACGTACCCATTTATTTTTTTATTCTATTCAAACGAATATTGGCTTCTTTTAAGAATTATTGATTTTATACTTGTTCATTAGTGTGAGGTGAGAGCTAGCCTTGGTTTGAACAAAACTTTTTAACTTCTGGTGTCATGAAGTGTTTTAAAAATCCTTTAAATGAATAAACTAACTCATTTAACTTTGACTTTGATCCTTCATGACACCCTGGAACCTGGTTAAGTGGTCCACGTGTAATTAAAGGTCTCAAGACAAATCAAATGAACCCGAGGAAGCCTAAAATAGAAGACCCACTGAAGACCTGTTGATCCAAATTTTTGGTTATAGTTACATAATATTAAAGACCCATAAATCTGATCTCCTGTTTCCAGGGTCTTTACTGCTGCTGCTGCCCGCTTGCCTGGCGCTGCGAGACCTGGAGCCTCCCCCCCCTCAACCCTCGTCCACCTCTAGGGACGATGACGTCATCACAGGCTTTGTTAACGTCCGCCTCACGCACTTCCATGCTTCTAACACTGATACATTTCCAATGGTAAGAGGTAATTGCTACACCTTAAAGCTTTACGGCGGCACCTAAGGGAATAAGGAAGCAGGGTCGACTGTTGAGTAATTAAGTAACAATTTATCAGACGAAAACTCAGTGCTTCCCTTGGCATGAGCTGGTTGGAGTTGGAGGATGCGGCGAGCCTTGTGTCCCTAATCAGGGATTAAAGCACATGATGATGATATAATAATAATAATAATAATAATAAAGGCTGCAATTATGAACACATGTCGCATTGTTAGAAAATTCCTGCAAAATGAACCAGACTGCTCACCTTTACCTCACCCTATCACATCATCCACAACCGCGCCATCCACACATACCACTACAAACCATACCTCACAACTTAGTACTACAGAACCTATCCCACAACTAACCTCACAAACTCTCCCTTGTCCAAACACGAATTATACCAATCCACAGAGCCTCTCGAACTCTTGTCCCGATACGCACTTGGCTTAGGCCCGTGCGTATTGTTAAACCGGTGAAAACCGAGAAAAAAAAAAGAAATTTGAAAATAATAATAATAATAATAAATTTATTCATCAAAACTTAATCTAAATACAAATTTCGAAACATAAAAAATATAAATGATCAAAAAATATTACTGTGATACCTAAACTAAGAACTACTTGTATCTTAGGCATCAACACAATTGATGATTGCAACTTAAGGCTTCAGTAGTGAGTGAGCATTATGATTATCCTTGTGTTTTGTTGGCTGAAAGATTTAAATATTTTATATATTTCCATTCTTTATACACCGTGCTTTTTTAACCGTCTTACAAACGAAGCCCAATGTATATGCCCGTGATATAGAATATCTTGGCAATGTTATTTTTTTTTTTTAAGAAAAAAAATCTAGGATTTGTTTAATAAAATAATCGATCGAGAGATCGAAAAATGTGTTTATCTCATATTTTTCTTTTGTTTTCCCATTATTTACGATTCTCACGCATGAGCAAATTGTTACTAAATTGTAAATATTATGTACAGGTTGATTCAAAATTATTTTGCATTATTTTATTTTACTTCACGTTTTTATTATTATATTGATAAAAAAAAATAACATTGCCAATATATTCTATATCACGGGCATATACATTGGGCTTCGTTTGTAAGACGGTTAAAAAAGCACGGTGTATATGAGAGAAATAAAAAGGTCAAAGTTTACCTTATTGTATCTTCCATAAGATTTTATTATTTTCTATTTCTGATCTAGCATTTAGCTAAAGCCATGGTCCAAGAAATCAAGGTCTAACAATTAGACTACGTGACTGACACAAGCCTACGTCATTTTGCGCTGTTCATCCTTGTCTATTACACGCATTCGACAAGGATGAACAGGCAAAATGACGTAGGCTTGTGTCAGTCACGTGGTCTAATTGTTAGACCTTGTTTTCTTGGACCATGGCTAAAGCCTACCAGTTTCTTTCTTTGTCAAGACAGGAAAGAAAATCCAGTACTTATAGTGCCATTATTTTGAGATGTTTCCTCATTGCAGCGCTACATGTACAACCCGTCCCTTCACTCTGGCAACCCAGATCCAGACCTAGTGATCTTCGTGGGAGGCGAATGGTCCATCTCAGCGGGCTGGGTGCAGGCTGGATTAGCCTACGAGCTGGCGGAAGAAATTAGAGCTGGACTCTTCTACACAGAGCACCGGTTCTACGGACAGACCAGGCCTAGCAAGTAAGATTTTGGTACCCATTAGCCTACAATTTGTTTGTAGGCAGAGGTCTCGTAAAATGGTTATTAAACCTTTTGGACTTCCATACGAAACGCTGGTCTACGGACAGACCAGGCCTAGCAAGTAAGAGATATCTAGGCTCGTACAACTTATTTGCAGACAAATTTCTCTTAAAATGGTCACTAAACCTTTTGGATTGTTCTATACGGAACGCTGGTTCTACTGCAGACGGCGATCATGTAAATTGGTCCCAAAAAAACGGACAGACCAGGCCTAGCAAGTAAGAGACATCCTGGCACTTACTGTTTGTTTGCAGACAGAGGTCTTGAAAAATGGTAATTAAAAACCTTTTATATGAAACCCAGGTTCTACGGACAAATGAGGCGACAATATGATACAAATCAGGCGATATGATTATGATACACTCCATGGTCGAGAGGTAAAACGCTCGCCTCCCATAACGGAAGTTCTGGGTTTGAATCTTGGTGAGGCACTAATATCATTTTGTAAACTTTCCCCAGTTGGACATTGCAGGCCGAACCAAACTACCTATTCTGAATTACGAATAACATAGGACTCGCCACTCCATTGAAATTCGATGGCGATTGTATTGTAGCACATTCTGCCTCTATCAGTGTCGGAACCTCTATTAGAGAGTGCGAACATTAATTACGACCTAACGTGTTCCGGAATAGGGATGGCGGGATGTTCGGGACTTGTTATGCGGGACAATTTAGTAGCCTGAGGATGGAAGAGGCTATATAGCAAATGAAGGTTGACTGCAACAGATCCTCTTGGGTTGCTGTGGTCTATAATCCCCTATACATCAAAATCACAATCATAACCGTGATTGTTCAATAATTGAACATGTTATTTGGCAACATTTATTAGTTTTAGTAGTTTGTCATTTGCATATGGCAACTCTTGCTTCTTGTCAACGGCTGTCAGTGACTATGCACTGGCTCCGGTGTATTTAAATTCAATTTATTTTAAATACAAGCTATTTTCTTAATTTACACGCTGACTTTCATTAACAGCGTTGTGGTCCGTCGATCAATAGTGCATTTAAAGTGTTTCTACGTGTTTTTGCTGTGATATTTGGAGCATCCATACATGCCCCAAACCGCGTGGGTGAACCGGCAATCGCGTGTTCATCTTGCCAAAATCTTATGTGGAAGACGCTGTGCTACAGTTTTCTGGCTATAGCAGAAAACAAAAGAAGATTTCAACATTTCAACGCTAATTTCTATACAATTAGCTCGATTCAAGGCAGCATTTCAAGGATTGATAGTTGTATCAATCAGCATTTTTCTGGCTGGTGAGTATCGGCTGGTAGCCATTATTCAGTCAGTCAATCAGTCAGTTCGGGAGCGTTCGTCAAACGTCGGCGCTTTTCGGGAGAGGAGGTGCGCGAGCGGTGCCAAAGGTGGCGCTTGTGGCGCTTGAGCACCTGTCAGCTGTCAAAGTCAACGTCAACTTGATCTGCGGTCGTAAACATAACCTCAATTTGTGTTTATTTCGTATTTTCGTTGTGAATAAAGTGAATATCGCGTTGGTTTTAAGTGCGATTCGTAGCGGTTTTATAGTGCAGTGCGCGTGTGATATATCGCCATGACCGAAAAGGCTTCTGAGTTACCGCGATTACGTCAAAAGCGTGGAACTTTCAAAGCTACGATTACGCGTATAGAAACGTTCGTTAACGATGCCCTAGGGTTTGATAAGGCTACCGAGGATGAACTGCAGACACGTAAGGACAGACTCGTGAGTACCTTTTTGAACTATGAGGAAGTTAACGTGGACATTTTATCATTAGACAACGGTGACACTGAGGACATTTCCTTAGTAGAAATTAAGTACTATAAATTGCTTTCTAAGCTAAATCAACGCTTGAAGGAGCTGAAATTGGAAGAAGTCTCTCAAAACACAAATATTTCCAATTCCAAACTTCCTAATATTGAGATCCCAACTTTTGATGGGAAAGACTTCACCAAATTCAAACCTTTCATGGATCTTTTTCTTGCTATAATTGACAACAATAAAACCTTGTCCAATGTTCAAAAGCTCATATATTTGAGAAAATATTTAATAGAGGATTCCCTTACTGTCATTGAAAATTTACCTATAGTAAATGAATCTTACCCACAGGCACTTACATTACTTAAAAAACGGTTTGATAATAAAGCTCGGCTTATTTCTAATCACATTAACATTCTCTTAGAGTTGCCTTGTATGCAGAAGGGAACCGCAGCAGCTATTAGATCATTAATCTCTGAAGTTCAACAGCAGTTAAATGCATTGAAAAATTTAGACCAGCCAACAGAGAGCTGGGATATGTTATTGATATCTATTCTTTCTAAAAAGCTTGATCCAATTACTATCAGGGCGTACCATCTCGATAGGGTGGACCTTGACAAAAATCCAACTATGTCGGAATTTATTGCTTACCTGGAAGCGTGTTTACTAAATGTACCTTGTGGAGACGCCAGTGACGTCACGAGCTTGTCTATCTTCGGGTACAGTTAGGAGGAACAACTTACAAAGTGTCTACTACTAAATATACCTCTGCAAGACACGCCGACTCGACCTACATCGGGTATAGATAGTAGCACCATTTAAAAATAAATCGTTACTAAACATACCCTGCTTAGATTACAAGAGCCTGCTTGGCTTTGATCGGGTATAGTTAGGACTGCACTTTTTTTAATTGGTAGCTACTATATATACCCGAACACGTCGTTACTCTAATTGTGTCTGTAGCGCACGCTTTGCGTGCTATTTTTTTTCTTTCTTTATTTATTTGTTTCCTTTGAATAATAATAAATAATAATAAATATGTAGGGACATCTCACATACGGCCATCTGACCCTTAACTAGGCAGAGCCTGGACTATGGGTGTGGGTTGATGAGACAACTGATATACATACATATAGAATTATATAACATCCAGACACAAGGCAAACACAAAAGCTCATCACACAAAAGTTTGCCTTGGCAGAGATTGGAAACCGCGACCCTGTGCTTCGAAGGCAGACGTACTACCAACTAGGCTACGGGGCAGTCCATCACATCATATGTCATAACACTAACCATGTTTAAGTAACAATTAACAATTAATTCCTAAACATACTCTTTTATTTTATTACTAAACATATTTTTTTAATTTGTTTTTTTATGGAATTCTAAGTCGGGTGCACTTAGTAGTTCAAATATTTTGTCATGCTATTTATTCTCGACCAAAATACTATAGGGAGGGATATTTTGTAGACATACGATACTGGCATTCAAAATACCCGATTAAGAAATCACAACTAGGGTATAAGTAGTTGTTAAAATATTTTGGAAGCGCTGTAACTAAATATACCCGACCAAAACTCTACAGGGAATCTCCACAAGATACATTTGTAAACACTAAGACTTGGAGCGCATCATTCGCTCCTAAATATACCCGATCATGACACCCCAACTCGGGTATATTTAGTAGTGCTAATATTTTGAAAGCGCCATGCTAAATATACCCGACCAAAACCCCATGGGGAGTCTCCACAAGGTATATTTAGTAAACACGCTACCTGGAAAGGAGAGCCATTGCTTTAGAGGATAGTTCTGCACCTCAAAGCCAGAGTACTTCCCATGAAAGTGCTCAGAAATATAAATTCAAGTTTAATTCAAGTGTTAAGACAAGCCATGTTGTGTCTAACAAAAGCACAAAGAGCCTATGTTCTTTTTGTGAAAAGCAAAATCATGCTTTGTTTATGTGCCCTCAATTCAAGCTAGCTCCAGTGGAGGGTCGCATAAAGTTCATTGAAGATACAAAACGTTGCAATATCTGTTTAAATCCTCACTCTGGTAAATGCAAATATAATTTTAAGTGCAAGTTTTGTAAAGCTGTTCATAATTCGCTTTTGCATACAAGCAAATCTGAAGAGGAAGTGGCCTTGTGTTCGTACCAATGTACCCGTGATAAGGTTCTTCTCCCTACCGTGCAGGTCAAGTTAATTGATAAATATGGACGTGTCCATTATGTAAAGGCGCTTCTTGATGGTGGAAGCCAGGGCTCCTTTATTAAGCAGTCTTTAGTACAAAAATTAGGACTGAATGTTAATATGGATAAGCAGACTACTGTAATAGGGATTGGCAATAAGCAGTCTCAGCTAAATAAAACTGTTCAAACTTCAGTTTATTCATGTACTCATAACTTAAAATTCAATGTGGATTGTCATGTTGTTGATAATATTACATCACAACTGCCCCAACAATATGTTGATGTTTCCAACTTAAATATTCCAAAAGATATAAATCTCGCTAACCTAGATTTCAATGTTCCCTCTGAGATATCTATTTTATTAGGGGCAGATATACATTTCAAAAGTTTACTAGATGGTTGTATAAAATTAAAATCTGGTCCAGTCTTACAAAATACATTGTTTGGCTATATTGTAGCTGGCACCATTGAGAGTGAATGTTCTTCTCATGATAGTGACAATGTCATCTCCTCAAATTTTGTATCCTGTGAAAATGACAAGCTTGGTGACATAATGAGCCAATTTTGGCTTTCTGAGAAAATGCCTGAAGAGCCCCTGAAAATTTCCTCTGAATTTCAAAAAGCGGAACAATCTTTTCAAGATTCAGTAGGTTTGGAAGAAAATAGATTTTCAGTAGATTTGCCCCTTGCTAAGCCAGTTGATCAGTTAACAATTGGGGATAGCTTTTCAGTAGCTCTTCAGTGTTTTCTCTCCCTGGAAAAGAAGTTTAAAAATAATCATGAGTATTATGAAAAATATAAAAGTTTTATTGAAGAATGTTTGAAGTTAGGACATGCCAAAATAGTAGATATAAACAGCTATGATGTTTATGATTCTGCAGTGTATTTTCTGTCTCACCATGCTGTGCTAAATGAGGCCAGCCTAACAACAAAATTACGTGTAGTTTTTAATGGTAGTTTGACTTCCAAATCGGGGATTTCCCTTAATGACGTTTTATTAAATGGACCGGTCATTCAAAATGAGCTGTTTGACATTCTCATTTTATTTCGAACTTATCTTTATATTTTAATAAGTGACATAAAGATGATGTTCAGGCAGATTTTTATAAATGAACATCACAGACAGTTGCAAAACATACTGTGGAGGGATCACCCCTCAAAGCCTATACAGTGCTTGCAACTTCAAACAGTGACCTATGGTCTGAAATGTTCAACCTTTCTAAGTGCCCGATGTCTCTTAGAATTGGCCATAAGGTACCAAGATAAGTTTCCGCTTGCAGCTCAAGCTATAAAGTCAAATATGTATGTTGACGACGTGATCTGTGGCACAAATGATATAGACTCTCTGGTAGAGCTCAAAAACCAACTTATTGGTTTGTTCAAGGAAGGTGGCTTCACCCTACATAAATGGTGCTCAAACTACAATGATGTTCTGAGTGATATACCAGTAAATCAAAAATATTTCAACCAGATTGATCTAACCAAGGATAATGTCATAAAAACATTAGGCATAAAATATGACATTATGACTGATAATTTCAAATTTACATGTCCACCCTTTGATGAAGCCAACCTATGCACCAAAAGAAAAATATTAAGCTTTATTGGTCGCATGTTTGATCCCTTAGGACTTGTTAGTCCAATTATAATGCTATTTAAAATATATATGCAAAAGTTATATGCTTTAAAATTAGATTGGGACTCTACCCTACCTCCTCAAGATTTGGAAGAGTTTCTTAAGCTCATAGTCAGCTTAAAAAACATGCAACCTATAGAGGTTCCACGTTATGTTACCTCAACAGAGGCTGTTACAGTTCAACTTGTGGGGTATGCCGACGCATCTTTCAAAGGATTTGGTTGTTGCGTATATTTAAGAACCGTTTTCAAGGACGGCACTGTGAAAACAGAGCTCTTATGTGCGAAATCCCGCGTTTCGCCATTAAGTAGGTCTCACACAATCCCACAGCTTGAACTGAACAGTGCCCTTCTTCTTGCTCAGCTGGCAAGTAGAGTGAGAAAAACATTAAAATGTGTTTATCCTAATTTAGAATTATTTCTATATTCAGACTCCCAAATCGTCCTGTACTGGATCAATTCAAGCTCTCTAAATGAAAAGTCCTATGTGTTTAATAGAGTTAAACAAATAAAAAAGTTAACTTCAGGCTGTACATGGTCATTTGTCAAAACTTCATGCAACCCCGCTGACCTATTGTCGCGAGGAGTTGAGCCTCATAAATTACATAACTGCTCTATATGGTGGCAAGGTCCCCAATATCTATCAAATTCACAATATAAGCATCAGCCCTTTCAAGCAAAGGAGGGTTTTATTTCCAATGATTTAAAGCCAGAAAACAATTCTGCTTCAGAACTCTGTAGCCTTTTTTGTAAGGTAGAGGATGATTTTAATATTTATGACAAATACTCAGATTTAAATAAATTGCAAACTATAATTGCTTTTATTTTGAGATTCAAAAATAATGCTAAAAAGGGCAATATTAAATGCACTGGTGCTATATCACCTAAAGAATATTCAGAGGCTTTAAAAGTTATAATTCGTTATAACCAATCACTATTTTTTTCAAAAGAAATAACTTCACTTCTAAATGATAAACCCTGCAGTTCTTCTATAAGTAACTTGCACCCATTTATTGATTGTGATGGGATTTTGAGAGTGGGTGGTAGGTTAAGCAACGCTCAGAGTCTTCCCTATGATAAAATTCATCCTATCATCCTACCTAAATCATCAAAATTAACAAACATGCTCATATTAACTGAGCATTTAAGGCTCCTGCATGCTGGTGCAAAATTAGTACTCTCATCACTATCCCAAAAATACTGGATATTAAGTGGGTTGCGTGAAGTCAAGAAGGTACTACGTACATGTATAAAGTGCTTTCGTATAAAGGCTGAGGGTGCCAAACAGCTCATGGGGTCGTTACCCTCTCAAAGAGTGACTGCTAATAAACCTTTTCAGGTAGTGGGGGTGGATTTTTGTGGCCCATTTAACTTAAAAGTTGCTAGAATCAGGAAACCTATAGTAAATAAGGCATATATAGCTGTTTATGTCTGCTTCTCAACAAAAGCTATCCACTTAGAATTAGTGAGCAGTCTCACTACTGATGCATTTTTAGCCTGTCTCAAGAGGTTCGTTGCTAGGCGTGGGCTTCCTAGTTACATATATTGTGATAATGCCAAAACGTTTAAGGGCGCAGATAATTATATAAAAGAATTGTATAATTTACATGCCTCCCCCAATCACCGAAATACTGTTCATAACTATTGCTTAAAAAACTATGTACAGTTTAAATACATTCCTGCTTACTCTCCAGAATTTGGGGGATTGTGGGAGGCAGGTGTAAAAAGCTTAAAGTACCACTTTAAGAGAATTGTTGGTGACATTCCATTAACCTTTGAAGAGCTATATACAGTCATAACACAAATAGAGGCAGTTTTAAATTCTAGGCCGTTGTGTCAGCTGTCCTCAGATATTTCAGATTTAAATTATCTTTCACCCGGTCATTTCCTAATAGGTACTCAATTGACTACCTACCCCGAATTAAACTACACAGATGTTAATGTGAATAGACTCAAATTTTGGAACTTATGTACAAAACTAAAACAAGACTTTTGGAATGTATGGTATAAAGACTATTTGACAGAATTACAAAACCGTGGTAAATGGAAACATGATTGTGTGAATATTAAGGTAGGAGATTTGGTAATTGTCAAGATGAGTAATGTACCACCAATGAAATGGCCTATGGGTCGTGTAATAAAAGTTATTCCCGGCCCCGATGGTAAAATAAGAGTAGCACATGTTAAGATGGCTGATAAAGTCTACATTCGCTCTTATCGTACCCTATGTCCTTTACCTATTAATGACTAGATTTGTTGTTAATTATTATGACTAGAATAGTTACCCTTATATAAAAATATATGACTAGAATAAATTTGTCTAGGTATAAAATAAAAAGAAAGTTCCTACTATCTCATATTTTTATATTCTTTAACTTTATAACTTAAGACTAAAACAACAAACTTAAAATAAAATAAATTACAGTAACTGTAATATAAACTGTTTTAATAAAATTAGACTAAATCTTAAAACTAAATCTTATCCTATTATTCAATAAGAAATATTTTATAAGCTAACTTACCATAAAATGTTACAGTCCACTTACCAAGTACAAATGATGTTTGTAAAACTTAATATAAGAATAAATTACAAATATAAACATGCAGTGTAAAATAAAATAAAATATATAGCTAGCAGATGAAACATAAATAAAATATCTTAATAAAGTTTACAAATTATACATACAAAGTAGTTATTGCTCTTTCATCTCTACTGCTGTTTATTTTGTTTTACACTTAAGAAGCTATCAACACTCTGTTAGCTTGTAGAGTTGTTGTTGGATGGTGATATGATTTGGTTTCTTTAAATGGTGTTTAATAACCACTGTTTATTGCATTGTTTCTTTAATTATTTAATATAAAGTTGTGTGTCATTGCTGGCGGCCAACTCTGTTCAATAATTGAACATGTTATTTGGCAACATTTATTAGTTTTAGTAGTTTGTCATTTGCATATGGCAACTCTTGCTTCTTGTCAACGGCTGTCAGTGACTATGCACTGGCTCCGGTGTATTTAAATTCAATTTATTTTAAATACAAGCTATTTTCTTAATTTACACGCTGACTTTCATTAACAGTGATAATGAATAAGAACAGTCACTAAGTTTGAATAAAGTAATACTCAGGAATGCCACAGGGCACCCTTTAAAAGGTCAATATTTCTAGACTCAGTTGTCTATTCATGAAAACACTTAAACTCATCAAAGTCACCGATGATGGTATGGATCACAGGTTGTCACCGAACGCGTCCGGCCAATGTTCCTAAATTCACTGATAGCTAGCAGTGTCACTTGATATCACCGATGTCATCGAATTAACTAATGTCACCAGCCTGTGTTGTCATAAAGTATCACTATATGGAACTCCTAACTCTATTGCCCTGCCCTCTCGTGCGCCTGCTAATTATATGTCACCAAATAGTTACCGATGTCACAGACACTTCATACCACCGAAATCACCGATAGTATGTATCACCGTATGTCAAAAACCGATAACTGATTGTCACATATTTTTACCAATGTTACTCGATATCCCTGGTTATAACCGAATTTACCACTGGCTAGTCTACTGTTTGCAGTAGCAAATAGAGTTAGTATTAACGCAACTAGTTTAATGATTATGTATGTCCCATGAGCTCGTGAAATGTCGTAACCATGTCCCGTAAATTTCGGAACGGTATCAATCCCATCACTAGCAGCTCAAATGCTGCACTACAGTTGCAAATGACATACGATACGATTGAGCGGCTCCATTCGTATTGGAGAACGATTCTCGTAGTGGCTACAATACCATTTACAGCTTACTGCGGGATATTTTGATGTACATAGTTTGATGCTAAGACTAATGTAGTAATTTAATATAATGAGTAAGCAATGTTGTTCGAATTTGCATTAGCTTTGAATCATTGCTGATAAAATCGTGATATTGAAGTGACGTTATTTTAAATTAAAACTTAGTAACGACGACTACAATTCAAGTTATGAATGAGCTGTTAAATTAGGCGTAATTTTAATTGGATGTTTTTGGATTCTGCTTACGCCATAAAGTACGATATTTCTGAAATGAAATAGATATTATCTCTTTTTATCCATAAAGCGTAAAAATAACTAAAGTAAATAACTTGGTGTGAGCCCCATTTTATATAGGCATTAAAAGTAGGACTAGGTAGTAGGTAGTTCGATAAAAATGAGTATGTTTAAAAAAACAGTTTTGCGCTTTTACTACACAAATGTACAAAGAAATTTTTCAGGCAAAAAAAAGCAAATACCTACAACGGAAATCCATCTAACCCCTTACCAGAACAGCAGAGTAAACAGTCTTAGCAAATACCAAACCCGAGACTTACACTCGCGCCGCCATCTTCGCGAACAAACACACCAACGACACTACTGCAAGACAAACATAATAATATGGGTCTGTACAGCCTGACTGCACTTACTGCTACCTATATTATAAACGTGAATCTTTATGATGATGGATCAGGATGAATGTATGGATGGATGTTTCTTAATCTCTCACGCAAAAACTACAGAATGGATTTTTATGAAACTTAACAATAATATAGGTTAAAGGTACATCACAATAACACACTTTTTACAGCGGGGAAATACCTCATTCCCACGGGAAAATCTGTTTATAAACGTTTTTACACATCCTTACTTAAAAAATATCGCTTAAAAAGACCTTTGAGAATACGTTTCTATAGGTCTATCTATTCTATTCATCCTTATGCCACTTATGCAGAGTAAGTTCGAGCCTCTCGGTGGGGAGGTATATAATATACACTAGCGACCCGCCCCAGCTTCGCACAGGAAAATGGTTATTGTGGGTTATCCCTAATTATATTATGCATCGACGGTTAAAAGGAAGTTGGGAATAAGCGACAAAAAGTAAAATGTTCAGGAGAGCCGTTCAAAGTTTTGAATTTTAGAAAAACTGACGTATTTTTGTAATTTATTGAGATATCTTGAAAACTAAAACAGTAATAAAATCAGAAAAAAATGGAGCAGTTACTGGTAATTTTAGTTTTAATGCTTTTACGCTATTTAAAGTGATTTTTGTCGCTTATAACAATAGCTTTTAATTTCCCTATAAGGAAATATGGCATAAGATACTAATGACAAAATAAAATATTAAGGGATAAGAAGTATAAGCGACATAGAAATTTATCGCATCGGGTATAAGAGACAAGACAGTTAAAATACGTGTATAGTATACTCTATAGTCTATACGTATTAGGGTATAAGAGACAAGACAGTTAAAAGTATAACCGACAGAGTAATATGAAAATGAATTTTGTATAAAAGGTACAAGCGCCATAGCTATGATAAATTAGGAAATAGAAGTAGGCTATAAACAACGTTTGTAATTTTTGAGGGAAAAGCTTAAAAGGCATTACCGACAAGCAAACACAAAATAAGTCATTTTTGTAGGGGTACAAGCACCTTTACTGCAAAAATGACCTGAATTTTCGTCGGTTACGAAAAATGATACTAGGAAATGCTTTTTTTTGCTTGGGCATAAACGCCAAAAAAGTCATCGTAGAGCCATGGGAGTAAGCGCAATAGAAAGAGCGGAAAATTTTAAGTAGGATGGCATTTATAACTCATTTTTGACCAAGACGTCGCTTATGCCCTACTTCCTTTTTACCGTCGAGCATTATACATATAAACCTTCCTCTTGAATCTCTCTATCTATTAAAAGATAAAAAGCCGTTGCGTAGTTTTAATGATCTAAGCATACATAGGGACATAGGAACAGAGAAAGCAACTTTGTTATATACTACGTAGTGATATGTTGAGGAAACTTTAAATGTCATAGCAGCTTAGAGCAACGCGGGCCTTCCGCTAGCCTGCAGTACGTCAGCGCGTGACGTGCATTTGCTTTCGATTACCGCGGCCATCTTTGTTGGTTGGTTCAACGCTATACGGTACTTATTCGTCTCGGTACCAGCTGCGTTGTTAGTTTGAATGTAGATATTATTATACTTAAGAGATGTCAACAAACAAAATAACAAATAAAAATAAAAGATAATAAATTAAAACAAAAAGATATTTATTCTGACTCGTGAAGGATTTGAACCTCCGCCCTCCGATGTTCAAGCATATGTTTATATCGGCGCTCTAACCTACTGAGCTAACGAGTCGTCAATTCTGAAGGTAAAAACGGCGGTCTCTTTTCTCAAGATGACGTCATGAATGACTCATGGATATCGCGCGGCGGCGCGGCGGCCAATTGACCTTCTAGTGGCCGGGTTCAACGCAAAAATCAACGAAAAACCGCAAATGGATATAATACAGGATAGCCGTTTGATACACAGGTATGTGCCAACAATCATTTTGACCGGCAGTTCCCAAAAATTTGCGGTTTATTTTGAACCGGACCTCTATTCAGTTGTTTTATTTACGTCGACCGCCATTTTGATATATTTTTTTATTATTGTTCACATTGGGTGCCAAAACCAATAAAAGCTTTTTGTCGTAAGGTAAACTAAATGTTATTGAGAGATAAGTACTATAATAATATTCTATTGCCATAAAGCGATAGTTAATTATTAAATAGCTACTCTAGCTTTCTGCCCGCGGCTCCGCCCTCGCTAACAATTTTTCCCTTGGGAATGAGGGATTTCCCCTCGGTAAAAGGTAGCCCATGTGTTATTCTGATATAATAAAGTTTCAATAAAATCCATTCTGTAGTTTTTGCGTGAAAGAGTACCAAACGTACATCTATACATACATCCATCCTTACAAACTTTCGCGTTTATAATATAACTAGCTTCGCGCCGTCGCTCCGCCCGCGTTTATAGATTTTCCCGTGGGAATGAGGTATATTCCCGCGGTAAAATTTAGCCCATATTCTTCCGCAAGGTCTATTCTATCTTTGTGCCAACTCCGCCCGCTTTAACATTTTTTCCCATAGGAATGAGAAATTTTCCCGCGGTAAATCGTAGCCTATGTTCTTTCCCAGGGTCTAATCATTCTATCTTTGTGTCAAGTTTCACCAAAATCGGTTCAGTAGTTTCGAAGCCCATTCCATTATTTTTTTACACCTTGTGTTACATTATTGAAGTTTTAGGTGGTTTTAGTAAGGATCCCTAATTTTTTTAAATAAAATATAGGGTGAATGTAGCTTACTAACGGTGAAAGAATTTTTGAAATCGGCACTGTAGTTTTTGAGTTTATTCATTACAAACATACACACACACATACAGACACACAAAAATACAAATCTTTCCTCTTTATAATATTATATTTAGTAAGAGCGTCGGTGGCCAAGTGGCTAGGCCCGTTGACTTCCGTTCCGAAGTTCGATGGTTCAAACCCCGGCACGTACCAATGTGTTTTCGATTTTCGAATTCATATGTACGTTTATTCGACGCTCTTACGGTGAAGGAAAACATCGTGAGGAAACCTGCACACACCTGCGAAGAAATTCAAAGGTTGTGTGTGAAGTTGACCAACCCGCACTGGGCCAGCGTGGTCGACTAAGGCCTATTCACCCTAGTATCAGGGTAGGCTCGAGCCCCTCGGTGGGGACATATATGAGCTGTTAACGATTTAGTAAGTTAGTATACATAATAGACTGTCAGACTCATGAGAATGACAATGAGGTAAATAGATAAATTACATTCATACAGCCTTCGCTAGATGGCGTTAGTTGTATTTTAAAACGCGGTATCGAGTGATCGTTGCGCCTGGACGACCTCACAACAACATGTTTCACGCGTATTATCTGTCAAAATCAGTGAAAACTGAGTAATTTTTGAAGAAATCACTCTATTAACGGGGTGGTTTTATGTTCTCACATACACACATCGTCAACAAGGTAGACATGGGCTAAGTCGTTATTTTGCGATCACCGTGACTGTCGTTCCAGTTCCAAAAAAATCACTGTGAAAAATCACCGTGACTTTGTCACGTCGTTACTTGTCGGTTACATGGAACGACATTGGGCTTGGAACTTAGATAACTAGGTGGAACGGTTGGAACTTGGAATCATAACGATAGTCGATTATAGTTGAGAGCGGGCGAGAGTGACTGACTGAACAGTTGATCACAAAATATCCTTCACACTTTTTACAGGCTTAGGACTGTCGCATTTTTATAATTTAACTGTGCGGCGTGTTTATTATTATAGTTTCCGTGTCTACTATACTTGTTGCTCTGTCGTCGTCGCGCGCTTGCAATAATCGCCATATTGGTTATATCGCCGAATCTACCTACCGATGATTGGTCGCCGCCGCGGACCGGGCGGGAGCGCGGCCGCTTGGCGCCAACCGTGACAAATAACGCGCGGCGCGGTCGCGCTCGGAACGACTTGGAAGCCGCGAAGTAACAACGTTATTTTGGAACGTTGTTATTTTCTAAAAAGTCACAGTGACTTTTGCAGGCACCTGATCACTGTGACTTTTTCACTGTGACGTTATTTATCACCCAAGTCTACAACAAGGTCTAACCATTAGACCACGTGACTGACATAAACCTTCAAATCTACGTCATCTTGCGCTGTTCATCTGTGTTCATCCTTGTCATGAAAAAATGACGTAGGCTTGTGTCTGTCAGTCACGTAGTCTAACGGTTAGACCATGCATCGTCACAAAACAAAACTATTGTATCGTACCGTAGTACAGGGCATTAGGTACCCAATAAATGTGCGGGAAAGTAGGTACAGTTAGGGCAGTTTCGTAACGATTGGAGTTTTAATTTATTTTTGATGTTTGTATTGTATGATTTTTCAAGACCTGAATGAAGCTTGATTCGTCGTACTGTCGTACTTTATCGACTCAAGCATAGGTCAAGTAAAAAAAATTATGTGATTGACATAATTGAGAACATGGAAAATTCCGGTGTAGAATTGGGCTAACCCAGTTCTTCCTGTTGGAAGACGAGTACAAAAATAAGTTAACTCAGTTTAACTAACTTCACCTGTGCAACCAACAATAAACAACTACGATCCGTAACTGGAAATACCTACTGTAATGTAGCACTGGACTGTTATTAGGACAGTTATTATAACGTTGAAGTGAAATAGCATAATTAGTTGCTTGATTCACAGTATGGTATGGGTTTTGTTCGAGGTTAACCTAACTGATCAACCCAGCCCCCGTAACATGCAATGCTATGACAAAAGTTTGGCGCGCGAGAAACGCGCCGTATTGAAATATCTTCCAATAGGATAAGAGAATACGCACGACAAAATTATGTCTGTCACGCGTAGACCGGGCATGTTAGAGGGGCTGGTGTTAGAATTAATTGAGCCGCCTATGGCTTCTAACACGACTACATCCGTAGAATAGAAATCGAAACCAACGGCTATACGTGCCTTCCGAAGCACGGAATCATCTTTCTTTTCGGACAATCAGGTGATTCAGCCTGCAATGTCCTAACCGAACTGGGGAAAGTCTCACACAAAGTTATATTTGACCGAAGAGTTCCCACCGGGATTTGAACCCGGAACCTTATATAATCTTCCTTAAGTGAGGCGCAGGTTTAAGGTTTAGCAAGTACAAAATGTATTTTCGATCTTAGAATACATATAAAAATAATAATAATAAAGTATTTATTTCCCCAACAATAATACATTTGAGTAAGCAAAAGCATAATAAATGGAACATGTACATTAGATAATTGTTGAGGCTGGCCCCTAAACTAGGAGAAATCCTGTACTATAGGAAACCAGGCCTCCACCTCGGAAAGTTATAGGTACAGGAAAGTAGGATAATCTCGAACTAATTTTATAAAGATTGAAATTTTCACAAAATCGGGAATACTAAAACAAAAAAAAAATTTAAAACAAGTTAAAAATAAAATGTACAGAAGCCAGCACATGCGGTTGGACATTCGCATTACGAAATTCATCTTTACCACTACGTAATACGGGCGCTCTCAAGGTCAACATGATGAGGAAACTTGTACACACACTGCGAAGAAATTCAAAGGGTGTATAAATCCAAGACCAACCCGCACTGGGCCCGCGTGGTCGACTAAATTCAGAGTAGTACAGAGCCCATCGTAGGAGCATAAAATTATATGGGTTACTTTCTACTACTAGTTTTCCGTACAGTTTTTCCCGCGGTAAAGGGTAGTTTATGTTACTCAGGGTGAATGTAGTTTTTAAATAGTCAAAGAATTTTTGAAAAACACACACACAATAAATACAAATCTTTCCTCTTTATAATAATACTTATATAACTTATATAATATTACTACTATATAATATTAGTCTCACTACATTATGTATCTCCTCACCCTAAGGTTGCCTGGAAGAAATTGCTACTTAGCAATAAGGCCGCCTACATGTACACTTTCTATACCTTTATTGTAAATGTTTATTTTCACTGTAATGTTCTGTGTGCAATAAAGTATATTGTATTGTATTGTATTGTAATAGTATGATTAACGAATAGTGTAAGCTAGCTGTCGTTTTTCGACTTTTTCGTAGTAATTTTAAACTATCCCACGGGAAGTCTTTAATCTTCCGCGATTAAAAGTGATGATGATGATGATCCAAGATGTTGACCATGCAAAATTTCATTCAAATCGGTCCAACAAATTCGGAGATTAGCTCGTCAAAGTGTTTTAATTTTTTTTTTTTGTAAATTGCTATGCCCGCCCGGGTCCATATTATTATGTGGCTTAATTTTTTGTGTAACATCTTTTGTTACCATGTGGATTGCAATAAATATCTTATCTTATCAAACAGACAAACAAAGGAACAAAAAATTTGAAAAAAATATGGATATTATGTTCTATCTATACCTATCACTTTTTACATCCCCCTGACTCAGTTATTAGCTTTTCTTTTCTATGTACCTACCTACAGATTTTCGACCTCTACTATTATTGGTCTACTACTATCTCTCTAATATTATTGGTATTTTTGTCTCCATTGTTAGTTTAAAATATTGCAACGCAACGCCTCCAAAATTTTTGCATCCGGTTTATATTTGGTCTCAGAAAATATGACCACGTTTCCTCATTTAGGGCTAAACTAAAGTGGTTATCCATTCGCCAAAGACGGGAACTCCATATTCTTTCTTTCCTTTATTCCATTCTTTTTAATCCCTTGTCCCCCCCCACCTTACTTGAAGGAAAGATTTGTTTTCCGCGCTTCTACTCTCTCTCGTAACCTGCGTTCTTCTTTCGGCTTATCCCTTGATATCCCATCCTGCTCCTCTAAATTATATTCCAACTCTTTTACCTGTCAAGCAATTCGACTGTGGAATGCGCTCCCTGAGGTGATTCGTCGCGCTCCCACTTTGAATTCTTTCAAACATCAAGTGAAATTATACTTTCTTTCTCTTCCTGATAAATAATTTTTTTCCTCTTTCGGATTAGTTGCTGTGTACAGTATTATTTGAATGTATTTTTTTTTTTTTTGTTATTAGTCTTATAGTTTAATACCTAAGTATAGAGTATATATGTAAAATACATTTACTATATCACACATATTTTATTATCATTTTATTATATTTATATATATGTATATTCTATTCTATTCTATTCTATTCTATTCTATAAATATATATATTCATATATTTTCTTTATGCTATGCACCTTCCCGCGTCTAATATTGTATGTTTTCTTCCTAAGCTGGGTTGCCTGGAAGAAATTGCTCTAAGCAATAAGGCCGCCTTTTGCTTATCGCTTTAGTATGTAAGTTATTATAATTTGTAAATTTCCTATTTGCGTGCAATAAAGAATTTTGTATTGTATTGTATTGTGTAATATTGATGATATTAAATAAAATAATACTAAACATAGTATCTAGAATTCAGGAACTCACAAAATGTATAAAATACGTAAAGGAACCTATTTACTTGTTCTTCAATACCTAACATTATATTATATTCAGCCAGATTTTGAGAATTATACAATCATCTATTAATAAATCAAAACGATGATTTTTCCAGTCCTGTATTAAAAGTATGAAAATAGTACCTATACAAAAATAGTAAAGTGCACAGTGAACCATGATTCACTGTGTACTTACAAGTTTTGATCCAGAGTGCACTCCACGGCCATTTTGAATTTAAATCTTCATAAGAAAAAAATTATTCTGTATTGGCCCACTAATAAAGCACAAATATACTGGTAATTAGTCATAATACGCGAGAAATAAACAAATATATCCATTCACAAGACTGAAAATGAGGTGGAACAAATCAAATCTTATCAAAAATCTCAACTTTTTCCTACGAAAATATTAAAACTTCTCTATAAAAAACAATATACAACATAGCCGCCACCCGACTGGTTTTGATAAGTTTGCATACCAAACGCTCTTGGAAAGTGAATAGGACAGATAGATAACATTCTTACTTCTTCGAAAACTGCCCCTGTGCCACTGTTTCTGCTACAGCCACTGTATGACAACTTACCCTACAGATGTTTGACAACAGTGCGAATATTGTGAATGTGGATTTATATGTGACAGTATATGCGTTAAATATTTGTTTTTTGTGGTGTGACGAGTGAGAAAATGTAAAAGTGTGTTTTAATTTGTAAGTAATAGTTTTTTGTAGTGTTGGGTTTTGTGAATTTAATAATTATTAAATAGCTAGTCTAGCTTTCTGCCCGCGGCTCCGCCCTCGCTAACAATTTTTCCCTTGGGAATGAGGGATTTCCCCTCGGTAAAAGGTAGCCCATGTGTTATTCTGATATAATAAAGTTTCAATAAAATCCATTCTGTAGTTTTTGTGTGAAAGAGTACCAAACGTACATCCATACATACATCCATCCTTACAAACTTTCGCGTTTATAATATAACTAGCTTCGCGCCGTCGCTCCGCCCGCGTTAATAGTTTTTCCCGTAGGAATGAGGTATATTCCCGCGGTAAAATTTAGCCCATATTCTTCCGCAAGGTCTATTCTATCTTTGTGCCAACTCCGCCCGCTTTAACGTTTTTTCCCATAGGAATGAGAAAATTTCCCGCGGTAAATCGTAGCCTATGTGTGTGTGTGTATGTTCTTTCCCAGGGTCTAAGTATTCTATCTTTGTGTCAAGTTTCACCAAAATCGGTTCAGTAGTTTCGAAGCCCATTCAATAATTTTTTTACACCTTGTGTTTATTGAAGTTTTAGGTGGTTTTAGTAAGGATCCCTAATTTTTTTTAATAAAATATAGGGTGAATGTAGCTTACTAACGGTGAAAGAATTTTTGAAATCGGCACTGTAGTTTTTGAGTTTATTCATTACAAACATACACACACACATACAGACACACAAAAATACAAATCTTTCCTCTTTATAATATTATATTTAGTAAATTAGTATAAGTACATAATAGACTGTCAGACTCATGAGAATGACAATAAGGTAAATAGATAAATTACATTCATACAGCCTTCGCTAGATGGCGTTAGTTGTATTTTAAAACGCGGTATCGAGTGATCGTTGCGCCTGGACGACCTGACAACATCGTGTTTCACGCGTTTGCTCTGTGAAAATCAGTGAAAACTGAGTAATTTTTGAAGAAATCACTCTATTATCGGGGTGGTTTTATTTTATGATTTATAATATTCTTCAGCCCTACATACATACATCGTCAACAAGTTCTAACCATTAGGCCACGTGACTGACACAAACCTTCAAATCTACGTCATCTTGCGCTGTTCATCCTTGTCGTGAAAAAATGACGTAGGCTTGTGTCAGTCACGTAGTCTAACGGTTAGACCTTGTTTTCTTAGACCATGCATCGTCACAAAACAAAACTATTGTATCGTACCGTAGTACAGGGCATTAGGTACCCAATAAATGTGCGGGAAAGTAGGTACAGTTAGGGCAGTTTCGTAACGATTGGAGTTTTAATTTACTTTTGATGTTTGTATTGTATGATTTTTCAAGACCTGAATGAAGCTTGATTCGTCGTACTGTCGTACTTTATCGACTCAAGCATAGGTCAAGTAAAAAAAATTATATGATTGACATAATTGAGAACATGGAAAATTCCGGTGTAGAATTGGGCTAACCCAGTTCTTCCTGTTGGGACACGAGTACAAAAATAAGTTAACTCAGTTTAACTAACTTCACCTGTGCAACCAACAATAAACAACTACGATCCGTAACTGGAAATACCTACTGTAATGTAGCACTGGACTGTTATTAGGACAGTTATTATAACGTTGAAGTGAAATAGCATAATTCGTTGCTTGATTCATAGTATGGTATGGGTTTTGTTCGAGGTTAACCTAACTGATCAACCCTGGTGTCAGAATTAATTGAGCCGCCTATGGCTTCTAACACGACTACATCCGTAGAATAGAAATCGAAACCAACGGCTATACGTGCCTTCCGAAGCACGGAATCATCTTACTTTTCGGACAATCAGGTGATTCAGCCTGCAATGTCCTAACCGAACTGGGGAAAGTCTCACACAAAGTTATATTTTGATCGAAGAGTTCCCATCGGGGTTCAAACCCGGAACCTTATATAATCTTCCTTAAGTGAGGTGCACGTTTAAGGTTTAGCAAGTACAAAATGTATTTTCGATCTTAGAATACATAATAAACATAATAATAATAAAGTATTTATTTCCCCAACAATACTACATTTGAGTAAGCAAAAGCATAATAAATGGAACGTGTACATTAGATAATTGTTGAGGCTGGCCCCTAAACTAGGAGAAATCCTGTACTATAGGAAACCAGGCCTCCACCTCGGAAAGTTATACAGGAAAGTAGGATAATCTCGAACTAATTTTATAAAGATTGAAATTTTCACAAAATCGGGAATACTAAAACAAAAAAAAAAATTTAAAACAAGTTGAAAATAAAATGTACAGAAGCCAGCACATGCGGTTGGACATTCGCATTACGAAATTCATCTTTACCACTACGTAATACGGGCGCTCTCAAGGTCAACATGATGAGGAAACTTGTACACACACTGCGTAGAAATTCTAAGGTTGTATAAATCCAAGACCAACCCGCACTGGGCCCGCGTGGTCGACTAAATTCAGAGTAGTACAGAGCCCATCGTAGGGGCATCATCACTATCACTACATAGTATAAAGTAAAACAAAGTCGCTTTCTCTGTCCCTATGTCCCTATGTCCCTCCCTTTGTACGCTTAAATCTTTAAAACTACGCAACGGATTTTGATGCGGTTTTTTTTAATAGATAGAGGGATTCAAGAGGAAGGTTTATATGTATAATACATGCATAATATACTTAAGAATAATCCACAACAACCATTTTCCCGTGCGGAGCCGGGGCGGGTCGCTAGTAAATTATATGGGTTACTTTCTACTACTAGCTTTCCGCCGCGGCTCCGCCCGCGTTAACAGTTTTTCCCGCGGTAAAAGGTAGTTTATGTTGCTCAGGGTGAATGTAGTTTTTTAATAGTCAAAGAATTTTTGAAAATCACACACACAAATACAAATCTTTCCTCTTTATAATAATAGTATGATTAACGAATAGTGTAAGCTAGCTGTCGTTTTTCGACTGTTTCGTAGTAATTTTAAACTATCCCACGGGAAGTCTTTAATCTTCCGCGATTAAAAGTGATGATGATGATGATCCAAGATGTTGACCATGCAAAATTTCATTCAAATCGGTCCAACAAATTCGGAGATTAGCTCGTCAAAGTGTTTTAATTTTTTTTTATTGTAAATTGTTGTGCCCGCCCGGGTCCATATGTGGCTTAATTTTTTGTGTAACATCTTTTGTTACCATGTGGATTGCAATAAATATCTTATCTTATCTTATTTTATCAAACAGACAAACAGAGGAACAAAAAATTTGAAAGAAATCTGGATATTATGTTCTATCTATACCTATCACTTTTTACATCCCCCTGACTCAGTTATTAGCTTTTCTTTTCTATGTACCTACCTACCTACAGATTTTCGACCTCTACAGTTTTATTATATACGATAATAGATAGAATTGGGCTTTTCAATAAAAAAATATATCATATATTTTTATGTATTTTAAAACTTTACCATTAATAATATCGAGTGGCATATAAAAAACTAAAAAAAAAATGAATTTGAATTAAATAGAGACAATTAAAGAAAAACCAATACCTATAATATTATATGATATATATGACTCATAGTCACGGCACAATCTTGACTCAACGTTTGTTATGTATGAGTCATCGGCTGAACCTGCTTGCAATGACATTTAGGTATAATGGTAGGTACAGTTCGTCGAGATGTGATCGTGTTAATAATGAATCTGTGACTCCTTATCATGACTCATTTAACTGCGTTCATTTTGTATGAAATTCATAAAAATATTTTACAGGATCAGCCACGGTGCGCGGTTTATCTATGCTAATATTATAAAAATGAAATATTTGATTGTTTGTTAGCATTGAATAGGCTCCGAAACTACTGAACGGTCTCTAATGAAACTTGGTATAAAGCGTATAGACCTTGGGGACGACGCCTGAATGGATTGCAATGAATTGTGATAGTTTTTTAGCTATATTGAAACGTAGACAATTTATACAGGGCGGACAGCTAGTAGGGTATAATTTAAATACTAAGTTAGTAAACGACCTTAAAAAATTGTTTGTTACAATAAATAACATAATATTATGTTTTAACAATATGCCTTAATCTTATAATTAAAAATATAAGGTAGGCTAATTACATCAATACTATAAAATTGAATGTACTAAATTCTTAGGCTAATTATTACATGAATACAATTTAAATTTGTTATATTATATTATAATGTATTAATTAAATTAGTGTTCGGAAAACCGGAGTCCACATCCTCGCCGCAGTTTCCGATAATCAGTAAAAGTTGTTGTCTCTTTCATTCTTATGGGAATCGAAAAGGATGGGAGATGGATGAATAATTAATTAAGTTATTTAATTTTGAATAAATGATATTTAAAATAAGCAGCGCAGCTTTCAAATTCAGCCTATTTAAGTGGGATATTTTCGCATGCCTGCTGAACTAGTGCGAACTACGTGTAAACTTTTAAGTTGATAATTACCCTTTTCGTTTTGAGTTAGAGCGTAATGTTATGTAGAATTAGGCACATTATTTATCTTCCAAAATTCAAAATTCAAGAAGTGTTATTCGAAGTAAGATTTTACAAATCACTTTTCGACTTCGAGGCGAGTTCACGATTTGACTGTCTTCTGTGGAGAAGAACTCGCCGGAAGAAACTCCACAGGCGTTGCATCTTATCAAAATATTTTACAAAATCATAAATTATTATTTTATACAATTTTACTTTCAATTTTATTAATATAACAAAAAGTGCAAACGAAGTATACAATTTAGAGGAAGCCAACCAGTAGTTCCACAAAGCCTTTTCCATCCTCCGTGACTTTTTCAGACAATTTATAGCTCTTCTATAATTATTTACTTACCATCATTTTTGCCTATTATGTTTTTTGGTAGGTTGTTCGTTACTCTTGGCGACCGACGCCGCTTTTCATTTGTTTTTTCCATGCATACCTATTCTTTATGTTTCTTTGTTTTATCCACCCTATCGAATAAAATGTCCGCCTCAGCCGCGCTTTGTGATTTACAATTTCAATCTGCACTTTCACAAAAACATGTTTTTTATTTCTTCGCTTCGATACTGAAACAAATCGGCTGAATTCATAAACAAGAACCGCCGCAATCCATTTTCGACCTTAGCAAGTCTTGTTTTTTGGTATATTTTTCTGTATATTAATGTCAGAAGATGCGATGTCACAGTATGACGAAGTCGATTCGGTGTTTTTAAAGGTGCTCCCACACAGAGTAAATAAGTTAGGTAACGTTATAGAACTTCGATAACATTTGCAAACATTAAACATGATTTTTAGGATATGTTATTATGTTATGAATGCTTTTCTTTATAAGTTCAACTTTATGTATAACATCGATTAAAATTTGTTAACTTGGCCTCAACACATGACATTAAGTTAATTTTGTTAGAAAATAACATAACAAAAAAATACATAAACAAAAAAATACAATATACGAGTAACATTTTGTTAACAGCTCATGTATGTCCCCACCGAGGGGTTAGAGGGACTCGGTTGTCGATGATAAGTAAAAGAAGGGTGAATAGGCCTTAGTCGACCACTCTGGCCCAGTGCGGGTTGGTCAACTTCATACATAACAAGCACGGAATCATCCTTTCTTTTTGGACAAACAGTTGACACCTGAGATGTCAGGCGAGCTTTGGCCACTCGACTACGGGGGGATTAAAAATTGAGGTATGGAAGTTGTAAGCTGCGATGTTGTAGCACCTTTATTTTACGCGGAAAGTTCGTTATGTCAGTAGTTCAAGTTGAGTGTAGACTACTGGTATACAAACAACTCCATAGCTGAGAGATCGTTATTTTTTATTTCAAGTTGAAATTCATACATTTCCGCTCCCCTTTCTGGTACTGTAAAAATATGAAATAAAATTGCTGCAGTATTTTTTGTATAACGGATAGATTTAGGTTTAAATTGCAAGTTTTATTACACACGTGTAGATAAAAGGTGGAATAGGTGGTCTTTCAATTGGTACAGTCTTGGGATCTGCACTATAACCTCATAATATAAGACTAGCTTCTCGCCGCAGCTCCGCCTACGTTAATAGTTTTTCCCGTGAGAACGAGGAATTTTCCCGTGCTAAAAGTTAGCCTATGTTCTTCCGCATGAAGGTCTATCCCTAATTTTATTGAAAAAAAAATGGCTTATGTTTTTTCAGAAATCATGTAGCTTCTCAACAATGGAAGTTTTTTTTTTTAAATCAAATCTGGTCTTTCTGTAGTTTCAGAGACTATTCGATGCAAACAAACAAACAAACAATCAAAATTTTCCTCTTTATAATATAAGTATAGACATAGATTATACGAATGAAAACTTAAGATATCGTTATACAAATAAAACATTACACCTTCATTACACATTACACATTAACAGTACACTTTCAGAAGGCCGGCGTTGCTCTAAGCATAATAATAATAATAATTTTTATTAAACTAACTAAAACTAACTAACTAAGCATTACCTACACCAACTTTCCGGAAATGGAATTTACTCAATTAAGTTAGTTGCTATATAGATTTTCATCATCCTCGTAATAAGATTATTCATAAACAGCTCGGTTTATACAAATATCGTCTCTATAAACATAAAATCTGTCTGTCTGTCTATAATCCACTGCTATTCATCGTATTCGTACGGAATTTAATATACATGCCATTATTATAAAGACGAAAGTGTGTTTTTGTTAGTTTGTCCTTTTCCAGATTTTTTGTACAGAAATAGATTGACATAGTTATGATGCTATTTTTTACTACAGGAAAAATCTCATACCTCCGGACAGCTAGTCAATACCAATATTATAAAGAGGAAAAATTTGATTGTTTGTTTGTATGTTTGCATTTAATAGGCTCCGAACTGATTTCATAAAATCTTTCACCATTAGAATGCTACATCATTCCTCTTTTTACCACGGAAAAATATATTTTCCTACAGGAAAATTAGTTTATTGCGTGTAGCGTGTAGTGAGGCTAGTAAATAAATAATAAGGTAACATATCATACGTAGCACAGTTTGACCCGCAAGTCAGTGGTCCAATGATCAATTGACCCAAACCCGACTCACGCGCAGACTCAATTAACGGGAGCAGGATTATATCCGGTGATCTCATTGGACGATCATCACAATCGTAAAGGAGTGAATTTCAACAGGTCTCCTAAAATCTTCATTCCCGTGGTTTTTTTTTACCTTAGGGTTTATTTAAAAAAAAGTCTGCGTTTATTAAAGCTTTTGAAAATGTATGTATCCTTGTTTAATATCTAGCAGATAACTTAAAAAACTAACGAGATACATGAGATCGAAAATTTCGTGCCACGGCGATGAAACATGCGTGCACGGCAATGAAACAAGTGTCCACGGCAATGAAAGAACTGTGCTCCAACAGATGTTTTCTTTGCCTAATCATAACATGGCGATGAAAACGTAAAACACGGAAATGAAATATTTGGCCACGGCAATGAAACATCTGGCCACGGCAAGGCATGGCAATGAATTTTTTTTCATTTTCGTGTCTTTTTTTTCATTGCCATAGCAAATTTAGGCCACGGAAACCATGGAAATGAAAGCATGGAGATGAAAATCAGGGCAAAAAATGTAAATAACAAAAAATCTATTAATAATTCAAAGTAATAAATACTTCACAAATAAACATAAAAGAAATGACGTTCTATTGAATACTTAATCAAGAAGGTAAACTTATTCAAAGAGAAGTTATACCTATGCACGGCGATGAAAGAAAAAATGTCCAGTAACAAAAAAATTGAATACTTAAATTTATAGCACGAAAACGCAGGCACGTGTGGCCGTCCTTTCACGTCGACCACTTAGGCGGTACTCATACGCAACGTTTAGCATACCAATGGGAGGACACAAGGTGTTAGATAAAACAATATCCTTGAACATAATTAGGACACGGCAATGAAAGGTAGTTCTGGGACAAATGTCTTTTGATGAACCATTCGTTGTATTGTTTAAATATTTTAATATATGTATTACGTAGCAATACTTTAACTATTCACGTATCAAATAAAATTAGGTTTTAATGTAAACAACCCATAGTTTTTTAACAATGAGGTATAATACACATCAAGGTGAGGTGTGGACAAACACGGTAATGAAAGATTTCGAGGTTTAATTATTTTTTTTGGAGTATCTATTAATGCTATTATTAAAATATTCAGTGCTCCACATAGATTACTATTTCACCTAACTAGAAAAAAATATTAGAACATTATAACTATATTTTTTAATACCAATTTCATCAATGCCGCGCAATTTTTGGTCCCGGGAAATTCACCCAAAGACGTCATTTATTTATTAGATGAGGGATTTCTGACTACTAAAAAAATGTTACTATTGGTTTAAATGAGAAGTGAACCCACAGACGACGCCAGGATAGCGTAGGCTGCGACACTATATTCGAGTTTAAATAAATCCCTCATAAAAAATTAGATAACGGGGGTCCAAATCATGTTAGTAAAGTCATTTTGTATTCTGTGGTAAAGTCATAAAAACTAGGTGTTAGCGTGTTGGGTTAATTTAATACCAAAGATTAATAACGAAAAGATGCTACACCTGTGGAGTTTCTTCCGGCGAGTTCTTCTCCACAGAAGACAGTCAAATTGTGAACTCGCCTCGACGTCGAAAAGTGATTTGTAAAATCTTACTTCGAATAAAAAACTTTGACTTTTGAATTTTTTGACGTAATTAACACCTACTTAACTTGTGTTTAACTTTTTTTTGTTGAGATCCATTTTAATCATCTTAATATATGACGTGTATAAGAAAATCTATTTAATTTATTTATTAAATAAAGTTTTACGCAGCAATTACAGACAGAGACAATGTCAGTATTTGCTGAACCGCCTATCACACCATGTGTAAACCAACCAAAGAGTTGTAACATTCAAAACAGTGCCACAATTACATTAAGATAAGATCTAACCGATGTGCAAATTCCCATTCCCGGGACACAGATAAGGGAACGACCCTCATCCAGGCCGAGTTATGTCGCCGTGAGAATCACCCGGCTCGCCCGATCTTAGTGCGATTATTAATCCGACGCACAGACTACTTATGGTATAGAGTAAGACGACATAGGAAAAGCTAGCAGAAGAGTCAGTAAAATTCGATTTTTAAAGGGTTCTATATTTTTTAAATCTGGAACCCACAGACGACGCGGGAAAGAGTGGGCTGCGAGCCGATGTGCGAGATTTTTAACCCCCGACGAAAAAGAGGGGTGTTATAAGTTTGACGTGTGTGTCTGTCTGTCTGTCTGTCTGTGGCATCGTAGCTCCTAAACGGATGCGCCGATTTTGATCTAGTTTTTTTTGTTTGCAAGGTGTCACAATCGAGAGTGTTCTTAGCTATAATCCAAGGAAATATCTTCAGCCATTTGAAGATTATCAGCTATTTTCTAGTTGTTGAAAGGATTAAATAACGTTTTTGTGTCGGGGGTTATTAAAATGTTTAATTTAGTGTTATCATTCAGCAGCTTGAACCATAGAAAGCGGGTGCGCGGTGTTACAGCCACAGGTTACTCATTTAAACTCGTATTCCGCGTTTGGGTTAAGGCTTTCCCGGTTCACTGCTGGACCAAAGGCCTCCCCCAAGGATCTCCACAACGATGTTTTTTTTCCTTTTTACTTAATAATTATATACACAAAAAACCACGGAAAATTCCCCTTTTTTATCAAAAAGTTTTTAATCTAAGTAAGAATAAATTATAATAATAATTAAAATTTCGCTCTCTCCATATTTTTGCTTTAGCTAACTTTAGTTAAAGTATTAGTGGCCAGAACCATTCAAACTCTCGTTCTAATTTCAAATACGGTCATCTGTTCCAAACAGAATCTGTGTGCACAGAGCTCTATCTAATCCTTACTAATTTGCTCCTTACTTCATTACCAAAAACTAGCTCACCGAATTACACAAAACCCGTCTTTATTACTTAACAAATAAGCCACAAACAAACAGCACCAGTCAGATTGTGATTGGCCACTCTATATGCATGAGAGAACATCGCTATTTCTAATATTTTTCAAGGATTAAAGTCTATTTTGCGTGGAATGGAACGTTATTTGACTATTGTATGTGAGTGGAACGTTTAGATGTTATTACCTTGATAAAAATGCGTTTTCCACTAAAATAAACCTTAATCGATACGTACCGACTGTTTTAAAATACAAATCCGATAAAAATTGGATTTAATATAATGTTTCCCTACTGGTAAAAAAGACCTCGGAATATACCTACAAATAAATAAATAATGTGTTTCTCTGTTCCACCTACGCGCTGAAACTACTGAAAGGATTTGGATGAAATGTCGAAAGAGAGATCTGATACACATAATAAGCTTTTTCGGATAAATTCAGAATGCAAACTGTCATTTTGTAACTAATATTGTACAGAAACCTTCAGAGACTACAAAAAAAGTAATTATGCAGAAGAAATATAAACCTAATTATGTTAATATCTCAATAGATTTTCGTTCGTGTCGTTTATTGGCAATTAGGGCATTTCCTTAAATCTTTTTATGGGTTTATAATGGCTTTGTAATTATCTGCGCGCTGTTTGCCAACGTTCTTTGTCATTGCGAATGTTTTTTTTTTTCCTTTTTTCGTCCTATTTAAAGTTGAATAGGTTTAATATGAGACTGGGCAATAAACTCAAAAATCAAATCTTAACTTCGAATATCAAAAAATCATCGTGATTAAGTAACCTTTTGAAGTAAACAGATTTTGCGCTCCTAGCCTATTGAGGTTCGTTGATAAGTGTGGTTTTCCTAACCAATCGGGTTATTAACCCACCTCTCAAACCCTGGTGTCACAAATATTAATCAGCCGTGCTCCTGGCTTCATGCTGTCAGGAGCACGGAACCATCTTTCTTTTCGAATCATCAGATGATCCAGTCTGTTCTAAACAAAGCGGGAAAAGTCTCATGAAGAACATTTTTCACGAGTGCCTACGTACGTAATTAGACGATTTAATAATCCTGTGAGTCTTGTGATTTAAATTCATAAAAAAGAGCAATTGGGTCCGATTCAAGTTGAATAGTATTTCACGGGACCCCTAGAATTCTGAAAAGGGTTTGTGAGTTAGAGTAACCTCTAAACTCACACGATAGTCAAGTAACATCTGTAAGACGAGCTTTTTACTACAATAATGTGTGGTTTATTTGCAGTGACACCAGCCTGTCAGACCTCCGTTGGCTGACGGTAGACCAGGCATTGGCAGACCTGGCTCAGTTCATCGAGACCGTGAAGAGCGAGGCCTTCGAAGGTGGGATCTTCAGGTTAGTACCTTTATTTGTGGTAAAGTCAAGAGCTGGTCAAGTCGCAAATTTAAAACTGATTAGCGTCGTGTTCGGAGTTTGTGTCTTGACTGGAAATCTAGATTATTATCACCGTAATTTGAGCCGAAAGACGTCCACCATTAGACAAAGGTCTTCCCAAAGATGTCTACAAGTCTACAACGAGCTGTCCTGCTTGGCCCGCGTCCAGCTTCTCCCGCGACCCTCACCAGATCGTTACCCTTTTCTTAGAAAAATGATAAATCTAGCTGTAGCATCCCAAATATTCCCAAATGAAGATTTTCATTTATTTTCTGGTCATATTGTAAAAAAAAGCTTTTAAGATTCGGAAAGATATAATTTTCTAGTTTTATTCTTATCAACCGAATTACACTTTTCTCCAGCATAACAAATAAAGCCTTTCATACAAATAATTAGATCTTTCAAGCAACAAAACAAATTGCGAATTACAAATACGTAAATACAAAAAATTCCTTCTATTTCTTACAAGAACTTGGCAAGTTTCCGTGAAGTAGCGTTTATTTATTCGTCACTCAATTGTTTTATTTGCGACTTCCTGCCTTTATCACTTGACTCATTCATTCATCATTCATTCGACCAGCAGCTGAGTACTTACAACTTACGGCAGATGGACGGACGTTAATTCATTAGAATTGGTTTAATAATGGATTTATATTTGGTCTTTGGGAGTCATGCTACTTGGTATTATTATGGTTTGGTGCAAGAAGTACTTTAAGTGCAAGGTTATTTGCACAATTAATTATTGGCTAAATGTAAACTTATACCACAGGTAGCTTGTAAAAAATGTGGTTCTTTAGTTTTATAACAATGTGAGGTGAGGTGTGAGCCGTATTGGTTAAACATCCTTTTTTGGCCAGATTAATGGCGGTATAGTATCCAAACAAGTACCTGTTTAAGAATAATTAAATACTTATTTTGAATAAAAACAAAGCCTAAACTTCCAACATAAGTGTATGTAAAGCCTGATCAAAAAAATTAAAGAATCTCGCTATATTGAGGAACCTGAATAAAACTAATTAACATCACTTAGAAAGTCAAACTTACATTATCTTTTCTGACGAAATCAAAAATCTCTCCAGTCCACTATGACCACTTCCTTATTGGTTCATTTCCAAAGACGACTACTTCCTGACTTGACCACGCCTACTTAGTCTTTTTCCAAAATTGAGATTGGTCAAGTATTTGGTTGTCTTCTGTGGAGAATTCACCGGAAAAAATCTCCTCAGTCGTTTATCCTTTGCCTAGACGCCTCGGTGGGGGCATATGGGAGCTGATGCCTCTATCATTCCCCTCAGGAACGCCAAGGTGATCCTGGTGGGTTGCTCATACGCCGGCAGCATGGCGACCTGGATGCGTCTAGCTTACCCACACCTGGTCGCCGCAGCCTTCTCCGACAGTGGACCTTTGCACGCCCAGGAAGACTTCCCAGGTGAATTAGTATAATTTGGTTTTCTATTAGTAATCTGATCCTATAAACCTTCAACTTTCGTCAACGCTATGCTGCTAGGCAGGACTTTCCAAAGAACAAACGCGATTTGAAATTAAATAAGACAACTGACTGCCAGACGTAAATTAAAAACGAAGGAAAAAATCGCATTTGTAGATTATTGCATGGGCATTTGTACATTTAGCGTTAGATTTAGCTCCTTAGTGCTGAGCTGAGAAAAATGAGTGTTGTGGTATTCAGAGTTCTCTAAATTATTAGTCGGATAATAATACGTACTACTACTTTTACCAGAGTACCTGGAAGTGATAACGGAAGCCATCAGAGTCCAAGGAGGAGAGCAATGTGTCGAGAGCATCCGCGAAGGGTTGGTGGGGCTCCAAGCGCTGGTCACGAGCAACCCTCAACAGGCCTCCTCTATGTTCAAGTTAGTATGAACAACTACACACCGAATAAATTTTTTTTCAATGTGAAGAAATGTTAAAACACTGCTATGCTTTTATTTTCTGCAAAGTCTTCAAGGAGTGGTTTAGAAAACCTTATTCTAAACCTTAAGCTATACTTTTTAACTTCGGGCGTCATGGTATTCTAAAAAACCTATTACTTTGAGTTTTGAAGAAGTAACCGTTTTCCAGCACATGTTCCCAGCTGGATTCTTCATCAGCCCTGGACCGAGCGACCTTCTTCTGGTTCGGCATCACGGAGACCTTCGCCTACCTCGTACAGTACGCTACACCTGGAGATATCCCAGCTGCTTGCGCGGTTCTTACTGATGCCAGCGTTGGTGAGCTAAGAGTTCTATCTAGCTTGCTTTCTAATAGTGTGGGTTTCCAAATTAATCTACCTCCCCAACCTTGGGTTACAGAGTTATTAAGCCGCCTAAGGTTCTAACATTGTTCTTGTAACGACTTCATCCTTAGATAGTAAGTAGCTAGCACTAAACCTAGGGTTTGGAGTTTGTTTGGGGTTTTATCCGGGTTTGACACCCTGTGGGTCACCGTCGGATAAAAGATCAACTTACAAGACTTTCCCTAGTTTTGATACGGTATTGTATTGCTTCGGAAGGAACGTAAAGCCGCTGGTTCCAGCTACTACTCGTATCAACGGATTTAGTCGTTATTCAAGCCATGTCCTAAACTCTCAAGCTTAGGCGGCATTATAATTAGGTTAACCTCGAACCCACACGACAAGCAAGCAAGCTGCAGCCAGCCACTTAGCGTTACTAGTATTATTAATCTGTGGCGTAGCTTTTTTTTTAATTGACCTATGCTTGTTTCGAAAAGATACGACCAATCAAGCTTCACCGGACTTGGAGTGTGGCGTCGTCGTCACGCCTTGAGAGAGTTCTAAATACAACAAAGATATTATTAAATTGTTTTCCTCTATTTACCTTTTGTTCTTCCAGCGAACCCCACCCAACGGCTCGCAAACTGGATCACCCAACATCCTTGGACTAGCCCCTGTATCGAGACTCGCTACTCAGAGGTGGTAGCTGAGCATACCAACACCAGCTATGACGCGCCACAAGCTGTCAGTAAGTACTGCTCCTGTACTACCATGGTCCAAAAAAACAATGTCTAACAAGAAGACCACGTGACTGACACAAGCCTACTACATTCTACGTCATTTTGCGTTATTGTAACTCGCACTTGACTGGTTTTCACTTTACTCACACTCCGATTTAGTAGCTAGCACACGCTTTAGGTGCTAGGTGCTTTTCTGAGTAAATTTGCGTCCCTTAAATTTCTTAAAAACCGGGTTTGTATGATCAAAAGCAATGTAAAAAAACTCACCCTTATTTAACGGACACAAGAACGGTGTAAACAGCTGTAAAGTCCAACAAAATATTCAGCTTCCTATTTTTAAGTTTGACTTAAAATCAAAATATGCGTAGAAAAATTACAAGCTGTTTGAACACGCATTATTGCATTAAATTCGGGGCTTATGATTATAAAGACGCTATTTTCGGCATTACGCCCCTTAGCATAATAAATAGATTTCCCCTAGACATGCTTAGGGATGCTACCAAACTGGGAAATTAATTTTCCTCAGTGTTTTTCACCTATAAACGAAAATATTCAAATTACCTACTCCATATAAACGGAAGTTATTAAAAATAGAAATAGGTAGGTAAACAAAAACTAAATAATGAATCGGAAAATGCAATTTGGTACATTTTATAAAAACAGAATAAAAAATCAATTTATGTGCAAACGCTTACAAAAAAATACTTAAAATGTTAGACATACACTTACATATATGTAGTTACAATAGGATTCCTGTGTGTGTGTCATAAATAAATTATAACTTATTTTTCGAAAATATCTAATATAAATATATAGGGATTGTGATATTTTTTCCGTGCATTTATGGCGAAAATCAACTCATATAAGTACCTACGTACGGCCGTACTTAAGGCACAGAAGTATAAATGAATAGTTACTACCTACCCCGAAAGGGCTCGAGTCTTGTAGTTTGTGTTTCATTAATTCCCTCCCTTATTAAAACACGAGTGCGGCAACCCTGACCTACTTCTCAATGCAAAGATGTCAAGTCAATTAGCATAGACTTTAAAAGGGATTTTATTCAGAATTAATTATTTCACGCCTCTCCCGCCTTCGTGACACCAGCTGACATTCCCTGACTTTTATTCGATCTTGTCAAGGATGCCATAATTATGGGCGTACTACCGTTAGTACTTACTTATATTATTCATTAACAGCTCATATATGGACTCACTGAGGGGGTCGAACCTACCCTGAAATCAGGGTGAATAGGCCTTAGTCGACCACGCTGGCCCAGTGCGGGTTGGTCAACTTCACACACAACCCTTGAATTACATCGCAGGTGTGTGCAGGTTTCCTCACGATGTTTTCCTTCACCGTAAGAGCGTCGAATAAAAGTACATATTTTGAAAATCGAAAACACATTGGTACGTGACGAGGTTCGAACCCGCGAACTCCCGAATGAAGATCTTGATAAAATTAAATGTTATTGATAGAATAAAAGCAATAATAAAATAATACATATTAATATTATTTAAAAACGGAAAAATGTTGATTCGCCTGACTTTTTAATAGAACCCTAATTTTACTGATAATTACGTTAACAACGAAACGCCTCGAGTTTTTTTTTTTTTTTCAGAAAATTCAGTTTCTGAATCCTTCACATTAAAGTAAAAAAAAACCTCGCCTCGAAACCGTTACTTGATCCTTTCAAAAACTAGAAAAGAGCTGATAATATTCAAGTAGCTAAAGATATTTTCTTGGATCTTGTGAACAAAAAAAACTAGATCAAAATCGCCGCATCCGCTTAGGAGCTACGATGCCACAGATAGACAGACAGACGGACAGACATACACGTCAAACATATAACACCCCTCTTTTTCGTCGGGGGTTAAAAATGGCGCTTTAAGTCCCCCTGGACTATCATACACCGTGAAAATCACGGTCTAACAAGAAGACCACGTGACTTGACACAAGCCTACGTCATCTGCTGTTCATCCTTGTCGAACAATACGCATTAGACAAGGATGAACAGCAGATGACGTAGCTTGTGTCAAGTTTGACAGTCCGATTGTTAGACCTTGTTTTTTTAGACCATAGTGAAAATGAAATGGTTGTTTGTCCGCAACATAGTGATAGTAATAGTAGGTACCTATTCATGAAATTAAACAACTTACCTATCCTAAGGAACATTAGGTTGAAATCTCAAAAATAATATTCATCTTTTCATATAAACTTAAGTTGTCACACAAGTGTGACCGCCTACTTTGTATGCGAATAAACAACCAGTTAAATTTCACTGTGTAAGTATACTTCTGACCTGAAGTTGTAGCAACACTGAAGTTGTAGCAACACTGAAAAGAAAGAAAATAGCATATTACGGGCATATCTACCGAAACAATAAATACAATATACTACAGGAAATAATTGAAGGAAAATTGAGGGCAAGAGGGGGAGAGGAAGGAGAAGAACGTCCTGGTACGACAACTTGAAAAGTTGGACCGGCATAGACAGAGCAGTAGATTTAAGAAGAATGACCGAACATAGAGAAGAGTTTAGAGAGATGGTTGCCGACACCCGATAGGGTATGATACTACAAGAAGAAGAAGAAGAAGTATACTTCTGTGCTCGGTCCTCTTATCGCCGAATCGACACGAAAAGTGGAGTTTCTTCGGCGGGTTCTTCTCCACAGCAGCGCACACACTGCGCGAACCTGCCAGTTATGTTCAAACTATGATATCCTTCTAATATCGCATCGCCTCTTTGAATATTTTAAGAGTTTGTTCTTCATTGTGTGAGACGAAAGCCAGTCTTGGTTTGAGCAAAGCGTTTGCGTTCCCATTGAGGCACCACATGGAATTTTAAGCTTTTGAATGCGTCAGCCTTTAGTAAAAGTTTTCAAACAATTTTATTGTAAATTCTGCCATTTTTGTAAAAAGCTGACACATTCAAATTCCTTGTGGTCCCTCAATGGGAACGCAAACGAGCAAAGCTTAGTAACTTCATTAAAATTTGACGTCGGAAAGTGATTTGTAAAATCTTACTTCGAATAACCTTTTGACTTTGACTTTGAAGTTGAAGAACGAATGGTTCGTGACTGTTTTTGAATTGCAGTGCGCCTGTGGACATACCAGACCTGCGTGGAGTTCGGCTGGTACCAGACGACCACGGGGTCGGACCAAGTGTTCCTCGATGTGGTGCCTCTGGAGTACTTCCACCAGATGTGCAGAGACTTCTTCTCCACTTTGTAAGTTGGAGAATATGTGAATATGTTAAACATTAAAACACAACAACACCAACAACAAACATTGGACCAACATTGAATGGTTGTAATCTTTCGCTAAACTTAAGTGGCAATGGGCTGGGCACATTGCGCGTAGATCCGACCGCCGTCAGGGCAGAAAGGTTCTTGAATGGCGGCCGCGCGCCGGAAGACGTAGTGTGGGCAGGCCCCCCACGAGGTGGACCGACGATCTGGTGAGGGTCGCGGGAAGCCGCTGGATGCGAGCAGTGCGGGACCGATCGTTGTGGAGATCCTTGGGGGAGGCAGCAGTCCAGCAGGGGACGTCTGTTCACCGGGGATATAAGGTACCACCATGTAAAATTTTATTTAAATCGGTCCACCGGTTCCAGAGATTAGCGTGTACAAACAGACAGACAGACGGACGTTTTTTTTTTTCAAACTTGTATTTTTTGTTCAGCTAGGTACACTCCCATTGTCACATACAATCAGTTTTTTGAAAAACAAATCAATGTACAGACACTTCGATTTTTCAGTTTATAGATGGAATATTAAAATTATACGGAAATTAATTAAGAAACATAACAATAAACACTACAGTTTTTAGAATTCGCTCGCCATTGTACTGAAATACAAGTTCCATGAATTATTATAAATTCACTATTCATAGTTAATAAATTATTTCCATAAAACATTTCCTCGGAATACTCAAGGACTTTAATTACAAAATATATTCTATAATGTTTATTATACTTTATAAGGAGTATTTTTGATTGAGTCACAATTTGTGGTTAAGTAGGTATATAAGATTATAATGTTAAAGGAAATTTAGTCATAATAATATAAGGTACTGTCGTAATTGTAAGGCGATTATATTTTCTGGTTTGAAAACCATGTAAGTAACGTCATAGGTGTTATTTCAAAGCGAAAAAATAAGTAAAGCAAATATCAAAAACAACAATAATAATTCGAGTAAGTAACTTTTTAGTACATTCACATAATTAAATTACTTACAAATAAGGTGGTCTTATAGCTTTTATAGAATTCTTCCAGACAACCTATAAAACAATAAAGAAGCACGGACTCGTGCTAAAAGAAAAGGAAACACGATTAATAAACTTTTTTTTCATTCATTCATTTATTCGTTAACAATATAAATTGTGTCCGAAATATTATTATTTATACAACTCATAAATTAAAAATATAAATAGGAATATTATGTCAAGTAGTCAAACGTTACCTAACAAATATATTAAATAACATTATATTATAATGTATGTATCATCCTATCCTACATTATAATCGCGAAAGTTTGAGAGGATGGATGTATGGTTGGAATGGATGATAGTTTTTTTTACGCAAAAATATAGCTTTATACATCAGAACTAGCTTTCCGCCGCGGCTTCGCCCGCGTTAACAGTGTAGCGTGTACAAACAGACAGACAGACGACGGACGGATATTTTTTTCAAAACTTGTATTTTCGTGTTCAGCTACACTCCCTTTATCACCTACAATCAGTTTTTGAAAAACAAATCAATGTACAGACACGCCGATTCTTCAGTTCTATTATAGCACAGAATAAATATAGTTTGTAATTGATAGAAGATTTAATATTGTTCTCCATGCACAGCTTCGATGAAGACCGCCTCCGCTACGGCATCGCGCGTTCGAACGCGTTCTTCGCTGGTCTGACCTTCCTGCCGGACCACGTGGTGTCAGTGGCCGGAGCCCACGACCCCTGGTCTCCAATGGGACCCAACGAGAGCCACGCCACGCAGCTTGCGCCCGTCTACGTCATCGATCAAGTGTCGCACTGCAGAGCTGTTCAGTAAGTGTTGTCACGCCCGCGGCTCGCCTTGCTCCTGGGCGAGCCTGCGGCGTGAACTCTTGAAAAAGTAGTAAACTCGACGACGATTATTAAATGAAACTAAATTTCCACTAGCACAGAGGAGAGTACACAGTTTTATTCACAAACTACAGTTTATAGAATTACAGAGTTTATTGAATTTAAAGATTTAACATGGTAAAATGGCTTTGTTTAAAGGTTGAGGCAGAAGGAAGAAGTAAAAATAAAAATGGATGATTTGACGGATGATTTTTGAATGAATTCCAAAATTAAATATTCAAATTTAGAGAAAGAAATGTTAAATGAGATGAGAAATGAAGCAGAAACGAGGCAACGAAGTAGCATGCAATGTACCTCGTTACTGTGTGTCGCGCCTACGGCCCACCAAGCACCAGCCCCTCTAACATGACCGGTCCACGCGTGACAGACATAATTTTGTCGGGCGTATTCTCTTATCCTATTGGAGGATATTTTAATATGGCGGGTATTTTGACAGTTAGATGTGCGACAAACTTTTGTGATAGCACTGCATGTTGCGGGGGCAGGACCTTGGTGAGCTGGCAGGAGCGGCTGAAGATTGAAGGTTTCCTTAGGCACTACTAGTAATAAACACGAGGAACTGACCGGCTCTAGTCTATTTACGTTTATTTACATTGAAACGAAGCAGCTAAGCTAATACTTCATAAAATTACAAGAAAATGCGGCCGTCAAGGCCGGGGGTCAAGGGAAAAGCTAAAGAAAAAAATGGACAAGGATAACGTATGAATGACGAAGGAATTCCAAAATAGAATGTTTGAATTTAGACGAGAAAGAAATGGAAAATGAGGTGGAAATGAAGTTGCAAAGCACCACGTTACAAGTGGAAAGGGGTTTGTTAAAAGTTTTAATGCTGTATTTGATAACTAACAGCAGGTGTTGAGGTGTAGGTCGACGTAAACGGCTCATAATATTATTATATTAATGTCCACTAAGGAGCTTGAGCTTACCCTTGTAAAGTGGTGCATAACATGCCACCTCGTTGCTCATTCTCATCTCATTTACCATTTTCGTCTAAATTCGAATATATTTAATTTTGGAATTCAATCGACAATCATCCGTCATTTCATCCATTTTTGTACTCACTTTATTATTTACCTTTCATCATGTCGGCCTGACTCTAAATTCCAGTTTAATTTCTAATTTTATATTATACATTTTGTTATAACTTTAATAATATTATGTCTAAAACCTCGTACCATTATATTTCAATCAGTGATGTTCCGAGTTTCCCTACTTCACCCGTTTCTCTAACATCATCGAGTTGACTGGGCGCGCCGCGGGCGTGAAATCGGACGTCGAAATCAGGGTGTAGCCTTAGTGGAAAATCATGAGAAAAGAGGAAAGAACAAAAGATGCGATCCTGTGGAGTTTCTTCGGCGGGTTCTTCTCCACAGCAGCGCACACACTGCGAGAACCTGCCAGTTCTGTTCAAACTAATACCGCATTGCTTCTTTAAAATAGATAGTCTTAAGGTATCATAATATGGAGAAATTAAATAAATATTTTATTGAGTATTCTTGTTCATTAGTGTGAGACGGGAGCCGGCCTTGGTGTGTGCAAAGCTAGTGTAACTAGTATTAAGTATATTATCTGTGTTTGTGGACTACGCGCCACGCTGGCCAAGTGCACTGATTGTCCAAAAAGAGAGACGAACTCAAGCTTCTGAAGGCTAGTAAAGCCAATGATCTAAGCAGCTACCTGCAGATGAGCCATATAGGCGGCTCAATCATTCATGTTGTACGCTGCAGCCCGGACACTACGTCACAGATAGTGCTTAGACGTACGGTTTATGTACTACTAGCGACCCGCCCCGGCTCCGCACGGGAAAATGGTTATTGTGGGTTATCCTTCAGTATATTATGCATGTATTATACATATAAACCTTCCTCTTGAATCACTCTATCTATTAAAAAAAACCGCATCAAAATCCGTTGCGTAGTTTTAAAGATTTAAGCGTACAAAGGGAGGGACATAGGGACATAGGGACATAGGGACGGAGAAAGCGACTTTATTTTATACTATGTAGTGATAGTGATAGTGATTATAGTAATTTAACAAAAACAATTGTACCTACTGTTGTACTAGCCTATTACAGGAGTTTCCGATACTAGGGATGATGAGGTCTTTCGACCTTACCTTAGCTGGCTAGCCACATGAAAGAATAAAGATTCCAATGCTTGCTTATCGTGTGTGATGCTCATAAAAGTAAATTGTATTCCCTTCCAGGCCACAAGTTCCCCTGTGGGAATCAGACATCCCAGAACTGGAGCTGGTGAAGCGTAGCGTGAAGAATCACCTGAGGGTGTGGGCAGGCCACCTTCCTACCTACGACAGCGCAGCGAGTGCAAAGACTTATACAGTTCTGCTAATAACCGGCGTTCTCGCTGGCTTGCAAATATTGTAAAATATTTATTGCACAAATATAGTACGGGCGCCAAAGATGGCCCACTTAAATTTTTAGATATTTTGTTTCCTAAATAAATATACAAGGACAAATCCTTGTAAAATCTTGCAGTTAAGTAAAGTAAAGAAAAAACATAATGGAAATTATAATATGTTTAATTGGGAAACAAAATATCTAAAAATTTAAGTGGGCCATCTTTGGCGCCCGTACCTTAGTATTAATAAAAATGTTGTCTTCTTTTTAACACTGAACTAAAATAATTACGTGCCAAAGCTAGGGTTCCTTCCTGTGCTATGGGCAAATTCGTAAAGAAATAATAATTTACGGTCTTCTTCTTCTTCTTTTCGTGTCGATTTTGCCATCGTGGAGTAGTAATTGGTTTCACGGTAAGAACCGCTACTTACAGGGAGGGCCCGAGCATAGGTATCGCTCTACGAGAAGGCTTACTACATCCCCCCCATATTTACGGTAAAAAAGCAAAATTAAAATCAATAATTAATAAAAATGTAGTTTATCTTATTGGTAATACCTATTAACAAAGTCCAAACAGAAAAATATGAAACCTCAACATATCGCAAAATTTCAACGGAATTATTTTATAGTGGGAATTGTTGTTGAAATACAAAAAAAATATACATGTGGCGCTCTCTAAACTTATTTTTTTCTGATCAGTCTACATTTACAGGCCCCCCACACTGGCGCCTTTGTCTTCCCAGAGCGTCATCGCGACGCCAGCGCTGGCCGTCGCGCATACAATCATAGGCAGGACAGCGAGTGAAGCAAAAGAAAGTTGTGTTCAAAAAAAATGTTTTTCGAAAAAACGCAGCGATGGCGTCGCGTCGACGACGAGACGCTGGAAAGACGCTCGAAAAATGCCAGTGTAGGGGTCTGTCCACGGGGTCTGTCAGATCATCACTATCACTACATAGTATAAAATAAAGTCGCTTTCTCTGTCCCTATGTCCCTATGTCCCTATGTCCCTCCCTTTGTACGCTTAAATCTTTAAAACTACGCAACGGATTTTGATGCAGTTTTTTTTAATAGATAGAGTGATTCAAGAGGAAGGTTTATATGTATAATACATGCATAATATACTGAAGGATAACCCACAATAACCATTTTCCCGTGCGGAGCCGGGGCGGGTCGCTAGTTTATTATATTTGCAAAGTGCCACAGGCTCGAGTGGACTCGATGTTATACCTATATCCGCCTTAGTGACTATAGCTACCAGTGACGCTATGGTGGAATACCTGTTGGTACATGATGCATTAAACAATACAATATTAATTATTAGGCCGGGAGATGATGACAGAAATTTTTAGGTCATTTGTTACAGTATGGCGGTTTTACAGGGGTCTTAGTACGCAATGACAAAAAGAAAAATGATGGTCATAGCGCTGGTACTGGCGGCCCAATCGCGAAAAAAAAAATTGCAGATTTTCGGCAGTATGGCGACCATTTGGAGCCGTCCGAAAAGTATGGCATGGTGATTTTCGTAAATGGCTGCACGAAGATGATCAAACTGTGCAAAAATGACCCTGGTACAAATGGTTGAATTTTTATTTTTCGCGTCGGTATGGCGGGCTGTAAGTAGGGTTGCCAACCGTACTATAATATATAGTATTGTACTATATTTCGGGTCTGCGTACTATATACTGTTGAAGTAATATATAGTACGCAAAAATACTATATTTTCATACCGAAATCTAACAAACAAATTCTATTTTCTTTTTATTTATGAACGCACTTTTGAGTGAGGCTAGCATGTATCTGAAATCCGAACGTACCCATCTATAATCCTTTCTCTTTGGTTCTGAACTTGTCAATGTCAAATTGACAACATCAAAATACTTTGATTGGTCAAAATACTATGTTGGATAGTGGGAATATTCAAAAGCGAAGCGCGGCTTACTAACTTCTCTGGTTTAATCTTCTTTCTTTTACTTTTATAGTGGGACTTTGGTAATTATTTTCAATTAGATTTTTTTCTTTTTTTGAGTAGTTGAGGTACTAAATAAAATAAATCGTCATGGACGAAAGTGCTACTGATGACGAAAGTGTGTCAAGTTCAAATGCGCCGCTAACACCTATTAAAAAGCGAAAAATACTCCAAAAATATTAACCTGGGTGGGAAAGCTTGCATGACTGAATTCCTAAAGAAAGATCCCTATAGTGCAAAAAATATAGCTTTTATAAAAATTAATAAGTGGCAAATATACCATTGTTTATCTATTTATTATTCATTAAATACTATATTTTTTAGAAGTGTACTATATTTTTCAAATCAATTTAAAAAAAATACTATATTTCGACGAAGATATGTTGGCAACCCTAGCTGTAAGTCACACCGGAGAAGTATGGCATGACACTGTAGTCTAGTTATTGTTTACGGGCTATCGGAAAATACTAAATTTTTTGTGGTAGGTACAAATCGTTTGACTTTCGTAATTTATCCGACTAGTTCACTAACGCCCACGCGATTGGGCCGCCAGTACCAGCGCTATGACTATCATTTTTCTTTTTGTCATTGTGTACTAAGACCCCTGTAAAACCGCCATACTGTAACAAATGACCTAAAAATTTCTGTCATCATCTCCCGGCCTATATTGTTTCAGTAACAGTTTGAATTTATACAATACAATGCTTATTGAGATTAAAATTTTTTTTTTTATTTTTTTTTTTTGAATTGACCTATGCTTGTGTCGAAAAGGTACGACAAATCAAGCTTCACCGGACTTGGAGATTAAAAAGCATTATCTAAAAATTATATAACCGTGGCCGAGGCGCCGGCCGCGTCGTGGTCGTGGCGGGGGGCGCTAATTAATAGTTGAGAGTCATCAAACACTGTCGAAGTATCGTTACCGAGTTTTTAAAATTGACAGTGCCATCTAGCAGATTGTTGCAGAACTGTAAATATTAAAATAAACTCTACACGTAAGGCGTTTCTCCAAAATTTGACTATATGTTTACGTTTACATTAGAAACGAACAAAAACCACAGAATACCAAATAGTAGTCCCTACCATAATAGATGTCGCCATTTATCCACTTCCACTTGAACCGCAATTTGTAGGAAAATGATAAATAAATAAATGAGCATAAACAGATATGCTTGGTTATTTTCTAGGTAATTTTATTCCACTATTTCAGTAAATATCTTAAATTAATGATATATTTGTTTACAAAATAAGCTAGTCAAGGGAGGTAAAGGACAACTCTATCCGTATACTCTCGGACAGCATGGCAGTACTACAAGCCCTCAACAGTAATATCTTTACCTCAGGGGCTGGTCTACGAATGTCACTGTAAGTTGAACAAGGTCAGTCAGCAAAACAACCTGACTTTACAGTGGATAAAAGGGCACAGTAACTCCAGAGGCAACGATGGAGCGGATGAACTAGCCAGGAGGGGATCGGCTCTCAAAGCCGTAGGCCCAGAACCAATAATACCCATCCCGGTAGGTACACAGCGCTCTCTGCTAAGAGACCGCACGAAAGAACAACACGCAAAACATTGGAGTGAAGTTGGAGACTGCAGGCAAGCCAAGGAGGCGCTGCCGGAGATCAGGCTCCAGCTGTCGCGTGCGCTTCTTCGACTGGAAAAGAATAAGCTACGTACCATAACCAGCGTAATAACAGGTCATGGTGCCTTTAACAAACACTTATTTACTTTAGGTGTCACGGACAGCCCCCTGTGCAGAGGTTGCATGGAGGCGGAGGAGACGACGGCCCACATCCTGCTGGAGTGTCGCGGCTTGTCATCGTACAGGGCTAAATACCTCGGTTCGCCGGGGTCGATCCCGGATAAGCTCGGCAACCTGGGCAGGTTGCTGGGCTTCTTTGAGGAGATCGGGTGGCTCGAGTAGTGAGTTATCCTACCCAACACGCAAAATAGGCGCGCATGACGTCGAGTTGCGGAAAATTAGCCCGATAAACTAACTAACTAACTAACTTACAAAATAAGCTAGCAAATTGAAAATGACTTCCAGCACAGAAGAAAATAATAGCACAGATAATATAATACTAGTTACACTAGTGTATGAGTACTAACCAGTACAGAAGGGACACCCACCCCCCCGCACTAAAATGAGTTGCCCGCCCGCCCGAACCCTCCACGCCCCGCACCCCGCAGGCGCCGCGGGACTCTACTGGGTGTTAAGGAGTGTTTTATATAGCGTTTCAGTCATGAAGGAAAAAAAATCCGAATACGCCCATTTGGGCGCGTAAAATTTTTTCTTCCTTCACGGTTTCAGTGTTTGACTTGTACCTAATTGATTTTTTTCTTAGGTTATGGCTTTTGCGTTTACACGATTGTGCCAGAGAGGATACAAGATTTTTATTTTATTTTATTTTTCTTTATTAGGGAAACATACAGCTTTTAAAAATAATACAAAACATTAATATAAATAACTAATACACTAAGCCTAACTAGTTTCCACCACTAAACTTTACAAGGTGTTGTTGTGATAAGCCAAATAGATAAAAAACAACAATTTTAATAATTTTAGTGGCCAAACTACTAAACTAATTTTAGCAAATGGTGTCGAGCAACTAAATTACACCAAACAAATAAATGTGGGATAATGGGTTTCGAATTAAATTCTTTATTTATAATCTCAATTGAAGTTTTATTTTCATTAAAAATTACAAAGCAACAACAGAATCGTATCATGGTCGTTCGAATAATAATCAATCTTCCTTCATTCTTTCATTCTCATCTCACTCTCTCCAATCGTTCATCATCATTCGTTCAAACTTACATTTCGTTTCACTCATACTTCTCACGTTCCATTCCTACATCTTCGGCCATCCGACTTCTTGTCTGTCCTCAGACAATGTTGTTGTCAGGCCATTTCTTCATGAAGTCAGCTGCAGAGCTAGTTCTGTTGGGTCCGTCATCCTTCCTATTGACCTTCTCTACAATGTAGCGGTCGTTGCCCTTGACTTCTGTGATTCTATAAGGGCCTAAGTATAGCGGCTTGAGCTTCATTTGATTTCCATACTGGGTTCGCTTTACAGCAACTAGATCTCCTTTTCCGTATTTGTAACTTTCCTTCCTTTTCTTGTTAAATGTTCTTTTATTTTCTTCTTGCACTCTAAGAATCTGGGCTTTGGCCTCGACCCGTTTTTCCTCTCTTTTGTCATTGAAGCTGTCTATATTTTCTTGCAGCAGCATGTCATATATTGCTACATCTTCCTTCATCTTCATCTTCGTTCCTACCATAAGTTCGTATGGTGAGGTATTTATGCTGCGTTGATAAGTGCTATTTAGAGCTCTCTGCAATCTACTTGTATGCTTGTACCATTGATCAGGATTGTCTATACAGAGTTTTGTTAAGGTTGATTTTATAACTCTGTGAATTCGCTCTACTTGGCCGTTTCCTCTTGGTACACCTGTGGTTATGGTAACATGTTTGATTCCTTCTTCTTTACAATACTCTTCAAAATCATGGGCAGTAAATGCCGTTCCTTTATCAGTTACAAATCTAGCAGGATTGCCAAACGTCTGCTGGTGAATTTGCATTTTCATCAGGGTTTCCTTAGCAGTTGTGGACTTCACAGGGAACAACCATGTGAACTTCGTGAAGGCGTCTATTACAGTAAGTATATAGTTGTACATCTTCTTTGTTTCAGTGAAGGGGCCAATGTGATCCAGGTGCAGCGTCTCCAAAGGTAAGTCTTCTTTAGGTATAGGATTTAGGTAGCCTTCTTGCTTTCCTTCTTTTCTATTAGATAGTATGCATGGTATGCAGTTCATAATGTGGCTTTCTACTTTCTTAGTTAGATCTTCTATGTAGTAATCTTTGCTTATTAGTTCTATCGTCTTTCTCTTTCCAAAATGTCCATTATCATGTGCTCTTTTAATTATTTCTTGTTCCATTTTTATAGGTACTACAAGTTGCTGCTCCTGCCCCTTGAACAGTGTTCCATTTATCATTGTATAGTCTTGGTAAGTATTTTGTGCTTTTATTAATTCCATAATAGCATGTAGTTTCTCATCTGCTTCTTGTGCTCTTATAATGCTCTCACGTATTGGTGAAATGATAGCAACATAGGGTGCTCTGCTGAGGGCGTCAGTATGCTTCATTTTATCGCCTGGGCGATGTTCAACTGTGTATGTGTAGTCTTGTAGAAATAAAATCCATCTTGCCACTCTAGTATTAATATCTTTCTTTTTCAGGGTCATTTCAAATGCTGAGCAGTCTGTCACAATCTTAAACTTGACTCCGAACAGGTAAGGTCTGAACTTCTTAATTCCTTCTATGATGGCTAGAGCTTCCAGCTCGTAACTTGAGTATTTTCTTTGAGCATCTGTCGTCTTTCGGCTCATGTAATGTACAGGATGAAGTCGTCCATCTTCTTTATTTCTTTGCAGTAGTATAGCTGATACTGCTTCCATTGATGCGTCAGTATGTAACTCTGTTTCCAGGTCTGGATCATAGATTTTCAGTACTGGTTCACTTGCCATTATTTTCTTCAAGGTGTTGAATGCGTTTATTTGATTGTCGTTGAATGTGAACTCATTATTCTTTTTTAGTAGATCAGTCAGAGGTGAAGCTATCTTTGAATATTGTGGAATATATTTCCTGAAGTACGACGTTAGTCCTAGGAATCTCTGTAACTCTTTCAGTGTCTTTGGCTGTGGATATCTTATTACAGCATCAGTTTTCTCTGTCGATGGGTACACATTTCCATTTTCAATAATATGTCCCAGATATTCTATTTTCCGGCTAAGCAGTTGTGTCTTTTTCCAGTTGATATCAAGACCGTAGTCTGCTGCCACTTTCAGTACTTCTTTAAGTCTTTCAATTGCTTGTTGGTCATCTTCTGCTGGTATTATAATATCGTCAATAAAAATCAACACGATTCCCCTCTCAATGAGATCTCTGAAGATGATGTTAATAAATCTCATGAAAACCTTGGGGCAGTTGGATAACCCAAAAGGTGCACGTAGGAATTCGTATTGCCCATGGCTGGTCACAAAAGCTGTATACTTTATTGAGTCTTCGTGTACTTTCAGGTGGAAGAAGCCATTCTTCAAGTCTAGTTTACTAAACACTCTTGCTTTTGATAACTGGTCTATCTGTGCTTCTATCAAGGGTAGTGGGTACTCATCTTTGACCATTTTTTCATTGATACCTCTGTAATCAATGCACACCCTCATTGAACCATCCTTCTTCCTGACTGGCACGACTGGAGCTGCGTAGTCAGAGTTACTTTGTCTTATTATGCCTTCTTCAAGCCACTGTTTTATTTGCTGATCAACTTCACTTTGTTCTTTTAAGGATAATCTTCTAGGCCTGAATGCAACTGGTTGGTCATCCTTAAGAATTATTTTTAACTCAATGGGTGCTTCCTTTACTTTTTCGGGCTTGTAGTTCTGAATTAAGCTTCGTATTTGGGGATTGCTGTCGTAATCGATCTCAGTAAAGTGAATTTCATTCAACCAGTCTTCTAAATCGGGAGTTATTGTCACTGATCCATTTGTACTCACAAATGTCACATCTTTCAACAATTCTTGCCCAATTATCACTTCGTAGGGCATAACATCGTCAGGTACTATGTGCATAATCGTTTCGTATATGTTTCCATCTATTTCCATCTCTCCAAACCATTTTCCAAGTGAGGAAATTGATTTTCCACCAACACCAGTAAACTGTACATATTCGGCTTCGTAATTCTTTGTCTTACTGGCGTTAAAACATTTTACCGACATTAAATTTAAGTGACTGCCACTGTCAATCAGTGCCATCGCACATTTTCCATTAATTTTTATCCATTTTATAGGCTTTTTCGTGATATTCTTTGGTTTGTTTACACTCGTATTGAGAACATTTGACGTTTCTCCGCCATCTTGCGAGTGTCGTGATTCTGCGTCATAGTTTCCATTCTGCGATTGGTCGTTGCTGTCGCCATCTTGACTTTGTACCAACTTGACGTACATCGAACGTCGTGAAGTGTGCGCGTGTGACGTCGTCGCTCCGGTTGCCGTACTTGGAGAATGATTCGAGTTCGGTCTATTGTATCTTGATTCAAAATTCGTTTTGTTTGCATCACATTTAGCTCCTATGTGGCCAAACTGGTTGCACCGAAAGCACTTCAAACCCTTATCACGATGAGGGCAATCGTTTGAAGTATGATCAACCTCTCCACAGTTGTAGCAACGGGCACTTCTCTTTGTAAATGTCTTATCAGTCGTCTTATCAGTCGTTTCACTTCTCGGTTTTCCAGTCTTTCTTTTTATTGTTTCGTATATTTTGAGTTTTTATTTTAGCTCAGGATAGGTCGTGACACCGTATAATATGATTTTGTTAGACTCATAGTCGGTGATTCCGTCTATTATGTATTGCAGCCATTCTCAAAGTGTGTTCCGCGGAACCCTGGGGTTCCGCGATACTTCTGTAGGGGTTCCACGAGAATTTAGAAAAAAAGGTCATGTGTACAATTCACACGTGGTAGAAGTGAAACTTTAAAAAATTTTGGCTTTAAGAAAATGAGACGAATGTAAAATTTCGGGAAGAGTAGGTAGGTTTTAGTAATGATCGTAGTGATACAACAACACTTCCTCGCAGTGTCCAATGTCTTCGATGCCCAGATGGGAGATTATAGGTACAGACAGGATAGAAATGAACGAATTAGCTGAACCAACAACGTTAGGAAACATCTTAAAGATTTTGTAGGGCTACCAGTAGGTTTGAGGGGATGACGCAGGGGCAGCAGTAAAACCAGAGCACCTTGATGGTGCCATGATGCTGAGTAGAGGCAGAACTACTACTTTTCGCGAACCTGATAGAGGAGGGAAAACTGTAGGGCAAGCTCTCAAATCCCTCGGGTGTAGGGCGGGCTGGAGCGGTGCGGCGGGCTTGCGGGGTGGGGGCCCGGTAGAGGCACCTAGCCGACACCGTGGCCATCCGCCAGCGGCTCGTCCGTCCGCACTCCGCGCATACCGTACTTGCGACTGGGGGCCAAGGGAAGCGGAACGCGTGACACATTCTTGAAGGCAATGCGCGCGGATAGGAGGGAAAGCTTAGGTACTACAAACGGATGAGTGGCATCATCAGGCTGGGATTAGGGGTGAAATAGTTCCTATACCGGGAGCTGATCACCCGTCTGCGCCACTCGCAGACGTCCCCTATATAGATAGTGATACAAAGTTTGATATCTCCCCGATATCTACTTGTGACTGTTACATTGTACTTTTATTATGCTTATTATTAAGAATACACTTTTGAAAACTGTTGTTTTATTGTAGGGTTCCGTCAAGTATTTTGCTTTTCAAAAAGGTTCCGTCACCAAAAAAGATTGAGAACCGCTGATGTATTGTATGGATACATAGTCTGGTAGTCGACCTCGTTTGCCCAATTCTTTCATATGTAGCATGTATTCATAGCAGGTTTCGTTGTGTTGTAGCTTACGTTTTGCCATCAACTCATGGATTTCTTTCACATTAACTACATCTGGAAATTCTTTCGTCAGCGCGACCTTCAACTCGTCATAGGTGGCAAATGGTTTTTCTGTTCGTAACCATAATGCTGCGGCTCCTGATAGCGATCTTCGCGCCACTAGCAAGGTCTGCGTATCTGTCAAGCTAAAGATCTCAGCATTATCTTCTATGTTTTTCTTCAAAGTCGTAATCTTCGTGATTCCTTCGAAACTTGTATCCCGGACGAGCCCCCAAAATTGTGGGATAATGGGTTTCGAATTAAATTCTTTATTTATAATCTCAATTGAAGTTTTATTTTCATTAAAAATTACAAAGCAACAACAGAATCGTATCATGGTCGTTCGAATAATAATCAATCTTCCTTCATTCTTTCATTCTCATCTCACTCTCTCCAATCGTTCATCATCATTCGTTCAAACTTACATTTCGTTTCACTCATACTTCTCACGTTCCATTCCTACATAAATATATACCTAATAATAAGCAATTTTGCTGCTGGTTACTGGACCTGAGCCTGCTTTATACCTCTTATAAATACATTTATTCTTCTATTAAATATGTCTACACCACCAAATTGTTTATTATAGCTAGAGCATGATCTTAAAATAAAACGATTCTTTGCATAATTAGTAGATGAGGTTGGAAGTGAAAAAAGATCTGTAGAACGCGTTTTTACAGACTTGCATTTAAAATTGATCTTACTTAGTAAGTAAGGAGATTCTACCAGATTATTTAAAATTTTATATAAAAACATAAGGTCCCTGTATTCACATCGTTGTTTTAAAGCGACAAGTTTAGGAGCCTCAGAACTTTTAAACTTATAACCAATCCATCTTACAAATTTCTTCTGAATACGCTCTACGGATTCAATATATTTGACATAATGTGGGTTCCACACAGTGGATGCGTACTCCAATTGCGACCGTACCAGAGAATTGTACAGTAATATCAAAGTATTTACTTTTTTAAAAGCTTTGCCCTGTCTAAATAAAAATCCTAGCATTTTAAATGCTTTCGATGTAATTTTATTTATATGTGTAGACATAATTAATTTATTATCTAAGTATACCCCCAGATCCCTCACCTCGGACACTCTACTCAACATTGTATTATTAATGTGATAGTTATAAATAATTGGACATTTTTTTCTAGAATATGTTATGATTTGACATTTGTCTGAATTTAGATAAAGATGGTTATATTGACAGTATTGTCCTAAACGATTCAGATCTTTCTGTAAATTCTGACAATCGAGTAAGGATTTTACAATTAAAAAAAATTTTGTATCATCTGCATATAAAAGAGCGTTAGAATGGTGAAAACAGCTAATAATGTCATTGATAAAAATGTTAAAGAGCAGAGGCCCGAGATGCGAGCCCTGAGGAACACCAGATGTAATGGGGACAAAACTAGATGTGAAACCCTTTACTGCTACTGCTTGAGTACGGTCTCTCAGGTATGATTCAAGCCAGCGCAAGAGATCGCCGTGTATACCGATATTCTCGAGTTTTCGTATCAATAGAGAATGAGAGATTTTATCAAATGCCTTTGAATAGTCGGTATACACGGCGTCTACCTGATAGCCTTTCTCCATAGCTTCAAAGACTATATCCGTGAATTCGATTAGATTCGATTCAGTGGAACGTTTGCTTATGAACCCATGTTGCTGGTTGATTAAGTAAGGTCTCACTGAAGGTAACAAGGTGTCATATATTATAAGTTCAAATAATTTAGGCAGTAATGATAATTTAGATACACCGCGGTAATTTCGTGCATTATGCTTACTACCGCTCTTGTGAATTGGTACCACTAGTGAACACTTCCACTCATTTGGCATCACACCGGTAGATAGAGAAAGATTGAAAAGAAAAGTGACCGGTAATGCTAATTCCTTGGAACAATTTTTAAGAAATAGCGGATGGATCTCTTCTGGTCCACTACCCTTGGTGACATCTATTCGCGAAAGATATTTTTCAACCTTAGTAGACGATATCGATACTGATCCTAACAATAAATCATTTCCAGTCATACCTAATCGTTGAGCGTTTGCTGTAGAATCTGGCTCGAATACAGAGTGAAAATATGTATTAAACATAGTAGCTATAGCCTTGCCGTCAGAAGCAACGTCATCATCTAAATAGACAGTGTCTGGCAGACTACTACCTTGCTTCATAGCATTAACAAATGTCCAAAAGTATTTCGGACTTTTAGAAATGTTATCCTCTGTTTTAGAGCGGTAATTTTCATAACAAGTAGATTGCATTCTTTTAGATTCTTTCCGTAGTCGCGAAAACTGGTCGTAATCGGAAACTCTTTGATAAATTTTCCATTTTTTATGAGCTCTTATTTTTCTATTTACTAATTTAATTAAGGGCTTTGTATACCAAACAGGATATTTCTGCTCATCTTTCATAGTTTTCGTGGGAACATATTTTTTTATAATTTCATTGATTACCAAGTAAAAGTTTTTTACTGCAAGATTAATGTCTTTTACGTTTATGTGAAGCTGCCAATCGACTTTATTTAATTCCGCTCTGATAACACCATAATCTGCCGCATAGAAACATTTGATAATACGTGGAGCAGGGCGTAAACACTTTTCTACATTATTTATATATAGGATTAAATCTAGAGATGGGTGATGAGCGTCTTCAGGGACTGCCAGCGGCAATGTACGTTTTACCTTACACTGGTCTGTACTACACAAAACAAGGTCTAATAGTCTATCATTATGGTTGAAAATTCCATTGCATTGTGACCAGCCAGTAAAACATAGGAATGTAAATAACTGTGAAGTCAGATTGTCAAATGTTGGGTTTTCTAAGACCATAACATTCGGATTGTCCTTTTTACTGGCTCATTGAGCTCCTCTAATATTAAAGTCACCCAGAAATAAGAATATACCATTAGTGAAGTCCACATGTAAATCAGAGATGTACTCAAACCACAGCAATTGAGACTCCGCTTGAGACCTAGTTTGCGGAAAGTAGCAACAAAACAGAAATATGTCTTTTGTTTGACGTCCATCATCCGAACTTAAAGAAATACACAAGTGAGAAACATCAGCATCAACTGTAACAGGCAGCGGACGTTTAGGTCGCACATCAATCGTAAATCCACGGCGCACTGCAATCAAAGTTCCTCCCCCTTTAGTCATACCCAAACGCTCATAGTCACGGTCAGTCCTATAAACATTGTATCTTTTATCAAAAAGTTCCGAATCAAAAATTCCTGGTAAAAGCCATGTTTCTGTTATACATATAACGTCGTATTCATTATGTAGTACATTTTTAATAAATATGTTAGTTTTGCTTCGTAGTCCACGGGCGTTCTGATAAAATATGTTTAAAGGAGACATTGTATTCGTATATATTTCGGATATAGCTGCTGAATAATAATTGCATTAAAAACATGATTAAGATGGCTACTTATATAACCTAATAAAATATGTCGCACAATTAAAAATATATGAACGGAATCGGCAAGTAGAGTAGTAAAGATAAAGTGTAAATTAACAACATCAATATCTACCATCATGCTATAGCTAACACTCAAGAAAGTGTAAATTTTAAAATAGAAATTTAAACCACAAGCAAGCCCAGAATCCAAGTAATCAACAAGTAATAATAAACCTAAAAAGTGAATAGCGCTTACACAATTTTGTTTAAACAATTTTCTGACGTAATAAATAAAACTGGAGAGTTCTCCGTCCGGCGCACCATAATAGTACAGTTCCGAACCCAACAGTACTGATAACCTTTACTCTTCGTTAAAGCCTTCGTTTTATTTAGTAGTGACTTATTATAGGCTGAAAGATGATCATTAACATGAATCCGATCTTGGTTGCCAGAGAATCCCAACTGTGACGCAGACAGATTCTTTACTTTCCTTAATGCTGACAGAAAGTCGTCCTTCTTGTATCTTGACTGCATCTTTAAAATGATGGGTTTCACCGGTTTATTTTCCGAATTACTTTTGACAGCCACACGAGTCACAAAATCAATGTCATTACTGACATTTAACGTGTAGCCACTAACTTTTGCTAGAGATTCGACAATTTTAATCAAATTTTCTCCTTCTTTTTGAGGAACGCCATTAATCTGAATATTTGATCTTCGCACCCATTGCTCGCTTTTACGCTGTTCGTCCCTCACACTCTGCATATCCGCTTTCAAGTCTCGCATATCAGACTTATATTGCTCCAACTCATCCATCCTTTCTTCAATACTAATGACACGGTTAGACAGCGTGTCAAGTCTAGCGTTAAGGGTGGCTTTTAGATCCGTAATATCGCTCTTGACTTGACATAAGTCTGACTTAATTGACTCTATTGCCGATAGTTGTGACTGCATTTGCGACAACTTTGCCAGTATAGTATCCAATACACGATATACAATACAAGATATGAATATGGAAAGGAAAGGATCGGAAAGGAAACGGAATAATTTGGAATAGGAAATTAAGGCTGAAAAATAAATAAAAAGGTTACAAAAGTATAAATAAATAGTCAGAATCATGTAAAAAATAAAACGAAAAAGAGAAGGATTTCTATAGATAACAATTAAAGAAGGTCAGTTTAAAATAAGGAAAATAAACACAAAAAGGTCCAGGTATATAAAAGAGAAAAGGAAAATAAATAGGTAAATTACAATCTTATTTTGTTTTCAAAGATAAATTGGAAAGCAAATATATAAAAGGAGAATCAATAATGGATAATAAATATTTCATATTAACGGGGCGAGGCATATCACGTGGAAGGACGCCATATAAGGAAAAAATAAGTTTAGGACAAGAAAAAAAATATGTGGTCCAAATCTCCCAAGTCAATACCACATTCACATAGGGGAGCTATCCCGAACCCTAATCTTGGCAAGATGAACATGATGAACACAGGAGTGCAAGAATCGTTTCAATGGCCTAGGCGAACACGACAGATAGTAGTGACGATGGGTCTAGAGATGTATCTATATTTAAAGAACCATGGTTTTACGGGTAAATTGTGTTGAATGTCATACCTTTTAACGACTTGTAATTGATATTCAGTTTTCAAAAAGCAGTAGGTTGTCAAAACGCGTTTGCTGTATGGAGTGTCCGACCCATTGGTTTTTTTTTTCCTTCATGGTCTGACCTGTGCCTGGCACATCGACGGCAGGTTAGAGTTGTCAAAAGTTTATTATATAACTTTTTTATCATGTTTTTGTCGTAAGATCACTGTAATGTAAGTGAAACAAACCAATAATAAATTTAGTTCGACTACTCAACAACAGATGGCAGCACCAGTACCGTACCAACATCCGTGGTACCAACCAAACTATAGGCGCGGCTTTCTTGTTTGGTATATTTTTTGTGTAGCGCAGTCAAGCCGGGCAGAATAACAAACAACGGATTTATTAAAAATTCCATCTCTTATTATTTTGTTTTTCTGCGCAAAATCCCAACAATATTACAAAGGCGACAATTTAGTTGATGGGGGTAGGTATACAAAGGGTATAACAATAAAATTAAATAAAACTTCAATATGTTTACAACGGTATTTATTGATACCACTATAATATTACTATCGCACAACAAGCGCGAAGGAAGCGACGGAATACCACAGACAGGGCCGCACTTAGACATTCAAGATTATAGAACAATGAAAAAATATCTTCTAATTAGTTCGAAAGATGGATGAGCCGGGCTGTTTCTATAAGTGAAAATAATAAAAATCATTTTGTTTAACTGGGTTGCACTGATCATTATTTAAAAGCCTTCCGTAGCAAGAAAAACATATTCGCAACTGGACAGATTCGCAAGTATATAAAGTAGATTTTTTTAAAGATATAGATAAAGATAAATTTATAAAGTACAAATACTTTATAGCACGTAAAAAAACAATGATAATAGTAGTGTGCCTATTCGAAATAAATTTACTTTCATCGTTTTTTATTTTATTTTATTTTATTTTGGTAATAATAATTTTATTTTTTCACTATGAGGAGTACATAATATCTAAATGCAGTCCTGTCTGTGAGTATATAAATAAATATTTAAGTATATAATTAGTTACAATCATCTTAGATACAGCTATATTATATGCGTTTTGGTGGTACAGTAGTTAATTCGGACAATCGTCCAAGTGTCTTAATATCAACTTGGAAAAATCTATAATATTATGACATAAATACTTATGATATAACATATAATAATTTCGAATCCTATATAAATACGCCAATATTACAGTAAAATGTTTAAAAAAGCGTGTGTTATACAAACATACAAATTATGGGAACAAATGGATGGGATGTTTTGGTCTACGCCTAGCCTACGGTATAAAATATATATTTCTCGAATACATATTGTATGTTCATATTTATAATATAATATATAATGGTTGTATATATTTACAAAAGTGGTGCTAAAATGGCATGTCTATATATTTAACTATACAAGTTTAGGTACACAAATATATAAACTGTTTAAGAAATATTAATGACAAATAAAAACTTTAATAATTATTATCTTTTCATTTTCAAACATTGTGAGGTTACATTACAAGTAATATATTAAATATGAGTGTTTGAATGTTTCTAATAAATCTCATTACGTTAAAAAAATATCACAGTGTAACCGGGGGTCAGAACTATTAAAAAATAAATATTCCAAATAAATTTCATAAGGCGACTTCATAATATGAAAATTAACAAATATAAACCAATACAACACAATACTGTTAGAATTATTCTTCATATATCTCAGTTTCAATAAAAAAAAACACATAATAGTAATTAATATAACTTAAACAGCTTATATAAATATAAATTCCTCTATTGAAATGCATGATTACCAAAAGTTTATTTGCATCACTACATTGTGTAAAACAAAGTCGCTTCGTATGTCCCTATGTATGCTTAAATCTTCAAAACTACGCAACGGATTTTGATGCGGTTTTTTTAATAGATAGAGTGATTCAAGAGGAAGGTTTATATGTATAATACATGCATAATATACTTAGGGATAACAATAACCATTTTCCTGTGCGAAGCCGGAGCGGGTCGCTAGTTAAGTATAAAAGATTTAATCGACTGCTAGAATGAGTACTGCAAACAAAATTATATATTCCGTTAGTTTATATGGACAGCAAACAATTCGACAGCAAAAAATATTTGGTAATCAAGTATTCAAAGAAAAAAAAGTTGTATACCGTTAATCGTTCTTGTTACAATCACAAACTGAGCTAGTCAATACAAAATATGGCAATAATATGTAAGGTACTACTGGTTTGGCGATACTGGTCACCGCACGCAATGGAATCTCGTAGGTAGGTCCGCAAACATAGGTAAATTCTTTTGTAAATCAAATTGTTAAGAGAAAGCAATTTTTATTTTATTTCAATTAAATTTATAACAACGGAATTATTTGCAAACTAAAAAGAACAAGAACTTTGACGCGAAGTTATTTCGCCTTACTTACATTTTAGTTTATTCGTAGTTTTTACGCTTTTAAGAACAAAAAGTGGCAGAAGACTGACGGACGCGCTTTTATTTTAATTGTTACTCATCAAAAATTTGATTTATCGTCTCCCGTCCTTTTCGGTTTCCATATGACCGAATAAGACCGCAACTGAAGTTTAAGTTTAGACACTACACTGTCGCTATAGTATGACATAAAAAAACACCACAATTGGGTTGTCAAATAAAAAATATTGATCAAACTGATATTATTTCTAAAAACTAGTCTGTATGTGCCATAGTATATTAAAGAGTATAATACGACTCCTGGTATCTGGTGGACAATAAAGTATATTTTATTAAATAATTGACCTAAACCGGACAAGCGATTGCTTATATGAAGGAAACCTGTAAAAAATTACCGCTTAAGAATTACATTCTGCAATTTTTCCAATACTATGTTCACGGACCTTTATAATATTTTTCGTAGACTTTTTTATAATATTGTCCAATAAATACTTCCAATAACTATAGTTTTCGGTTTAGCCAAATACTTCCAAAATATAATGACACTGTTTCTACTTACACAAAATCTAGGTGACATTAGGGTGTCCACACATTCTAAGACAGATTGAATAATTTAGATTTTCATCAATTTAGTAATATTTTCAAAATGTGCGAACACCATTTTAGTTACAACATTGTTGTGTCACACTAACACATAAATCTATTTACACCGACTTCTAACACATAATGACACATATAACTTACAGAAACATTTAATTTTTGGAAACAGAAATTTTACACTGAAAAAAATATTTTTTACTTACCTGATTAATAAATCACATGATTATCATTACAAAATGGAATATAATAACATTTCTTTGTTTTAATACTATGGATTAGTTAGTTGGTACTTACAACGTAATCTAGTTTATGATAAAAACAAATATTACAAAATATACACAAGGGCTTAACAAAACATTCGGTTCAATGCTTAACCTAGCTGATCGCTCCAAAACGAAAAATACAAAAATAGCTCTTTTACACAAAATATAAATGCTGGATTTATTTCGTTAATAAAACTTTTAAAATCATAATAAAATGCTTCTAAAAAGGGGACGTTAAAATATTTTTTAATGTTGTTACTAAAACATGATTTACATTCATAAAATCTCTAAGAATTCTAACATAAGAAACATTAATGGATACATTGTTACTTGCAAAATACGCTCTACTGAAAGATTTTAAACAAATTACGTAAATTTTTCAGAATCACGTCACAAACATGAAAATACCCGAAAACATCTGTTAATGAGACTCCTTGTCTCCTTGTCCTACATCCTTGTTTTATTGGTCCGTTCAAATACTCCAGCCAATCGCAGACGTTATCGGTGACGTGATATGTACAGTTGGTTTAGAAATACCGCCGCCGCTCGCTAGGTGGCGTTGGCAGATAGTGGTATAAAAGTAGTTTGATAGTACCGCTGCCGCTCACTAGATGGCGTTGACAGTAGTATAAAAGTATTTTTGTTAGGTAGTGCCGCCGCCGCTCGCTAGAGGGCGTTGTCCGGCAGTATAGTAGTTTGTGCTAATGGGCCAGCCACGTTGTTAGAGCGATGTATGATTCAAGGTCGTTGATTCGTTCGAAGATCACCCGCCATTGCTCGGTTGGTCCTACAAAGAGATGAGAACTGTTACTCTTATTTTATTACAAAAGTTTAAAATTATACTTTCCCCTCTAATAAAATATATTTTATAATAGTTTTTATTCCTTAGCTATAGTAGCGTTACTCGTAGTCATGCGCTGGTTATTGTACATTGAAAACACTAAATTAAAAAATTTAATAACCCCCGACAAAAAACCGTTACTTGATCCTTTCAACAACTAGAAAAGAGCTGATAATCTCCAAATGGCTGAAGATATTTTCTTAGATCATAGCTTAGAACACTCTCGATTGTGACACCTTGCAAACAAAAAAAACTAGATCAAAATCGGCGCATCCGTTTAGTAGCTACGATGCCACAGACAGACAGACAGACAGACACACACGTCAAACTTATAACACCCCTCTTTTTCGTCGGGGGTTAAAAATAAAGAACAAAATAAAATTAGATCACAATAAAAACAAATGGTAATGTTAGTTCATTGATGATGAGTATTTCTTACCGGCAGTTGCGGATCGCCGATTTCTTTCGGGTAGGAGATATCCTCGTCTGGCAGCCCTGGAGTTATACACAACATTAGTACAGGGTCATTACAGCACGGTTAACAATGACAATAACATTAGTTAATCATACTAATATTATAAAGAGGAAAAATTGTATTTTTATGTGTGTGTGTGTGTGTGTATGTTTGTAATGAATAAACTCAAAAACTTACCGAGGACGGTTAACGGACGGCTGATTGTACAACACGTCATTTTACAGAATGCTTCGTTATTTTAAAAACGCTATGTAACAGTTACATGCTCATTTCTGGCGAGTTCAAATATTCAGCTGTGTTCTGTGGAGAAGAGCTCGCCGGAAGAACCACCACAGGCATTGCATCTTTTCATAATATTTTTATAATTATAAATTAATAGCTTTATAAGTTAACAGTTTTTTCCGTGATAATGAGGCATTTCCCCGCGGTAAAAGGTAGCCTATGTTACTCAGGGTGAATGTGGCTTTCTAATCGTGAAAGAATTTGTGAAATTGGTATACTGAATATTTGAACTCGCCAGAAATGAGCATGTAACTGTTACATAGCGTTTTTAAAATAACGAAGCATTCTGTAAAATGACGTGTTGTACAATCAGCCGTCCGTTAACCGTCCTCGCTCTACTACCATCACTTGTGCGAGGATCTTGTATACATGTATACAGGGTTATTTTTTAATCAGTGCACAAATTTTCGGTAGGCATAGATTTAAGAAAATAAAAATACCCGTAAATTTTTATTTTATCATGTTTCATACAAAAAAATCGACATATCGCCATTTTATGCATAAAATTGGTATCAAATTTTGTATGGGAAGAAATTTAATACGCGCCAATTATAATATCTTGATACTTCGTATAAACACTCATTGGCTTAATTAATTGGACACGTATTCTGTCGGTTTTTGAAATTCGTTCCCTAAACTGGTTAAAAATAGTGTCATAATTTGTAAAAAAAATTAAAAAAATTTTTTTTCGTCTCATGTGATCTAGTAACGATACTGACTGTGTACACAAAATTTGTGAACTGATTAAAAAGTAACCCTGTATATACTGACCGTTGACGTCCCTGAGCGCGGCGATCTCCCTCCTCATGACGTCACGATGCGCGGTGATGGCGGGCACCTGTGCGAGGATCTTGTATACATGTATATGTCGTAGCCAACTGGTTAAAATAGCCGTTCAATCAAACAGCTAGCCCTTTGACTGAACATCGCCATTCAATCACACGTCTAGCTTCTTAATTGAATATTTGAGGCGCTCAAAACGTTCAACATTACAGCTGACTCAAAAGCCGCCTTTTAATTGAATTAGTTCAGCTTACCACCGCGACGGCGCTAGGTGTGTTTTGTTTTCAATATGGCGTCAACTTACCTGTGTTTTTGATTGTTTCAAAATATTTTTCGGAAATAAAGTAGTAAATATAGGTACGTTACTAGTGTTGAAGAGCCAGAAATTATGGAGGCACATACGAGTGATAAGAGTGAATTAAAATTTTAAAAGTTATACGAATAGAAATCACAGGATTATGAAATGCATCACCAAGGTATTTGAAGTTATTAAAGAACGCTAGGGTGTCCATGACTAATACGGAAGCAGGACTTCTATGTGTTATTATTGGATATCAAAATACGATTTAATGACAACTGGCAGTAAAGAATATCTTATTTTAAAAAGAAAGAGTACTGATGATCCTGTGATACGCATTGTACCCCGAAAAGAGTATTTCACCATGCTAAATACTATTCATAAAGATTATGGACATGGAGGCAGAGACAAGATGGTGTATAATATTAAGAGTCAGTTTTATATAGCAAAAAAAGCTGTTAAATTTTTTGTATAGCTCTGCCCAACATGCAACAATAAAGAATATTACGATTATTAATTTGTTTTTCATGTTTACTAATTTGTTCAAACTTTTGGTCACCTCTTAAACCGTCCTTAAACTTAATCCAAGAAAAATCTCCCAAGAAATTACAAAAAGTTTTCCTATTTTTTCAAATCATATGCTAAACTAATGGTCACCCTAGTTAATTTGCCATTTAACCATTTGGCTAAGCGTCGTCAAGCTGTAGTGTTGAACGTTGCAGTCAACAAGTCGGCTAAGCGACGTACAGCCGTGTGATTGAATGGCGATGTTCAGTCAAAGGGCTAGCTGTTTGATTGAACGGCTATTTTAACCACTTGGCTACGACATAATTATATATACTGACCGTTGACCGCCCTCGCCCTGGTGGCGTCGCTAGCGTCCCTGAGCGCGGCGATCTCCCTCCTCATGACGTCACGATGCGCGGTGATGGCGGGCACCTGTGCGAGGATCTTGTATACATGTATATATACTGACCGTTGACCGCCCTCGCCCTGGTGGCGTCGCTAGCGTCCCTGAGCGCGGCGATCTCCCTCCTCATGACGTCACGATGCGCGGTGATGGCGGGCACCTGTGCGAGGATCTTGTATACATGTATATATACTGACCGTTGACCGCCCTCGCCCTGGTGGCGTCGCTAGCGTCCCTGAGCGCGGCGATCTCCCTCCTCATGACGTCACGATGCGCGGTGATGGCGGGCACCTGTGCGAGGATCTTGTATACATGTATATATACTGACCGTTGACCGCCCTCGCCCTGGTGGCGTCGCTAGCGTCCCTGAGCGCGGCGATCTCCCTCCTCATGACGTCACGATGCGCGGTGATGGCGGGCACCTGTGCGAGGATCTTGTATACATGTATATATACTGACCGTTGACCGCCCTCGCCCTGGTGGCGTCGCTAGCGTCCCTGAGCGCGGCGATCTCCCTCCTCATGACGTCACGATGCGCGGTGATGGCGGGCACCTGTGCGAGGATCTTGTATACATGTATATATACTGACCGTTGACCGCCCTCGCCCTGGTGGCGTCGCTAGCGTCCCTGAGCGCGGCGATCTCCCTCCTCATGACGTCACGATGCGCGGTGATGGCGGGCACCTGTGCGAGGATCCTGCCCAGCGCGCCCTGCAGCCCGCTCGCCACGCCCACCAGCCGGGTCGCCAGCTCCGCCGCGCTCGCGTTGCTTTCTGTAACCAATCAACTTATATTGTAATGTAACGTGGTGCATGCCACCTCGTTGCTTCACCCTCATCTCATTTACCATTTTCGTCTAAATTCGATGTATGTGAACAAAGAGTTTTGAAGAGCCAGCTTCGCTTTAGAAGCCAGCTTCGCTTTAGAAGCTGGCTCTTCAAAACTCTTTATATGTGAATATATTTAATTTTGGAATTCAGTCGACAATCATCCGTCAATTCATTATTTTTTTTAACTCACTTTTGGATTGCTCTTCCTTCACGTCGGCCGAACAAAATTCTAGTGTCAAAATCAAAAATACTTTTTTTATGTGTGCTATCTATCTTCGTTGTTTATCAGCGGTCGCGCACAGGTAATGCTATAAAAGTATTATGTGCTGACGGCACGGAATACTACAAAGTATTTCTTCGTACTAAGTGACAAACATTCAACATTTCGGGTAATGTTTAGGGTGATGTGTAATGGTACGGGGTAATATCACCTTTTCGAAAGTAATGAGTAATGTGATATGGCATTAAAACGTACTGTTTTGCGCATGTCTAGTCCCTACCGAGGGGCTCGAGCCCACCATGGGTGAATGAATAGACCATAGTCGATCACGCTAGCCCAGTACGAATAGGTCGACTTCACACATAACCTTTGAACTACTTCGCAGATGTGTGCAGGTTTCTTCACGATATTTTCCTTCGCCTTAGGAGCGTCGAATAAACGTACGTGACATACAAATTCAAAAAAAAATTTTTAACATCACTCGTCACAAAAGAATGTGTAAGTCTAAGCAACAAATCAAATAATTTAACAATGCGATATCACTATGAACATGAACTCCGAATTAAACAAGCATTTCCGTCGCGCTCCGCTAGATGGCGCTGGTTGTATTTTAAAACTCGGTATCGAGTGGTCGCAGCGCCCGGACGACCCCACAATACTTACAATATGAACGCAGGGTTCTTGAATATCCAATTAACCAATAATGTTTCAATTTTTGGAAGTTGCTCTTGAATTTTAGAGGGCGATTCGTTTAATGTCATGCCTACCTAACTAACTTATAACTAACATAGGGCCATTAGGGGTCCATTCTGCCGTGGCCGCTAAAATCTCTAGATTTAAGTTGTTGGTCTCTCTCGTGTCTAAACGTAGGTTGGCAATCACATGTCCCTTTTCGTTCTTAAGATCGTGAAAGAGACATAACTACTTAAATTTAGATACTGTTAGTAGATATCATCATTAGTTATTGATACGATTTAAATTATTTGATGCAAGTTTACTAGCTAAATGTATCTCTAAAATGTAATAGTTATTTACCCTGATTTAAAAAGTTAATGTTCATCGTCGGGGGTATAAATACGAGAACTGCTGGGAATGGCCCTCAGTTCCTGTCTGATCGAGTTGTAAGGCGTTACTATGCCCGAGAGGCTACCGAAATCCGTTACAAAAGATAAGTGTTAAGATTATTAAAATATTACTGTTAAAACTGTTCTAGAAGTAGGTACATTTACCAGATTGTCTTATTTTAAGATAAGTTCACGTATATCCCTAATAGTAAGAGATTCCAAGTAATTAATAGTTTTTTAGGATTGTTAAATATTGTTAATTGAACTAATTTAGATGGCTCCTGACCACTCTTTATTAATATTTTAGCGGCCACGCAGAATTAAGCCCATTATACTTAAAACTAATTTAACTAGTTAATTAAACTTGATGTTATAGCGGATAACAATACATACAAGTTAGTTCATGAGTCGGAAGTTACCTTCGCTCTGAACTCGGTAAATAGAAGAATAAAGTAAGCATTTTTGCTAAGTAGCACCGCCACCCTTTAAAAAATAATAATTCGAAGTATAATCAATTTTTCAAAAATCAGGACGGCACGATTGGAGACAAGGTTCTGAAGGATATATAGAAGCCATTTACTTTATTTATTATACCTTGCTGTAGGTAGTTAGAGATAGAAAAATTGCGAAAAAGTGGCCGTTTTTCGCAATTTTTCTATCTATAACCAACCACATTGAACTTTAATAAACATGTGTGATTGTTTCTATATATTCTACAGCTACCCGACTCCAATTTTATCGTCCGATTATTTCCCGAGTTATTATTTTTTAAAGCATGATGGAGCACTTAACATAATGGAGTCCCTTCATCATCATCATCATCATCTCAGGCTGTAGCCGTCCGCTGCTGGCCTGCTGCCTCCCCCTGTGATCTCCACAACGATCGGTCCTGCTTGGCCCGCATCCAGCGGCTTCCCGCGACCCTCACCAGATCTTTCGGTCCACCACGTGGGGGGCCTGCCTACACTACGTCTTCCTGCGTGCGATAGCCATGGGTTCGATGACATATGTCAAATTTGCTATCAGTCATGTCACCTTTCTGCCCCAACGGCCGTCGGTGGAGCCCCTTAAGTGATATAAAACTCAATGAACATAAGTGTTGCCACATACCTAGCGCTAGTTCGGCGCAGTGCTCGCTATCGGCCGTGTTGGCGAGCCGCGCTTCCGGATCCGCTTCCGCGCGCTCCGCTGCCGCGTCGACATCCGCCGCGTCTGCAACACAATAGGCTATTTGACAATGCGAAAAATAAAGTGTTAATTACTGTAATCAGTATGTAATGTAAGTTTAAAAATGGATATTTACTATGGGAAGTTGAAAATAATAATTAATTTATGTAAAAATCCGTAAATAAAAATGTATTTTTTTTGGCGTTTGTCACGTGACTCAAAACGCTCCTGCTTGGTCGGGTATAGGACATATGTCACTAGCCAGTAAACATCGTTTTCTACTTAAGCAACTTGTAGTAGTAGTACTGGCTAGTGACGTCACCGATGCCATTGCGACGCCATATTGTCAAAGTAGCGTTTTGGCGCGCTACTTAAATATTGAATTTTTATTTTGATATTTTTCAGGAAATATGTACCAGAATTAAAAAATACAACTATTATTGGGATCCACAAACTCTACTGAATAATAAAAAATATATTTTAAAAACCAGTCAAATAGCCTATTTAACAGTCAGCAACACAGAACATTTCAAAGAGGTTAGAAAGGAGCTGTGGGCGGGGCAGGCGCGGCAAACAAACCCCACAAAAGACCGTACATTTTGGTTTGCTGAACTTGCCACTAAATGTAACTTTATTTGACTTAACTAAGTGATAAAAATGTCTATAAAAAGTTAAAAATAAATAATTTCATTTCATTTCATATTATAAGTATCATATTTATGGGCGCATTATCAAAAAAATATAATCCTTATAATGAAGCCTTTCGATCTGTATGATAAAACTACAGGGTATTTTGTTTTCACTTGTAGCGGGTTCGATTTCCGGTTCAACCGTGTAATTACTGAAAAAAATATGAATGCAGTTTTAATAGTTTTTAGAATTAAAATAAAGTCTTCTTTCAGTGGAGTGTGTGCAGTAGAGTATAAGTATTATATTAGTGTCTCTGACAACCTCCGTCACGTGGTCGAGCGGTCACAAGCTCCACTGACGTTACGGAGGTTCCGGGTTCGAATCGCGGTGGGGATCCGTCAAACAAATACCACTTTGTGAGTCTTTCCCCAGTTTGGTTAGGACATTTCAGGCTGAATCACCTGATTCTCCGAAAAGAAAGATGATTCCGTGCTTCGGAAGGTATGTATTGTAAAGCCGTTGGTCCCGGCTACTATCTGCGGATGTAGTTGTTATATGAGCCATGTCGGAAGCCTAAAGGTAGCCGTTCGAATCGAGCGTCAGCGACACTGACTGACGCTGCGACACGAAAAAGGATTATGGACTCTAAAGTGATGTATTTAAGGTGGACTTTGGAGGCATGCGACAGTGACGCGGCGTTCCCGGTGTCTGTGTCGTCGCGCCAACTCACTTTTGAGTAAATTTATTCTTAAATCCATCACCGTAAGTCCATTGTTATTTTTCGTGGCGCAGCGTCAATATCACTGACGGTCGGTTCGAACGGCTACCTTAAAGCGGCTCAACAATTCCGACATCAAGGCAGGCCTCCATCACTATGTACTAGCGCGCTATAACTCCCTACCGCCCGACCGAGCGGTCTCGGTCGGGCCGACCCAGGACCAATTCCCCATTGTCTAAACGTGTGACGTAGAGTGGCGCAGTACAAGAGAGAGAGAGAGATGCAGCAACTACTTCTGCACGCCTAACGCCGTGCGATCTGAATTGCACGTTATTATAACGGAACTAGGGTTGCAATTTATATGAATTACTAGCGACCCGCCCCGGCTCCGCACGGAAAAATGGATATCGTGGGTTATATTTTATTTTTTTAAGTATAATATGCATGTATTATATATATAAACCTTCCTCTTGAATACCTCTATCTATTGAAAAAATCGCATCAAAATCCGTTGCGTAGTTTTAAAGATTTAAGCATACATAGGGACATAGATGGGGACATAGGGACAGAGAAAGCGACTTTGTTTTATAATAAGTAGTGATGTCGCCTAGTGCAGCTTCTGTAGGGACTACTATTTGGTATCCTGTGATCAAGGTTTCCGAGGTAGGTTAACCTCGCAACCCACTCGACAATAAGAAGTGTGTCTTACCGCGCGCAGTCCCGCTAGCGGGCAGGCTGCAGCGCTCGCAGCGGCCGCGCGGTACTCTGGCCGCCACGCAAGCCGCCTCGTTCACCGACAGCGCGCGCGTCAGTACCTCCGTCAGCTGGTTCGCTACACCACAAACAAACACACTGTGTAACGCAGCTATTTCGCGGTAGTCAAAGACAAAACACGAAAGCGACGCAGTTATTAGATTTTTTATTGTACACACACAAATATAACAAAGCAGTACATTTAACTGGTAGTTTACAAGGGCGAGCTTATCTCTAAGTAGAGATCTCTTCCAGCCAACCCGTAACAAGTGCGAGAAAACTATTACAAAATTGCAGGAACAAGGCTGTGTACATATTTGAATATAATACTTACTTATATTCAAATTACATACACCATATTTACAATAAATATAATAGAAATGAGTTATGCGCAAAAGTGAGCGCGGTGTATTTGTATCTCATTCTAACGCATAACTGCGTCCCTTTTGTTTTCTGTCTTCTGTCTCCCGTGAAATAGGTGCCTAAGTGGCAACGGTTTTTAGAATTATTTTAAATAAAATTACCTGGAACAAAAATCATAATGCCCAACCAGAAAACGAAAAATAAAATACCCCGCCATATTGCAGAATATCAATGGAACTAATATTATAACGAAATTTGTATTAAAATATACACGTGGCGCCCCCGAACCAAGACTTTAATTCTCTGTTCAGGCTTTTCAAAATATATATCTTTTTCACAGTTTCCATTTTTTCTTAACCTGGGACAAGTTTCAGAATAAATATAAACCAACTACGAGATTGATAATTACAGCTTTAGCTCCATCCATAACATGAAAAATAATACTTTTCATGTTAACTTAAATACTTCTAGCTTCTGTCACTGATAGTTAAATAGATTATGGGCCATAACTCACTCACCATGCCAAAGAAATAAGAAACCTGCTCTAGGGGCGCCACGTGTATATATTTTTCGACTATGGCAACAATTTCCTTTATAAAAATAGTTCCATTGAAATTCCGCAATATGGCGAGGATTTTTTTTCTCTAAAAAGTGGCTCTACTTATATCTGTGCAATGTATTAGTGTGTTGCGTTACCTTGCGCCTGCGCGGCCAATAGCAGCTGGTGTATGTCTGTGTGCGTGTCGGCGTCCTCTTCCACGCTGCTAGAGCGAGACAGCCGCCCCGCGCCCCGCTCCGCACGCAGCTCCCCGCACACATCTGCACACACACACATACACAATCACACCACACATCAATACTAACACAAAGAGAAACGCCTCGACGTCGAAAAGTGATTTGTAAAATCTTACTTCAAATAAAACATATTTCATTTTCATTTCATTTTCAAACAAAGGAGCATTCTACGGAGGTCTCGCTTACGTGACGCTATTGTATGTACAGTTATTTGTAGGAATAATTATTGATCCCCTTTTCTTAGTTGTTGCTACTGTAGTTATTTATTTAATCCATTTTGTTATTATTTTCGCTGTTGATATTATAATATGGGATAATTTTGGAAAATTAAGAATTAAGATATTGATTTTTTTCAAGTATTATTATAAACTAGTTTTCAGTTAACAGGTTTTCCCGTGAGAAAGAAGTATTTTTCCGCGGTAATAAGTAGCTTATGTAATATTAGTAAGTGTTATTCTGACGTATAAGCTATATTATTGTAAAGTTTCATTAAAATCCGTCCAGCAGTTCCAGAGATTAGCGTGTACAGACAGACAGACGGTATTTTTTATCAAAACTTGTATTTTTGTGTTCAGCTACACTCCCTTTATCACCTACAATCAGTTTTTTGAAAAATAAATCAATTTACAGACACGCCGATTCCTCAATTTTACTATCATCATACTAATATTATAAAGAGGAAAGATTAGTATTTTTGTGTGTGTATATTTGTAATGAATAAACTCAAAAACTACTGAACCGATTTCAAAAGTTAACATAGGCTACCTTTCACCGCGGAAAAATGCCTCATTCCTACGGGAAAAACTGTTAACGCGGGCGGAGCCGCAGCGGAAAGCTAGTAGTATAGATAGAAGAAGACATTTCGTGAGAGATAAGCTGTGCCTGTTGTGTCAGGGGGGTTCCACTCGTGAGAATAGGTATGACGGGCGAAATATCGCCCCGGCCGATGAAAGGCAGGGCTAGCTACATCAGTACGCGAACAGTCGCCGGGCGCGCGTGACGCGTCGTTATTACGCGCCGCTCCGCTCGCTCAAATTACGAAAATGACTTCACAACAATACGACAAATGCTAATGTGTTTATGGATGCAAAAATAAAAGGAAAAGGACTGGATCGGATGTCTTTTTTAGATCTCTTTTCTTGTCCTCATAATTTTCTCTGACAAACCTACAGTAACATTATGACGTATTTTCATAAACTAAAGTACTTACGAGTAAATATAGTTTGCAAACATTATAATACGAGTAATACTATTACTTAGTAAATAGTAGTAGCATTGGTTTATTTGAACCATCATTTGTTTGAGTAAAAGGTAGGTACCTTATAGGTTAATAAATCAGATGTTTTATTTTCTCAAAGACGACAGCCCTAAAGGTGTTAGTAGAGTGGCAAAAGAGATAGCGCAACGCGAGAGAAAGAGATGCAGCAACTTCGTTTTTTCGCCTAGCGCCGTGCGATCTGAATTGCACTTTATTATAACGGAGATAGGGTTGCAATTTATTTGAATTATGTCGCCTAGTGGAGCTTCTGTAGGGACTACTATTTGGTATTCTGTGGTTGTGTCTACTTTTTAAATACCTGTAATTGTAAAATGTTTGTGTGCAATAATAGTCGGCCTCGTAGCCTAGTTGGTAGTACGTCTGCCTACGAAGCACAAGGTCGCGGGTTCGAATCCCGCCCAGGACAAACATTCGTGTGATGAGCACTTGTGTTTGCCTTGTGTCTCGATGTTGTATATTTATATATGTATGTATATCAGCTGACACCCATAGTACAGGCTCTGCCTAGTTTGGGGTCAGATGGCCGTGTGTGAGATGTCCCACATATTTATTAACCCCCGACGAAAAAGATGGGTGTTATAAGTTTGACGTGTGTGTCTGTCTGTCTGTCTGTCTGTCTGTGGCATCGTAGCTCCTAAACGGATGCGCCGATTTTGATCTAGTTTTTTTTGTTTGCAAGGTTTCACAATCGAGAGTGTTCTTAGCTATGATCCAAGAAAATATCTTCAGCCATTTGAAGATTATCAGCTCATTTCTAGTTGTTGAAAGGATCAAGTAACGGTTTCAAATGGGGGGTTATTAATTTTTTTAATTTAGTGTAATATTTATTTAATAAATAATAAAATAAGAAGACCACGCGTAGTTACTGACCGACTTGCCCCAGCGTGTCCGCGACGGCGATCTCTGCCATCTGGTTGAAGCTGTCGGGCGGGATGCCCAGCAGTTCCGCCACCACCGCGCTCTTGGCTCGCAGCGCTACAGCTATGTTCTCGTCTAGGCGCCTTAGTCGCTCTGGAAACAAACAATCAGTTTTTGAAATTAAATTGAACGGGCTCAATTCTTCCGTGGCCGCTAAAATCTCTAAATTTCAGTTGTTGGTCTGCGCAGAATTGAGCCCAATGTTCACCTTCTTAATGATTGCCAACCTACATTTAGACACGTCAAACTTCGATTTTATGCGTAATTTGCATGCCACCTCGTTGCCTCTTTTTTACTTCATATCTCATCTCATTTACCATTTCATTATCTAAATTTGAATATTTAATTTTGGAATTCATTCGAAAATCATCCGTCAAATCATCTATTTTTATTTTCACTTCATCTCCAGGCCTCATGCTACTCGGCATTTCTATAAATGTAGCTTTGTATATCATTATTTTATAAAACCTTGTAAACCAAGTCTTGTTGTGTTTGTGCGAATATATTTTAAAATTTATCAGTGACTATTGAGTTTTCATTACGTCGTGTTTTACCAAGCACCTCATAAACCACATCTTCGTGTCGTCGCTCGGGCGTAACAGTCTTATAATTCGATGGAGCCGGCTGCACGCACGAAAAAACATGACGCAATGCGGCGTTACCGCGCGGCTGAGGCGTTCCATTTAAGGCTTGAAGTGCAAGCGAGAGCGCGGAATGGGCGACAAAGAGGCACAATCGTTGTTACGTTCACATTGATTTATTCAAAAATTACAGAGTTACACTGATGAAAGCTTTAGGGAAATATGAAAGTCACATTATGAAAATGGCCGAGTAGGAGAAGTCCTGATCGAGAAGTGAAGAATAATGAATGAAAACGAAAACGAGCGTAACAACTTGGTGGTTCTACTGTAGCAATATTTATTTATTTACTTTAAGGAACGCCAACAGCACACATATTACAAGACATAAAAAGAAAACAAAAATACAAGTTTACAATATGTGTGCCTATTATAGGCATCCACAGCATTCAAAAAATACAAGTAATGCCAAACACAATATTGATTACCTACCTACAACAATAAAAAAAATTAACGAATATAAAATAAAAGAGAAAATGAAATGACGCGTATACTTAAAAACTAAAAGGTATATAAATAGACTACGTGTTCCCCGTTACTAAACGAATCAACTGTGCCTTAAAAGAACCAACAGAATTACAATATATCAAGATCTCCATTGGCAAGCCCATTGAACTCATTGTACGTATTACAAATTCGATTGAGAGATACATACCTTGGTGTGTGTACACCCTCTGGGCCGTGTGTGCGGCGGTGCTGGCTGGCTGTAGTATAGTGAGCGCCTCGCTGGGGTTGAGCAGCGCCGGCGCGGGGTCGGCGCCGTGCGTCGATATGCGACCCACCGTGGGCCGCCGCGGCCTGCAAACAAAACACCATTCACAGTTTCAAAATTCTGTTAACAGCTCATAATCAAGCTCTATAATCAGGGTGAATGGGCCTTAGTCGACGACGCTAGGCCCAGTGCGGGTTGGTCAACTTCACACACAACCTTTGAATTTTTTTCACAGGTGTATGCAGGTTTCCTCACGATGTTTTCTTTCACCGTAAGAGCGTCGAATAAACGTACATATGAATTCGAAAATCGAAAACACATTGGTACGTGCTGAGGCTTGAACCTGCGAACTTCCGAATGGAAGTCAACAGCCCTAGCCACTTGGCCACCGACGCTCTCAAGTTCTCAAATTGAAAGTTAAATACACCTTAAAATTAATCTATTGCACTTAGCAATATAATTATTAACAGTCATCGTACTTTAGCAGTTATATTTAGTTCAGAATGCTTAGCCTAAATAATATGTGTATTTTTCAAAGTTTTCGGATTGTATGTCAAAATTTAATGTTTTTGTTGTGATGTAATTAATTGTTTTGGGTTTATATATTGTATTTGTTACTGTTAGCTTTATAGTCTATAGATAAAACATGTCTATAATATTATAGTAATTGTGCATGTGGTGATTACCTTCAAGAGAATGTACATTTTATCTCCTACTCCAATATTGTAAACAACATTTTTACCTGATGTATCATTCACTGGTGATCCTTAACGAATAAATAAATAACAAATAAATAAATATAATAATTTTGTTATATTCAATTTAAAAGCAATAAAATTAGGCTGAATTACCTTTTCTTTCAAGTTATGGTTATCTTATTACATATATCCCAAAACACATGCGATAAGAATATAAGTAAAATAACAAGTAAATAAAAATAAGTGTGTGTGTGTATGTATATGGGTATGTGTGTGTGTGTATGTGTGAGTTGTATGTGTGTGTAAAAATATTAACCGCATAGTACTGACTTGTGTTTATCCTCTCTGTCGTGCGTCTGTATGTGTGTGTGTATGCATACTGCGTGTGTGTGTGTGTGTGTGTGTATGTGTAAATATATTGACAGCACAGTACTGACTTGTGTTTCTCCTCCCTCTCGTGTGTTTCCTCCTTCTCCATGGGTTTCTCCTCCTTCTCCACCACCTTCTTGTCGTCGTCCTGTCGCTCGAGGCTCAGTCTGTCCTGCTCGCTCGCTCGCTCCGCGCTATGTCTGTCCCTCTCGCACTCGTCGTCCGCCGCGCTCGATGTGGACTTTTCGGACGCGTCCGATGGGTTTCGGGATACATTTACACCTAAAGTATAGGTTTAGGAGTTAAATTATTGTGACTAAAAATATACACAGTGGTTTATATGTATGTGAAATATTTTCTGAAAATACTCTCAAATCATCGTATAGATTCACAGTATTTTATGCGGAAAAAACCGCAATATGGCGAGGATTTTTATTTGTTTGGCCATGTTTTAGAATTAAGTTCGCCTTCGTGCAATAATTGTGTGCTATCTATCGAGAGAGTAATGCCAATGATTTGGTTGTGCGCGGGTGATGTTATAATAATGTGTACTGCTAAGATATTATGTACGGTACGGTACAGCATTTCATCGTATAAAGTGATAATTTCATTCAATATTTTAGGTAATTAGGCTGATGTGTGGGTACGGGGTGATATCACCTTTTTGAAAGTAATGAGTAATGTGATATGGCATTTTAACGTACTGTTTTGGCTTAAAGTGTCTGGATGGACACGACTTACCGTCGTCGGTGGGTTTGTGCGGCGCGTGCGTGGGCATGGCGGTGGGCTTAATCTAACTGACGGACTAAGTAGAATCGATTTCTTTTTTCCAGAACACTTCCCTATTGGTCGCTCTTTTAACTCCGTAGTATACAATACAATACAAATGTGCTTTATTGACACCCAAGGAAAAACACTAAAGAAATACATTCATTAAATTTATGATACAGAAGTCAACAGGCAGCCTTATTGCTAAGGTAGCAATCCCTTCCAGGCATAGGGTAAAGAGAGTTAAAAAGAAAAAAAAACTATCTAGTACGTGACGCGCCGCTACAATTTGAGACATGACACGGACACGACCATGGTCCAAGAAAACAAGGTCTAACCGTTAGACCACGTGACTGACACAAGCCTACGTCATTTTGCGCTGTTCATCCTTGTCTATTACACGCATTCGACAAGGATGAACAGGCAAAATGACGGAGAAATGACGTAGGTTCGTGTTAGTCACGTGGTCTAATGGTTAGACCTTGTTTTCTTAGACCATGGACACGACTTACCGTCGTCGGCGCGTGCGTGGGCGTGGCGCTGGGCTTAATTTAACTGACGGACTACCTACCTAATTAGAATCGATTTCTTTTTTTCCAGATCACTTCCCTATTGGTCGCTCTTCTCTGATTTGAGACATGACACGGACATGACTTACCGTAGATTTATTTTTTCCAGGACACTTCCCTATTAATCGCTCTTCTAACGACGTAGTATGTGGCGCGTCGCTATAATTTGAGACATGACACGGACAATGACGGACATGCCTTACCGTCGTCGGTGGGTTTGTGCGGCGCGTGCGTGGGCGTGGCGCTGGGCTTGAGCTGCGGCGTGGCGAGCGGCAGTTGCGCCACGTGGCGAGTCCACGCTCCGTACTCGGCCGCTGTGGGCGCGCTCAGCTCGTGCATCTGCACCCCGTTGATGTTCATCAGGAAGAACGCGTTGCGGACCGCCGCGTTGGGGCGGAACAGGACGCGCTCCCTATAGGAAAGGAAACGCATTTTAATACAATACAAATATTATTTAGTGACACCAGACAAAAATAAAAACAAATACAGAAAAACAAAACAAAACCGAAGAGAGAGAAAAGGCCTTATTGCTAAGGTACAATCAAGTTCATAAGAGCAGTCATATCACGTGTTTTTATACTTTCAAATAACTTTTTTCCCAAAGGCTTGATGTTATAATTTTTTGGCTTATAGAATAGAATAGAATAGAATAGAATAAAATTTTATTTAACATAGTTTGACATGTAGCATTATATATAAAAACAAAGACGTATAGCAACACAGAAACAAACATGAGTAGAAACAAACAGATGAAGAATATACACAAAACACTTTAACAATAACAACATTTTAAACTATGCTAAAAAGGTCCCGTCTCAGCATAATGCTACTAGCTACCAGCGAGGTGAGCCAGTAACGCTGATTTTCAGCCGCGACCTTAAACGGAGTGAGCGAGCATGAAAAACAAAAATAAAAATACACTAACAATAAAATTACATGACAAACATAACACATTTACAAAAAACAGAGCCACTTACAAAAAAATACATATTATACACAATGAGTTTAAAAGGGCAGTAACACAAGTCACAGTACCACAATATATAATAAACAGACTGATTTGAAAGGCATATCTTCAGGCATCGAGCAAGTTAGAGCGTTGGATATATATGGCTGGATTTTTCCTTTTGATCTGTCAAAAGGAAAGTTTTCAAATTTCTTTTAAATTTATATTTCGGAATAGCTTGCCGTATCGGTGGAGGAATATCATTCCAACACTTACTTGCCCGATACCTGAAACTCCCACGAAAAGCGGCCGTACGATGCTCCGGTATATTAAGGACAAGCGATAAGGTCCTAGCCCTGTTCAGGAGCATAGCACTTGACCAGGTAAGCTTTTCATTTAAATATGCAGGGATACCAAGATGGATCACGTCAAACAGAAGGCATGATAAATACAGTTTCTGGCGTCCTTCCATTCTTAGAACATCAAACTTGTTTAAGTACGGAGTAATATGACTACTAATATTATACAGTGTAAGGTACTCAATATTTTGCTTCAAATGATATGGCCTGAATGCTTTTGGAAAAAAAGCTAATTTAAAGTATAGGTGCACGTGACATGACTGGAGTTATGAACGTGACCGTACCTTTGGGTATGGCAATCCTTGTCTATTAATGCGCATTCGACAAGGACGAACAGCATGATGACGTAGGCTTAAGTCAAATCACGTGCTGATATAGTGTACATACCACTTGATGAGCGGCGAGAGCAGCCCCTGCTGGCTGGGCTGTGTGATCGGCTTCAGTATGAACTTGTCGCCTTCCCTCTGCAGCAACACCAGGCAGTGTACCAATGCTGATATAGTGTACATACCACTTGATGAGCGGCGAGAGCAGCCCCTGCTGGCTGGGCTGTGTGATCGGCTTCAGTATGAACTTGTCGCCTTCCCTCTGCAGCAACACCAGGCAGTGTACCAATGCTGATATAGTGTACATACCACTTGATGAGCGGCGAGAGCAGCCCCTGCTGGCTGGGCTGTGTGATCGGCTTCAGTATGAACTTGTCGCCTTCCCTCTGCAGCAACACCAGGCAGTGTACCAATGCTGATATAGTGTACATACCACTTGATGAGCGGCGAGAGCAGCCCCTGCTGGCTGGGCTGTGTGATCGGCTTCAGTATGAACTTGTCGCCTTCCCTCTGCAGCAACACCAGGCAGTGTACCAATGCTGATATAGTGTACATACCACTTGATGAGCGGCGAGAGCAGCCCCTGCTGGCTGGGCTGTGTGATCGGCTTCAGTATGAACTTGTCGCCTTCCCTCTGCAGCAACACCAGGCAGTGTACCAATGCTGATATAGTGTACATACCACTTGATGAGCGGCGAGAGCAGCCCCTGCTGGCTGGGCTGTGTGATCGGCTTCAGTATGAACTTGTCGCCTTCCCTCTGCAGCAACACCAAACAATCCTCCAGCATCAACGCCTGCAACATACAACATTCAATATCATCTATACTATAATAAAACTGAAGAATCGGCGTGTCTGTACATTGATTTGTTTTTAAAAAAACTTATTGTAGGTGATAAAAAGAGTGTAGCTGAACACACAAATACAAGTTTTGAAAAAAATGTCTGTCTGTCTGTTTGTATACGCTAAACTCTGGAACGACTGGACAGATTTTAATGAAACTTTTCAATAATATAGCTTATACATCAGAATAACACATAGGCTACTTTTTAACGCGTGAAAATACTTCTTTCCCACGGGAAAACCTGTTAACGCGGGCGGAGCTGCGGTGAAAAGCTAGTCAATTATAATACTGTTACGCCCACCCACCCACCAGGACCAAGACCTTGTCCTATCAAAGGTCCTGATCCTAAAAAAAACCCTTTGTGTGGTCACCTTGACCGTAGTATTTCTATGCAGGATTTTGATTATTGTTTGTACCTAAACGGGGCGTTTTTAGGGTTCCGTAACCAAATGGCAAAAAACTGAACCTTTATAGATTCGTCATGTCTGTCTGTCTGTCTGTCTGTCTGTCCGTCCGTATGTCACAGCCACTTTATTCCGAAACTATAATACCTATACTGTTGAAACTTGGTAAGTAGATGTATTCTGTGAACCGCATTAAGAATTTCTTACAAAAATAGAAAAAAAAACAATAAATTTAGGGGGTCCCCATACATAGAACTGAAACTCAAAAAAAATTTTTTCATCAAACCCATACGTGTGGGGTATCTATGGATAGGTCTTCAAAAATGATATTTAGGTTCCTAATAACATTTTTTTCTAATCTGAATAGTTTGCGCGAGAGACGCTTCCAAAGTGGAAAAATGTGGGTCCCCCCCCCTCTAACTTCTAAAATAAGAAAATGATAAAACTAAAAAAAATATATGATGTGCATTACTATGAAAACTTCCAACGAAAATTGGTTTGAACGAGATCTAGTAAGTAGTTTTTTTTTAATACGTCATAAATCGTAAACCGCAATTTACCTTTCATTATTATTAAAACATCGATCAAAGTCACAACGAACTACAAAAACTTTTATATTATGTTACTGGCTGCTATGGAACCCTTCATGTGCGATTCCGACTCGCACTTGGCCGCTTTTTTGAGACTGTTTATTAAAGTGATCGTTAGTAAAAAAAATTACTAAAGAATGGACTGTAGTATTCGTCTATTTGACTACCGAATGCTTCGTAAATAGTTTTTTTTCTTGTGATAATTTCCAAATTCCATTACGTTTCCCGAACAATGTGAAATTATGGTGATCGATTGAGGGACCGCCTTTTGCATTCTTGTTTTTCTTATTCATTGAACGAAGAGGGCTGATATTTTATAAATTAGTTTTACAAATGTTTTACTAAATGAAGTCATTTATAGCAGTTGTAATTTCAACTAGATTAAGAGATATGAACTCCAGTCAGGCACGATTGAGGGACCACCTTCAACTGATTGTAACGTTTGAGTGGCTACTTTTACAAATGAATGGCTGAATTTACAATTGTTTGAAAACTTTTACTAAAGGCTGATACATTCAAAAGCTTAAAATTCCATGTGGTCCCTCAATGGGAACGCACACGGGCACATGGCATGGGGCAAGGGTTCAAAGACTTAGCGTGGGCAGGACCCCCCAAGAGGTGGACCGACGATCTGGTGAGGGTGTTGATTACGGGCCAAGCAAGACCGATCGTTGTGGAGATCTTTGGGGGGGACTTTTGTCCAGCAGTGGATGTCTACAGGCTGCGATGATGATGATGAACATCCTGTGTACTACGGTACCGTACGATAGTTTTGTTTTGTGACCATGTAGGACTGAGAAATGAGTAACATAAAACCATTTTTTTAATGACCTATCTATGCTTGTGACGCAAAGTACGACGAACGTTAGGTAAAATAAAAAAAATGTTCTATGTTCCTCATTCCAGTCCATCATAAAACCACTCTGATATTAGAGTAGTTTCTTAAAAAATCTCATAGGTTTAATGTTACATAGCCTACTGCCAACTACCCCTAGCGGTGTGCGGCGGATGGGTGTAGCCCGTTGTGAGGTCATCCAGGCGCAACGACCACTCGATACCGCGTTCTAAAATACAACTAACGCCATCTAGCGAAGGCTGTATGAATTTATCTATCCAATTCATGCCTCACGTACAGTTCCGCTCGTGCTGCGTGTGTGTGTGTGTGTGTGTGTGTGTGTACGCACCAGCACGCTCATCTTCTTGCTGGTGTCCTGCCTGACATAAAGGTCCCCCTCCATTCGCAGCACGTGCTGCGTGAGGTCGAGCCGCCGCGGCTCCTCCCACTCCGCCCCCGACGGGATGCGGTTCTCCAACTTGCTCTGGATCGTGCGTAGTCTGCAAACAAATCATACATTTCATGTAAAGAGTAAGTAACATCAGGCCTCCGTCACTCTATGTACTTGCGCGCTATAACTACCTACCGCCCGGCCGAGCGGTCTCGGGCCGACCCAGGACCAATTCCCCATTGTCTAAACGTGTGACGTAGAGTGGCGCAATACAAGAGAGAGAGAGATGCAGCAACTTCGTCTTTTCGCCTAACGCCGCCGTGCGATCTGAATTGCACTTTATTTTAACGGAGCTAGAGTTGCAATTTATATGAATTATGTCACCTAGTGCAGCTTCTGTAGGGACTACTATTTGGTATTCTGTGACATAATATAGGGCGACCCGTTTCTGTCTTCTTTTTTAATTGACCTATGCTTGAATCGAAAAAGTACGACGGATCAAGCTTCACCGGACTTGGTTAAATATCAGAGATCTTTATATGAGTCAGTGATCTTTCTAGGTTAGTCTATAACATTCCTATGTCCTCCCCATTCCCACCACTTCACACTGTCTTATTAATCCTGCAGAATACTAAAGCAACCCCCTTGAATATCAGGGGCAGGGTGGGCCCTTTAAGTGGCCGTTTTCCGCAATTCTTCCATCTATAATTACTAGCGAGATATAATAAATAAAGTTAAAGGCTTCAATATACTCTACAAAACACCATCTAGTTATTCGTCGTTTTAGATTTTTGAAATTTTGATTATTTTTTAGAGTTATTATTTTTTAAAAGGTGGGGGCGCCACTTGTCACCTGTAGGCCCTTTAAAAAACTTCTTTCTATTGTCATGTCTCATTTTTCGTAGCACAAACGTGTGTGTTATGTTGCGTACATATATACCTGTGTTCATTCTCAGCAGTCCTGATAGCTGTGTCCACGCTATGCAGTACGTCCTTAGCCACGTCGAGCGCTCTCTTCAGTACGGCGGCGTCTTCCGCGCTGTCTGCTTCAGCTCCGTCCGTCGGCTCTTCTACCACTGTCTTGAGAATGCTCTCCAGTAACAACTGGTATTTTGTTAATCTGCAAACACATTCAATAATTTAAATATTGACCTATGCTTGAGTCAAAAAAGTACAACGGATCAAGCTTCACCGGACTTGGTTAAATATCAGAGACCTTTATATGAGTCAGTGACCTTTCTAGGTTAGTCTATAACATTCCCATGTCCTCCCCACTCCCACCACTTCACACTATCCTATTAATCCTGCAGTTTTTTTTTTAATTGACCTATGCTTGTGTCGAAAAGGTACGACCAATCAAGCTTCACCGGACTTGCGGGGGAGCGGAAGACTCTACCTCAAAAAAAGTCATATACCAACGCGTCTAGGGGCGGCTCAAGGGAGCCTCGGACCACGGCCTAGCGCGTTGATATTGAAAAACATCGTGAAGGAGACGACGCCTGAGGGGCTCCGTCTCTGATTATAAATTCTGATTTTGGTTATGGCCGCGCCTCCGCCGGCAGGTACGGGCGTTGTTACCTGATGCAGAATACTAAAGCAACCCCATTGAATATCAACTCAAATAAGCTGTAAGCATAAAACAAGTGCTCATAACTTAGGATTCCCGGGATGGATTTTGGCACCCTTCAGCATGTTTGAAGAGTACATTATACCTATATTCGGCATATGTGTCTATAGTGGCAGCTCTTGGTCCACTTTTCACCGGATTTGAGGAGTTATATTTTTACATTAACGTGTCATTTATAATCTAGTTACCCTGATGTTTTCAACGTCAAATGACTTAAAAAATGTGTTTTAAATATTAGACCATTAATTTTACGAACGGAAGTTTGCAAAATTGTAAGAACGAACTTATTTTTATAGAGAAATCTCTGTCAGCTAGCCTTACCTCACCACGTTTGGTAAACGGATTGGAAATCGCAGTTTTTATTGCTTAGACAGGTGAACGCTGCTGCATTTAAGGGGTACCGGGGGAGAAGGAAGTATGAAGAGTTCTCACCTCTGCCAGACGCAAGCCAACAGATCCCTCAGTTGCAGCCGACCACACAGCGGCATCTGTTCTCTGGCTGTGAGGAACTGGTGTAGGTCTTTGTTCTTGCGCCTCCTTTCCTTCAGGCTGTCTAGAGCCATGCGCTGGCCGCGGCAGAAACGAGATAGGCAAGAGGCGTAACCTGCGTCGCCCAACTGGAAAATATATTAAAATAGATAGAGGTTTATCGACGCAATTTATTTTTGACTCCAGCTTCTTTTGAATTCTGAACGAGATAGACAAGCTCGGAAATCTAAAAATGTTCAGAAATAGTTTGGTTTAAACTTGTTGACATTCTACATTACTTAGTTAAGTAGAGTTCAATTTATTGGCGAGTTCAGCAAAACAACATGTCTGATCTTTTGTGGAGATGAGCTTGTCGAAGAAACTCTGAAACACCGGAATACGTCGATTTATTCCATCATACGTCAAACCATGACGCAGTTTGGCAACGGAGGGCTAATCATTGTGGATCTTTTGGGAAGGACTTTGTCCAGCAGTGGACTTCTACAGGCTCAATAATGAAGACTAAGCCAAAAGTCAAGTCAAATAACTTTTAATTTGTTCTGCTTGACCTGATTTACGTGCTGTCTTTGACTTATATAAACTTTCAAATATGTCGAATACATTATTTTAACCCACCGTATTAAGCAGCGCTGTAGCAACAGGTTTAATATGCACATAGTGGTTCGTAACATTATTCCTCAGCGATCTCAGTTCTGCATATAACTTGCAATGCCTCTCCCTCACTCCAGGTAGATTCGGGAACAAACTGCGAAGGTCTTCAGCTGGTAATAAAGATGGTTGGGATTCTAAAGGTCGCAGGAAGACTGTGCCTAGAACTTTGAGCCATCTCACGTGGGAGCCTTCTGATACTATTAGTTCTGTGGACAAAGGAATGGGTAGATTTTTACTTATATTATTCCACTAGCGACCCGCCCCGGCTCCGCACGGGAAAATGGTTATTGTGGGTTATCCTTCAGTATATTATGCATGTATTATACATATAAACCTTCCTCTTGAATCACTCTATCTATTAAAAAAAAACCGCATCAAAATCCGTTGCGTAGTTTTAAAGATTTAAGCGTACAAAGGGACATAGGGACATAGGGACATAGGGACATAGGGACGGAGAAAGCGACTTTATTTTATACTATGTAGTGATTTAGTAAGCAAGTATCTTTTAAAAATATGGCATCATAACGTAAGAGATCCAGACAAGACAGATTGAAATTCTCATGGACTTTATGAATGATATATAACGCATTGAGCAAAGTGCAATTTTTTTCCTATATGCTTCTAAATTACAGACAGTTCTTAGTAAAGTTCCTACACGGATTTTATAGACTTATTAAAAAAAGTAACAACCTTCTCATCTACTTTTTAAACTTACATTTAGCCCAAATTATTAAAACGTATTATCCTGGTCACGGCACCAATAATATTAAATATGTATATATATTTTTCCACGATTTAATCGTCGTATACCAACCATGAATGACCTCCTGGCGCTTCCTCAGCCGGGAGCTGAGCGTGAGGGAGTCCAGGGCGTGCGGGGGGAGGGAGTCCGCCCACTGCGCCGCGAGGGGCTCCTCATCATCAGACATATCCGATGCGGGCGCTGGAAATAACAAGGTTTAAAGTTCAATACAACCATTATGATATAAAGTATTCCTTAGCATAGTGCTAGTGTCCAGCCGCATGTGCTGGCTTCTGTACATAACCCAGGCAAAAGAAAGATGGCAACTCCATCCAACCAAAACGGAAACATTGGCAACTCCTGCCAACCAAAGGCTTAATTCAGCAGTGGACTGTTATAGGTTGAATTTGTAATAGTTTATTAGGCTCACCATGTTGGTCTACGGTGTTGCTCTCGTTACTTCTGGAGGACAAGCTGGAACTGCTGGAACTCTCTGACGGGGCCGTGGGCGCGCCTGGCTCCAGGTCACTGTGGAAATAAACACAGAGACACATTAGACGTGCATTCGCTATCGTCAATGACGGAAAAATATTACAAAACAGAATATTTCTCGACATCAAAGCGAATCAAAGACCAAAGCTATCCGTTCCATGGATCATTATGAAAATGGCGTAAAAAAACACTTAATAAGATCAATAAAGATTTCATTTAGATTTAAAAGATCAATTTTATTTTACACATTTAATATGTACACTCAAGTTAAATACTGTACTTTACACAGTTTTATGTCCGTTGACTTGATTTGAGAGAACCGCAGTAGACGTGTTCAGCTTAACTTGCATTTGACTGTACCAATTTTCAATTATTTTTACCTTAATAAAGTTATCCAGAGAAACGTATTTTAGTATAAATGACGTATATAAAATAATCAATAAAAATATTCACAAAATTTCTTATAACACTTATGAAATGTCTATTTAATTAGTTGAGAATAATTAAATTTCATATATTGAACATTCCTTATGGGTTTAAAAACGTTGATTTAATCACAGAGCAAACCAAGTTATACTCATAAATCAAAAGTTTAAACTCAAACAAAATCCTATTTCACTGAAATCGGGTCGTTTGGATTATAACTACAAATACTTCCAGCGACTCGTGATGACGAATTTCAATTTCATTCTGTGCGTATTCTAACCTGAGTTGCCACACCTTTAGACGCATCAAATTAAAAAGAGCTATAATAAATGTATGTCCGGCTTTTGAATAAAATGTCCCACCAAATATTACAAAGAGCGTAAGTGACGGCCTGGGGCGTAGTAATAACTGAAAGGATATTTTCAGTCAAAAAGGATATAAAAAGTCAAAAGCCCGAAAACGAATCAAACGTTATCTACAATCATTATACTTATTTTAAAAATTACTATTATTTTCTTCTGTGCCAGAAGACTGTCCTACTTTTGGAAAGTTGTTTACAATGCGCGCAGCCAAAGATGAGACCTGTCAGATGCTAAAGAGGGGACTTTGCGCTGGTAGTGCTGGTAGATACAGTCGCGCGTGCTCAAAATAGTTAAACTAAAATATGAGATCGGATTAATAAGATATTTATTGAATTTCAAAATCGCTTTTATCGCTGTATCTACTGCGCAGATATAACCGTGGGTACAACCACGTGATCCGTCAAGTCTCATCTTTGGTTGCGCGCATTGTAACAACGTTGACTGGGTAACACGAATATTTATTGCAACGTTGATTACTGTTTTACAACACGCCTAAAACATGGTTTTAAACCAATCATTTTAAAAAAATCAAGAAAATGCATTCTACATTCTAGTAAGACCTCTGTGGCGCAAGCTATGGTTTTTATCCAAATTCAGATTTGTCACGAAAATGCACTCAAAATAGATAGTAATATCATAATACTCGTAGATGAATTAAGCGATGTCTGATGTCTCTGATGACAAATAAATAAAAATTGCACTTTACTTTTAAATAAAAGTGTTTTTTAGCCTGGCAACACTTCTGGCACGTGCCGACCACCCAATTAGCATTTACGACGCCTGACCTTCCCCTCTCCCCGCTGCACCGTACGGACACTTCCCTCAAACCGCGCGCGATTCGCCACAGCTGACTAAAAGATCTGCGGTCTCTTTGTAATTCTGCATATAGTTTTGTGGCGAAACCAGTTGTTAATAGTTGCCAAATCTGTCATGTCATCACTGACGATATAATAAAAATCAAATAAAAGCCTCCACATAAACAAATAATAAATAACAAGGGTAGGCCCATGTCCAAACCCCCTCATTACGCATGCGGGATACGGCAGGCCTTTTGTCCACATTATGCAGGAAATCTCTAGAATACAGGGTGTGTGTGTAGGAAATTCGTAATACGTGAGCATTGTTTACATAGGGTGCTCTATTGAGAGAAAAGAGGCAATTTATGCGGGAGAAAGGGTGATTTAACATGTGTATTCAAAATACAAGAAAGGCGATAATATCGTTCGACTGTTTTTTTTTCTTTTGGAATAACAGATGTGGATAAGGTATTTTATATGCGTAATTTAAGTCTCTATCATTTCTTTCTGCCTTCGAAGCTCAGTCTTGGTTCGAACCCCGCACAGGGCGACCAATCGTGTGATGAGTACATATTTCTACATGAATGTATATCAGCTCCATGGCAACCATATGCTCTGCCTAGTTTGCAGTCAGGTGGCCGTGTGTGAGAAATACCCACATATTTTTAACCGTCTTGAAAAAAGAGCGAGATTTCAAAATTTTCTAATGCACGAAAAATGCGTACTTAATTCTACAAAGCTTATTCTTCAAAATAACTTTGGTGCTAGAGAGCAGACTAAGGGTAGTGCAACAAAAACAGCGTTTTTTAACATATAACGTAATCTACTTTGAGGTAGGTCAGAAATTTCCACTCGGCGGAACTGTCAATTAAATTGCAAGTTCTGAAAAGCCATCAGCGCTACCCACCCCGGGGGAGCAACTCAATTATGAACCTTAATGACTGCGGGTTACAGTACGGAATAGCTCTAATGATATCAGCTGGGAATATGACAAACTTCTCTTGTGATTACTGGAAAAACTGGAAAATACTGGTTTTGAAAATGAGTGAAAGAGATAAAAAAATTGGGATATTTTCTGGGATTTAAAGCAACTTTGAGCAATAAAAATATTTTTTCAACGTTGTAATTTATCACTGCATTTTGAGTGATAAAAAGTAATTTAATTTGGACATGAGTATATTATATTATGAGCTGCAATGAAAACTAATAATAAAAAGATTTTTTTACAAGATTTTTCTGCTCCTGGTGCATTTAATTTCCGCTAACACGTTGCATAGTAATGCTTTCTATATCTCCAAAGAGGTACAATTAGTTTAAACAGCACAATCGCACCTGCTTCTAATTACCCAGTTAGGAGGTCAAGCGCAGATAAGGGGTCATGCGGCGGTCATTATGTGACGTCACAAGTACCTATGCCTCTTCACTAAACAACGCGCGTGGGTACTGTAGTACCTTGCACGTGTCAGTGGATTTTTTGTACTAACATTTTGAAGGTACATTGCTTAGTCGATATGGCACAAGTTCTCGTTTGAAATTAATTGCGGCTACGCAATGAACAGCGAAATGCAAGTAAGTAATTACGTGAAATGGACCCCAGATTTGTATTATGGCGCTTATTTTTGTTATCAACTGACAAAATAATCGTCGAAAGGCCCAAGCCTACCCTAAATCACTTAAACAGGGTGGATAGGTCTTATTATATTGCACGTAATATTTTCTTCAATAAAATTATCCCAAGGAAACAACAATTTTTTGCCTCAATCACGGAAATAATTGTTATTAGCATTTCTGTGAATCCTTCAAAGACAGAAATAATTGTTTCTTGTGTGCTAAGTGTTGTTTTTTATTCTTGTTACATATTTTTAGTTTCCAAATACCTAGCTACCCAATGTATAACATGTTTTTCTGTTAAACGATCTCTGCAAACACCATCCGTGACCCTCGGGGGAATTTCTCGAAGCCTTCGATCGTTTTCTTATACGTTAGGATTGGTACGTAATAATAACATTCTTATCGATATTGGAGGATCCGTTTGTAGGGGAACATAAGAGCATTCTTCACAATCTTTCTTATTGAACTTATTCGCCTGTATTTTACGAGTATTATCACATAATTGTTTAAAAGTTCAGATGGAAACATTTTTGTTTTTGTCGCTCATTAAGCTGAGATGAAATTTTCTTACGTCTGAAGAAATAACCTTTTGTGTCCTTTAAGGTCAGCAGTATTTCAGGCATATTATGTTGCCTGATGACTCTGTGTGAGATGTCCCACATATTTATTTGTTTATTAATTACTTACTTACTTACGTATTACGTAAATACTTTTGTCATTATGCCGTGTTTCATACCTTTTCGACTTTCGCGCGTTACGCAGTAAGCCTACTAAGGAAACTCCACATCGTGTAGCAGTAACAAGTCAAAATAAAGAATTATGGGTGGATCACACGTAGCGAGTACAGTGGCGAGAGAGTGCCCTCGGCCGAGTGGTTGTTACGTATGAACACTTTAGCGAGTGCTCGGCCGAGCCAAAACGGCGAGACAGCGACTAGAATTATGATTTGTTTGCTCGGCCGAGTGCCCACCCCCCCCGCTTCATTCTTCAGCCCCCGCAGCCACTCGCTATCCCGCTCGGCACGTGTGGACAGGCACTCGGTTGGCCACTCGCCACTCGTTCAATTTGTACCGAGCAGCGTGTGTTTATTTATTTTTGTTATTTTAGTTTTTTTCAATAAAAATGGCTAGTAGTATGTGGAATAATGTGAAATGGACATTAGAAACGACAATTAAATTCATACAGTGTTAAAAAATACACGAAAGTTTATGGAATTTTTCGTCACCTGTATATAAAAACAAAGTCAAGTGTAATGCAGCCCTAATTGCAATAAGAAATGAAAATAAAATAAAAATCAGGTTTTCTGCGATCCATTGTACACGACAACCAACAGCATCAAACTGAACTGTCTCGCCACTTTTGTAAATACGTGTGAACAGCGACTCGGTTGGCCGACTCTCTCGGCCCAGTGACCATTTGCTGTCTCGCCACTCTACTCGTTACGTGTGATCAACCCATTAGTTTCCTAAACACTCCGGAACACTCAGACGCTAGACGGGACGTTACAAAGAAAGTATTTTTTAAGTTTCACAAATTGATTCGGGATGGTATTCACTATTCGTGTAATAGAGTAACAATGTCAAGAATTTATATCACCATAGTTTGAGATTAAAGAAACACTTCAAGTACCATAGCAGGATTGAGTGTTCTACCTTTATAAAAACAAAGTAAACTGATAAAATACATTGAATAATTGTTAATATATTTAAATTCAGTACAATTATTTCACAAAATAAAAAAATATAGATTTCTAGTACTTTTTGAGAAACGAGATACAGTATTTTTCTCAGGTCAGCAGCGGTTTGAGTGTTCTAGTTAATTGACCGTAACTTTCTCTTCATACTTTTCACAATTAATTCCTAAAATATCTTGAATTTCGTAATGTTTGGACTATTTTTTTAAACCGAACACTCAGTCTACACGCACATAAACAAGACTACCTCCCTTAAGAGTATAACGCCTAATCGAGTATGAACCGCAAGCACGGATATGAACAGTCCGAATAACTTCAGCGTGCTCGTTTAGTATCAAATGGTTATCGGAGCTGATTATTTTTCTCGGTGAAAATAAGAAATTTAATGAAAAAGGAGAACATTTTGTAATGTGCAGTGATAAGTTGCAGACATGACTCGAGGAACAAAATTAAATCAAAAAAGGAAAAATGTTATTGATTTCACCGCCCATACAAAATCTGCCAAAATTTGCTTACGCTTGACATAAAGGCAGCGGAGCGATGCGCGTGCTCTATGTATATTTATTCTCTAAGACTACCTCCATTTTGCAGCGACTTACTCTAGCACACACCTCTCAGACATGGTCCTCCGAGCGAGCACGCCCACGGGCGGGGGCTGGCTCCCAGCTGGCAGAGACACATTCCTGGACACGCGGGGGGGGGCGCCCGTCGCCATCTTGGATTCGCGCCTTCTTTATTCAACTGTCATTTGACTGGCCACTTTCTTCAATTTTTTTTATGTGCCAGCCAAGTTAATGTTTACAATTCGTACACTTAGATCACTTCACATTTTCACTTTTGTTTATTTTTTTTATTCCTTTTGTCCTTTTCTTTATTTGGATTATGAAAACTTTTTTATAACACGAGTATGATATGACAGTGCCGTTGCCTACTCTTCGCCTTAAAAAATAAAATAAATTTTAATGTTAATTTTGCAGTCAAATATGACATCAACCAATGATAATAAATTAATAAGTTATATCATTATTTTGGTTTAATTCAATTCACTGTGGTATGGATGGGTGTTGAAATATATAAAAATTATAATAGGATGTCAAACTACCTAAGTACGTAAAAAGCCAAAGTTTGGGAAAAAAAATTATCCATTAATTCTCTTAAAACGGAATACATACTAAAATATCGATACAAAACTTTAGAATAGTATTAAGATTGAGAAAAAAGATCTTTAATTAAAAAAATAATCTCAATAACTACAACACCAAACAAAAACATGATTTAAAGTCCAAATAATAGAGTTGGTTATCTTTATTATAAACAAGCACAAACCGGATTGATTACATTGTTAGATATATTTATTCTAGTTTTATGAGGTCATATTTATCTTCAAAGGGACGCCGGACGTCATAACATCGGTCGGTAGCAATAAAAAAATATATTAATAGATTTATAGGTGATATGGTAATGAATTTATCGCAAGCAATAGACCCATGGAAGTCTGCTAGGTAACCTCCCTTGTATGAATAAAAAAATGTCATGTGTAAGTCATACTCGCGAAAATAAGGTTCCGTAGGTACTCTTCTAGATAGAAATAATTAAGCGTCTAAAATGGTACTGACTGTTAAAAAAAGTACATAACATTACTAATGGATAAAATAATCCAACTCTATATTGAATTAATCATTCTAATCAACGAAACAATAAATTGTTTCTTAGTTGTGATATGCTAATCTTTTTATTTTATTTAGTAATTATATTATAAACGGTTTACATGTTTTTTTCTTGACTTATATTGATTCTAAAAGTATACCTAATTTCTAAAGAAAGCAATGCTTCTTGTATACATTACGTTGTTTAAAATAAATGTAATTATTTTTCTAATAAATGTTTTAAGATATTCGTGGTTATAGATCGAATATTACGATCGTGGTAAAAATAAAAACCAGTGGACAATGCAATATTTTTCTTGTAATAAGTCTTCAATAAATTTAAGTATTAAAACGCCTTTTTGCTCATATTTGAAGAGGTTTTGTAATTTCATAAAACATGCGGAACCCTAAAAAGTAGTCTAGTCCAATAATCTCAGACATCAATCAATAACTGTGTACCAGTCAGTGTCAGGCACCATTTAGGTACACCTATGTCTTTATAACACTGCCCGATGCCTATATTCCGCCTAGGTAACCTAGTAAGACCTAAAACAGATGCTAATCTGGTACACGCCAGGTTTGTTTCCTTAATACTTCGACCTACGAGTTTATGGCGCTTTGTGATGGTAGAGTTATTTCTTTAGAACGTATTTTAAATAGTTCTAATTTAATGGGTAGTTTTATTATCACACGTGTACAAAACGCAAAAGATCCATCAAATAAATATATTTTTAATCTGCATTGCAACTATTTGCAACAAAATTTTATATTCAACTATGGATTAAGTTATATTATCAGAGCTTCTTTAATAAATTCTGCGTTAAAGACGAACTTAAAACTCAAATTAAAAACTTTATTTTAAAATCTAGTTAAAACACTTAATGAAGTCAAGTGTCTAAACTTCGCTAACTAAAAAGTTGCTTCGCAAAAAATTGCGTATCAAATGAAATTGTTTAATCTACGTCATAATCATTATCGTTGTGATTTATCTTGATTTTATGAAAATTCATCATTTAGATGTCCACTGCTGGACAAAGGCACACAAAGGTCACAACGATCGTTACCGCGCTAGCTCTAACTAGATATTAAAATTGTTACTTACTGAAATACTGCATTTCCTCACATAAATATTAAATATCTTTGAACTATAACTAGAATATAAATGTAAAGTAAATATCCCAAAGCGTGTATTTTTGGAGCGCATAAACTGAACAGCACCGCATCAAATTAAGATTCCGACTTGCTCTACGTGAGTGATGTTTTCCTGGTACAAGGAGCCAAAAAACAAAGTATTTTACCAACGTTTAACATATTAAATAACATAATGAAAATATTGCTTTCACAACATTCTTAGAGAAAAATGAAAAAATCCTACATTATTTATTTATTTTATATTTGTGCACAGCATTACAAGCTGCAATCCGCTGATAACTTAATTATTATTTTTTACAATAGTTATAATACCCCAGCTAGATAGTATATACGTACAGTATTGTACGTACAGTCAAGAAAAATCAAAAGCTAATCAGTTTGGACATGACTGACACCGTTTTTGCATCCATTGATTACGAAACAAAATTGCAAATGTATCTAGATTGACCTGGTGTTTAGTTAACCGTACGATATCCATAAAAAGAGTTGGGTGCTCAAAGTCTAAGCCACATGTCTAAATTACTATACTAAAAAAAAACATAAGTTACAATGGTCTAAGGTTACAATGTACAGTTAAAACAGTCAGTAATTAACGCTCAGCTTAACTGTGACCGCGCATCGGTAGTTCCGAGTGCAGTGCAATATTAACAAGAGGCCAGTGGTTAACCAAATAACTTGGTCTTTACTGAGATGGGTAACCCACTAGGTTTAGGGTATAAAATAATAAACATATAAACATTCTTAGATAATAAGAAAAAATTTGAATGTCTGTTAAAGTAAATAATAATTAAAAAAAAAAAAAACTGACTAAATATAGTTGGAAAAGCTCTGAAAAGATTTTGATGAAAACACTGTTATTTAAGTTGAACGATAAATAGTCACATTTCTCGTTCATCATTTACGAGTATATTTTCCCACACGAAAAGTAACTCCATCGAGAAGTATACAGCATGACGAAATTAATTCATACGTTAAATTAATTATTCATGAAAACACCTCACTTTATTAAATATTTTGCTGCGTACAACCGCCTACACAGTTCAATGAATGCCAATACTTCTATAATTAAAATGAATAGATGATGGATCTAGTATAGATGTCGCAGGCTTTTTGTACGATTCCGCCGTTTACATAAAGCGTCGGCAATTTATAAACGCTCGCTGTAATGTAAAATGCCGAAGGCAAAATGTATAGGGTTGGCACAAAAATCAACTTTGAAAAATGTAATTCTCCGGCGGTCGCCGACCGCTGCCGCGGTACGCTCGCTCCGCTCGCTCGGCTCCCTCCGCTCTGTTATTGACATCAGTCTAACCTAACCTAACCAATCGATTTAATTCTGTGTAGAGATTTGTTTTTTTTAGCGGGGGGCTGCGCCCCCCGAGCCCCCTCTTTTGGGGGGCTGCGCCCCCCCGTCCCCCGGTTCGGTTGACGCCCTGGCTACTATTATCAAAGCCAGTAACCTTTTTGTAATCGGGTTGAAAAATCTATAAGGGCTTAGAATACCACTTCAGAAATGGGGGGGCTTCGCCCCATTATATACAGGTGCATCATTATTTTTCAGCTAGCAATACGGACTTAGCTAAAACTGAGTGCGGACTTATTCAAAACCTTTTTGTGCCAACCCTATACATTTTGCCTTCGGCATTTTACATTACAGCGAGCGTTTATAAATTGCCGACGCCGTATGTAAACGGCGAAATCATACAAAATGCCGACGACATAGATAAGTAGTGGTCATTTGAAGAACTGGACGTTCAAAAATTGGTCATTTATAGAAATGGTCATTATTAATTGTAGTCCTAGAGCGAAAATTTTATTCATTCTTTATTAACCATTATAAGTATTAGTTTTAAACCGACGACAACAGATATACACTTCTCATCAAAAAAATCGAAACACCTTGCAAACAAACTTAGTACGGAAGTGTTTCGATTTTTTTGATGAGAAGTATATTTTCTTTTTCAATAATGATATATTTTAACAGGCTATGGGAATAATATATTTATTCAACAATCTATCTGATAAATTTGGCCGTACATTTATTATTACTCCCACCCAAACCTTTTCCTAAAAATAACGAATTAACAAAAAATAAATTATCAAAATCGGTGCATTCGTTCAGAACTTATGTGCGTACAAATTCTTCTACTACTGTGCGTACTAAATTCTCAATAAATTTTATATTCAAATATAATTTCTATAACACATTACGTAACGTGCCATGGACTGTACAAAACGACGTCACACACCTGAGCCAAGAAGTTCTATATTTACATACTCTTTGTAAAGTATATAATGGCAGGAATTTTTAAACAATGCCATCTCGGCGATGTAATTGCTATGAGAGTGACACTTACACTTGAGTATTCTTTATTTTATGATATCCTAGTATTTTAAATGCAGTTATAAAGTTTATCTCCTACTATTTCACGTTGAAAACGGCTGAAGAGATTACGAAGAAGTAAAGACTAAAGATATGGGCTACTTTTGACCAACGGAAAAGTACCTAATTTTGAACAGAAAAAAGTACATACAGTCAAGTGCAAGTAAACTGAACACACGCACCCCGATGCTCTCCCTTATTCAACGGACATAAGAACAGTGCATGCAATGTACCTACAAAGTGTTCAGCTCAGCGTGCTCTTGGCTGTAAATATTAAAGATAATATTTCCTGACTGACTGTTTGACTCATAGCAGGACGCATCTAATGATTACTGAATTTAATGCATAAAATCAAATAAAAAAATATAAAAAAAACTACACCTGCCTTCGAAGTACAGGGTCGCGAGTTCTAATCCCGCCCAGGGCAAACATTCGTGTGATGAGCACTTGTGTTTGCCTTGTGTCTGGATGTTTTGAATTTATATAAACCCGTGTTAACAGTTTTTCCCGTGGGAATGAGAAATCCCGCGGCAAAAGGTAGCCTATGTTACTCAAGTTACTCAGGGTAAATAGAGCTTTCTAATGGTGAAAGATTTTTAGAAATCGGCACAGTAGTTTTTGAGTTTATTCATTACAAACATACACACGAAATACAAATCTTTCCTCTTTATAATATTAGTATCGGCTCCGCACGGGGAAATGGCTATTGTGGTTTATCTTTAAGTATATTATGCATGTATTATACATATAAACCTTACTCTTGAATTACTCTATCTATTAAAAAAAACCGCATCAAAATCCGTTGCGTAGTTTTAAAGATTTAAGCGTACAAAGGGACATAGGGAGGGACATAGGGACAGAGAAAGCGACTTTATTTCATACTATGTAGTGATATTACTATAGTATGAAGTATGATATTATTAGTCTGATGATGAAGTATGATATGATGTATTTATCTTTACTATGTATATCAGCTGTCTGACACCCATTTATCTTTACTATGTATATCAGCTGTCTGACACCCATTTATAGTATACATTATACATACAAGCTCATTCGGGGTCGGATGGCCGTGAGTGAATGTTTCTACATATTTATTTATTTATTATCTAAACTAGGCGAAACAAAATACCATATTTCCGAATAAAAATGCACGAAAAGCAAAAAAACGTTTCATTTTCACTTGAGCTTATATAAAATACAATTCGGCCCTTTTAGTGATCATTATTTGACACAATCGCTAGTAGTTATTAGGTGGATAGTTTATTTTAGATTAACCCTATCTGACATTGTAAAATTTTTACTACTAGCTGTTCGCCCGTGGTTACGCCCGCGTTGTTTTATAAATTTCCGTGCAGTTTCCCGTAGGAAGGAGATATTTTCCCGCGGTAAAAACTATCAAAGATGTTGCCCGTGAATTTAAGGTACCAGCATGCAAAATTTCATTCAAATCGGTCTAACAGTTTCGGAGATTAGCCCATACAAAGACAAACGGACAAACAGATGAACAGAGAAACAAAAAAATTGAAAAGTATCATCTGGAATCTGGATAGGTTCTATATCACTTCTTACATCCCTGATTCGGTTTTTAGCATTTTTTTTTCTTTGTACATATTTTCGACTTCTACAGTTTTATTATTTATTATAGGTATGCAGTTTGTTAGGTAGAATCGTAGTATCTACGATATAGATAGGAACTGTGGCCTATATTGAGACTAATCAAAAACTGTGTTGTCTTATAAATGTGTGGTAAATACCTTTATATAAAAACATGTTTGACTATACAGACTTGACTAGGTGATAAAAAAAATATCTCATATAAGGTTAAAAGTAGTAATTCCAGACATATATTACAACTATTTACAACCTATAAAAATAAATAAATTTTAAAAAACTGAATCATTTAATGAACTAAGTTTCAGTGAACTGAAAAAGCAATTAACTGCTATCATGTAACTTTTAGAGAATCCAGAAACAATCCAAAGATCACTTTCGCAATCAAATCACATTATCACCTTTATAAAACAATATTCACTCACAATATAACCACGCAACTGTTATTCGACAATACCACCACCACGGCACGGTGCCGTTTAGTTGTATAAAGCCAAGTGTATACGGCCGTTTGCGAAGAGCACTGCGACGCGACTGCGAGGGGAGGTACACTCGGACACATGTATAATAGGTATTAAGTCGTGGGACGATCCGACTAAACGAATCTTGGAGAAAGGACTACCTATATCTGTCTATTATCCCGCACACTGTGAAATTTTACTGGTATTATCCTTTTTTTTTTCTGAGAGAGATGAATAATACGTAATGGGATAATTTTAAAGCCTTTTCGCTAACAGAGGAGTGAGCAGAGATCAAGTGATTTTATTATTAAAATTTGTGTAGAGTTCGTTTCAATGTTATTTCATCTTAAGAGATTCGAAAAGCATACATACTATTTAACTTAAAATACATTACGACATGGCGGAACCCTTAACCAACGCTTCCCGACTGGGAAATTAACTACCAGCTACTACGCCGCTAATGTCATCGACAAATAATATGTGAATTTGGCACAAAATGTAGAAAAAAAGTAATTGAAATACAAAGTCGGTAACGCGGCTGAAAATAAAACAAAAAGCGACACGAGGCAGGTTGAAGGAAATTCTCGCTTTTATCTTCCTCTCCTTTATCCGCGACGACAGGGAAAAGTCGATCATTTGATTTTATTTTATGATAAAAAGCAGCGTCGTTTTGCGAGAGAAAAGATCTGGTCAGACTCAGTGTAGTATTTATGTGTTTCACTGGGAAATGTCTTTATTTTAAACCTTCTGAACAATATCTACCGAATGAATCGGTGGTTAAGTGCAACGCTCTTACGGTGAAGGAAAGCGTCGTGTATTACTCTTTTTAGCAAAAACTACTAAATTAATTTCAATGTAACTTTACAATAATTTAGTTTATACATCAGAATAACACATATAGTCCATGGAATTGGTACATTTTGAGTTGCATCAAATCGGGCAGTTCTGATTTTTTTATATGTTGTATATAACGAGGTGGTAATGACAAATATAATTTTTCCAACTCGAAAGCCTTCCGGAACATTGTAAAATTCATGAAAAACCATTAAATTTTTCAGTTTTTGCCATTTTTTACCACCAAGGACCCGTTTTACGGTAGAAGTCACTATGAATTCTTTTAAAGTAGACTAAATTTGCAACAAAATGAGAATAGTTGGGTCTCGATAAGCTGAATAGTTTCAAAGATACAGCTGTTCAAATGTTTGCAAAAAATTTGTATTATGGTTTTGTTTTTTTTTATTATAAATAATTATATACCCTATACTATATATAAAAATAATAAAAAGCACACCTTTAGTAGAAAAATATTTTTGACAGACACCCTAAACTCTAAATTGTATTATTTAAGAAATTTTGCAAACATTTGGAACAGCTTGTATCTTTGAAACTATTCAGCTTATCGAGACCCAACTATTCTCATTTTGTTGCAAATTTAGTCTACTTTAAAAGAATTCATAGTGACTTCTACCGTAAAACGGGTCCTTGGTGGTAAAAAATGGCAAAAACTGAAAAATTTAATGGTTTTTCATGAATTTTACAATGTTCCGGAAGGCTTTCGAGTTGGAAAAATTATATTTGTCATTACCACCTCATTACATACAACATATAAAAAAATCAGAACTGCCCGATTTGATGCAAGTGAAGACCCCTTTTATGGTACGATTTCCATGTATCAATAGGCTACCTTTTACTGCGGGAAAACCACTCATTTCTGCGGAAAAAACAGTTTCTCTCGGATGGAGTCGTGAGGCGGGAAGCTAGTACTGATATTACGAGTATGAACCTCATTTACTGCGCTTTGCGTGGACTGAGTTCAAAAAGAAACCTTTAGAATAGTTAATTGACAGTTCTGTTTATTAATTTATTATCATTGTTTGGCGGTCAACGAATTTAATACCAAGAACATTGTCGTAACGATCAATCACATCTTGTTAATAACGCTCAATGCTACATTTTACGATTTTACAATTACCTATATCTATGATATGTTTCTAATTACGCGCATAGTTTCATTATTGACTAACTAAATGTATATATACAATATTAAATTATAATATTATATTATTATTATTATTACTATGCGAGCATAAAGCTTATTTCACACCTCTTCTCAGAATATTATTATATTATTATGATTATGATTATTATTATTATTATTTTACTATTTTTAATATTATTACATTATTTGTGTTTGTATAGATTAAAAAAAACCGCCACTGTCAGCCGTAAAATATTTTACAAAATATTAATCGAGTATGGTTAAGTTGTGAATAATCTGATTCGGGAATGGTCAAGCTTACGAATTTCACATTGAAAACTTTGTTCCTTTTCATGTCTACACGACTTAGGATTGTGATAAATAGTGTGACAGACGGTATGAGAAATGCGACAAAAAAGGGGGGGTTAAAAAATAACTATTATTACTCAGGCGATAGGAAATAATTTGAAATTAATCGTGTTCATACAATCTTAAGAATAATCATTTTAAAACCAAATAAAAATCGTACAAAAGATGTAAAATAAGACAATGACGTCAAATATTTCTACAAAGTCAGCTATGCAGGGCTATGCGATACAAAAAAAATGCAAAACATACTTTATTTCTACTGCCGGAAATCTAAAGCTAGTACATAATACATATTTTGATATACGAATAATTGTTGTGCACGCACTCCATCAATTAATTAATCAAATTAGTACCAGCGCGCACAATTTTCCGTCGTTCTTCAACAATTAAGTCTAGAACAACCCACGCAGTCTGGAACTTTTCCACCCTCACTTTTACATAGCGTACCTATTTCACATCTATCTTTCGCGCGGTTTGAACGCGCTTAGATTTGTGAATAAAACAATAAAATTATAAGGTTCACTTCTTCACTACATAGTATAAAACAAAGTCGCTTTCTCTGTCCCTATGTCCCTCCCTTTGTACGCTTAAATCTTTAAAACTACGCAACGGATTTTGATGCGGTTTTTTTTAATAGATAGAGGGATTCAAGAGGAAGGTTTATATCTATAATACATGCATAATATACTCAAGAATAACCCACAATAACCATTTTTCCCGTGCGGAGCCGGGGCGGGTCGCTAGTGTAAAATAAATTTAAATGTATGAGACCATTCTTAAAGAGAAACAGACCGGCTACATTGATCAATCTATTTATTAGTTCGAATAACGCACTTATAATAGAATATTTAAAATATATTTAGAAAAGCTTGTGGCCAAGTTAAGTACCTTATTTTTCTTTCAGTATACGTTTTTGGTAACAAGATGTAGTTTTGGTACTGAAAAAAGTATATTATTTTCAGCTTTACCACGATAATAATCCTATACCTTTACCGACAAGTAGAACGATTTAGGTAGAAGAACTCATTCTTTATAAATAAGTATAGGATCATAAAAACAAGATTGAATAGACGAGTAAGTTACAACCAGATTATTTCAGCTGCGCGTTTGAAAAAACGCGTTCGCGAGGCGTTTATAACCCGTCTATGTCAACGTTCTTCCTTCCTAGCAAATTATTACTACGTAATGGAAGAAGTTTGTTAGCGAGCCTAAAGTTCGGGTTCAAAGGTAAAAGGTTACAAGAATGGGATCAGAAATTACTTAAAGACTTGAAGTTTCCATGCATGACCGACTTTATATACAAGGTTTTGTTACAAACTTTAGCCAAAAAGGGTTTTTGAGAAGGGTAAGACTTTTAGAACTGGAAACGTCTCTTTTCAAAGATCCAAAATTCAAAATGTTTTTGTTCGAAGTAAGATTTTACAAAACTATTTTTCGACATCAAAGTCTTGGCCAGAGCAAAACTTACTCGTGGTAACTTCATTAAAACTTTACTTCGAAAAGTGGTTTGTTTTGTAGAGTCTTACTTTGAATAAAAATCTTTTGATTTTGAAGACCAAAGTAATTAGCTAAGGCTGTGGCTAAGACCACTTTTGAGTGCACCTGCCCAGAACCATTACTTACTTACATCAAGTTGTCAAGCTTATTTTCTGGTACAGTATCTAAGATCCAAATATTAAGTGAGAATGAAGTGTATTAAGAAATAAAGGTGAAGACCTTGATGACATTTTCCCAGACTACTAGAGACACTTTTGTACCTCTCCAATACATTAATAACAGCTCTGATAAATCCAGGAGTGGGGTTCGAGGTATCAGATGGTAGCTTTTTGTGCTTTGAGTGTTAAGATATATATTTTTGTCCTACGTTTGTGTCGTAAAGGTACGACCAATCATCCAGCTTCACAGGACTTGCGGAGGATTTGCGGGCTAATGTTTCGGGTTAGGTTTGGTGGTAATAGTCGCGGTCTTTTTCTTTCATATAGGAACTGAAAAGGACGGGTGATAAAATCTAATTTATTTTGAATAAATTATATTTCCAAATTAGGCGCAATTTATGTCGGGTATTTTCGCATACAGGTATACGCGAAAACACTCGACATAAACTAGTGCGATCGACGCATTTTAAATCGATGTTTAACGTCGTAAAATTGTTTGATGTCCCCACAATTTATTAATTAATTTATTATTTCTTTTACAGGGGCGAAGTGTTTTATTAACGTTGATTTTAGCGAGCGTCCCTGTCACCTAATTAAAGCTTACGTATAATATGAGCGAGACAATATTTTTTTGTATAATAAAAGTATTTCCGCTCTTCTCCTAAAACCTAGGCAGTCTTTACCTCCCGACACTTCACCAACCCATCTCCCGAACGAACGACATCTTAATTTCTCTTTTACCCCGACGACGTCTTAAGCTCGCTTAATCGACTGTTTTATTCATTCGATTCTAAGAAGAAGGTTCAATCGTTATACGGAATAGATTATACCTACTTTATTGCATAATAGAAAAAAACAGTACAGTATAATTCAAAAAAGGATAAAATTTGTACATGTAGGAGTCTTGTCTTTATTGCTGGGTAACAATTTCTACCAGGCAACCTTATATTCGAACAGAAAAAAAAAACCGATGAAAAGTCATTTAGCATTTTTTAGATTTGATTGTGTCGTGTCTAAAGTCACACCCTCCAAGCCACAGACATAGGTGACAGAGTAAATTAGGGTCAAGAGCTAAGGGCCGCTCGTTACATGCCCGATAGCCATGAGGTGACCTGGGTACTGGGTATACAACCATCACAGGGTAGTGGTTACCTATTTGTACACGAAGTACTAGGGCACTAGGATGGATGAGAGTTCGCGCGTTTATAAACTTGAGGTGACCTAGTTAAAACTCATCGAAAACGAAAACGACGTCGAAAAATGATTTGTAAAATCTTACTTCGAAAAAAACTTTTTGAACTTTTTGAACTTTTTCACCTTTTGAACCCATATATTACGTCTCCACAGAGGGGTATCGAATCTACTCTTATTCGGGGTGAATAAGATATAATTGACCCATTGTGGGTAGTCAGCCCCTCTAACATGCCCGGTCCACGCGTGACAGACATAATTTTGTCGTGCGTATTCTTTTATCCTATTGGAGGATATTTCAATATGGCGGGTTTGTCGCAACTTTTTGACAGTTAAATGTGCGAAAAACTTTTGTCATAGCACTTCATGTCACGGGGGCAGTGATGTGTAAGTTTTCTCACGATGTTTTCATCACCGAATAAATGTACAGAAGCCAGCACATGCGGTTGGAAATTTGCACTACGAAATTCACCCCTACCGCTACGGAACACGGGCGCTCTCAAGGTCACATGTCCAGCCGCATGCGCTGGCTACTCTGTACATGCGACTGCGCGCGCATTAAATTTTCATAGTAAAATGTATTATTTTCCCCCGCGCTTTTTCGCATCCCCGCTCAAGCGCTGGTCAAGTTGTTTGCCGATATCTATTATACTACTCGTACTCGTATTATTATAAAGAGGAATTATTTGTATTTTTGTGTGTGTATGTTTGTAATTAATAAACTCAAAAACAACTGAACCGATTTCAAAAGTTCTTTCACCATTAGAAAGCTACATTCACCCTGAGTAACTAACATAGGTTACCTTTTACCGCGGGAAAATGCCTCATTCCCACGGGGAAAACTGTTAACGCGGGCAGAGCCGCGGCGTAAAGCTAGTACTGTATATTCTACAGAATACCGATCTTTCCTATAAGGTGTAGTGTAAATCTAACCTGTGAAAGAATAATGGCGAAGCTCCTCTCATTTAGCGCTAAGTGGGTTAAGTGGGAGTCAAGTGGGGCGGAAGCCTTACTTAGAGGCTTGCTCGAGATGGTGTCATACTCAGTAACCAGGTTGCAGGGGTAGTTGGGTAAAACTTTATAATATTATTTTTTTTCTATAAGGGATTTTCTGTTATTTTATTTAAAGTTCTATTTATTTTATTGATAAATTATATCTTGTTTTTTAAATTTGTTCATCAACGAAAGACGAAAGCCAGCCTTGGTTTCAGCAAAGCTTCTTTAAATTTTGATGTCATTAAGTGAAGAGTATGAATATAATCAAAAATAGGAATAATAATGAATAAGAGATTTTGAATATGTAGTTTTATTTGCAACTTTTATTCAAGAGGTTTTTTGTCAATAGGTACCTCAAAGGTGCCGAAAGTGACCGAGACCGATTTTTAATAGATTTTTTCTATATTTTCATTTAGAATGTTTCTAAGGATTTTAGGCAGAGTTCTTCTTGAAATAAACATTAACCATGTTACCACAAAAAAAAAATGAAAAATCTCATAGAACAAATTCTAGACACGTGCTCAACGGGTACTTATATTTTTTTAAGTAACACGGCGTACGTCTTGCTTTTTATCACGATAGCTAACATGACATTCATAACACCACAGGGCGCAAGCGGACTGATATTGTTATGTTTATGTACAGTAGCAGCCGCGCCTTTCGCCGCGCGCTCTGACGTCAGAACACACCCTGTGGCGCTATTTACGTCTACCCCCTTTTCCTTGATGCTTTATGGGATTTTCTGCATATATAGTTATAGGGCACGTGCTCTATGATGATAAGTCAACGTATACCCTTTAAAACCAATTTCCATGCAATTTTTTTTACGTGATTTATTAATTATTTTGAATTGAGCTTATCGACAAAAGTAGGAAAATGAGAAGGGTTTGAGTGCCTGCCCAAGACTCAAACTTGCATCTATTTGGCTTCTAATTTTGCCACTCAATCATGGTACGAGATTCGTCATCGCTTACGCGCTGACCAGTAAGCCTAGCATGAAGCACTGTGACAAGAGAATATCTCACATTTATTTTTCAAAAATGGAATAAAATATACGCACAATAAAACTATGTCTGTCACGTGTGAAAACTCATGCTAGCCCCTTGCTCTTATCTACTCCAGTTCATGCAATTTTTTTCAAAAAACTACAACTTTCCTATTATTTATTTATCTTAATTATTTTATTTATGTTGAATATCTCCCAACAACTATCGAATATCTCCACATGCGGATATCCCTCAATACGAACCGCGATCAACCAATCCGAAGGCAATAATCGTAACAGTTACACCACCGATATTCAAGGATAATCTTGAAAAACTCCAACCCGTGTAAGCCCCAGAAATAGCTACAGAATCTAAACAACCGGTCACATGCAACCCAAACACCTGCTATATTCAAAGTCAATGATATAACGATTAACCGGGCCGCCATCTTGATTTTCCAATAACTGTCAAATGGTGGGAGATGGCAGCTGTCAAACATGGCGCGGTATTTGACAGTTGTATTGGAATCGTCGATTCGCGGGTGAACGGGGGTGTTGAATGATTTGATTGAGTGAGTTTGTGTTTCACGTTATATTGGGTAGATGTTGATGTTAGGTAGGTATTAGCTAAAGCAAGATTTGATTTTGGATTTTAGATGAAGTTTTCTTTGGTATTGTAAATAATTGAGCTATACTCGTACCCCTGAACATAATATTTTATTTCAATAAATAATAATAATTAATTAAATGTAATTCACCCTGATTTCAGGGGTAGGCTTGAGACCCTCAGTGGGGAAATATATGAGCTGCCAATGGTGATGATGAGGATAAAATAATAATTATGCAAATTCTGTGAAGTTTCTTCGTAGAGTTCTTATTCACACACAAATGACTTCACTTCGAGTTTAGTAAACTTGCAATTTCTTTTTTACTTTTATTTGAAAAGTCCTAAATAAAACAAATACTAACTTCAAAAAACCTTGTAGGTAAGTGAAAACGAGGTATTATCCTTTTGCAAAAACCCTTTCATTTCATACCTTGTCTTGATAGTATAAATTTATCCAATACTAGCGACCCGCCCCGGCTCCGCACGGGAAAATGGTTATTGTGGGTTATCCTTCAGTATATTATGCATGTATTATACATAAAAACCTTCCTCTTGAATCACTCTATCTATTAAAAAAAACCGCATCAAAATCCGTTGCGTAGTTTTAAAGATTTAAGCGTACAAAGGGAGGGACATAGGGACATAGGGACAGAGAAAGCGACTTTATTTTATACTATGTAGTGATGGTGACTACAAAAGATCTAGATTTATCAGTTTTTGAGTAGTAATATTAACTTTGTTTTTCAATTTTCGTGTGCATTGATACAACTATTTAGAATATTAACTAATCTTTCGGGATACGAAATCGAATCTGTACCACGTGCACGTTACATCAGAACACATTAGTCATAATCGCGAATTCGACCAACTGAAATACATGACGTTTGACCGACAGGCGAGGATGCGATTTATATTATAGCAATACGCCATCTTGCTTCGTGACCCATTTTATGACCGCCCCACTTTTCACTGCTTTCCATTTATCTTATTTCGCTGTTAGAGAAAATGAAGTCGGATATTTAATTTTTAGTTTTTTCAAGTTATTTAATAATATTCAGTATAATATTTGAGCCAATTCTGAAATGCTCTGTCTTTAATTTCAATTTAATTTTTCATCTCTTATAAAACCGCGATAATTAATTACTATTTAATTGTTATGTTTCGAAATGAAATAATTTTGTGTATGTGTATTAAAATGCCATGATTTTAAAGACGCATCTATATAGGTGGGTACCACAAAAGTATATAATTTTCAGAACACGATTTCTACAAATGAGAAAGCACGATTGAAAACAGTTTTTGGGATATATCCATATACCATATACCATACGTCAAACCCGTGAACGTGGTGCTGCTTGGGGGGACTGGTCTGCTCTAGTCGATTGCCGATTGTTTTATTGTTTATATAGTTTAGTTTTTCTACTTTGACTGGTTGCCTTCCTTTAATTTCATATTTCGTCTGCACTCTTTGTTATATTAATCAAATTGTATAAAATAATAATTACCTATGTAATAATATTTTGAAAAGATGCAACGCCTGTGGAGTTTCTTCCGGCGGGTTCTTCTCCACAGAAGACAGCCAAATTGTGAACCCGCCTCGACGTCAAAAAATGATTTGTGAAATCTTACTTTGAATAAACACTATTTGACTTTGACTTTGACTTATCTATAGATTCGTTTAATTTAATCAGCCAAACTACGTAATTCTACAATTTGTTTATCCTAATCGTAACCAATTTACGTATAAACCTAAAATTAGTAAAACATTTCTCAAATCCACAAGCTTATTCAAAGATTATGGATATTGGCCACCGATCAAACGATCGATTGATATTTATCCAATGATTTACGATTTCTTGGCCAAATTACAACATATACGAATGATTATACTCAGTGAACTTCACCTATGAATAAGGAATAATAGTTGATGCTTCTTCATTTTAAACTAATGTTATAGCAAATGTTACTTTTTTCAATCATACTGTTCACCCGCGAGTGTCATGTTTTTAGATATTTCCGTCCTAAGTCCATCTCCCGTCCTTTACGGTCCCCATATGAACGAAAAAGACCGCGACTGGAATTTAAGTTTCAAGTGTGGCTTGAGGGAATCACTACTAATATGTATCGAAAATACTTCAGCTTTTTATTGTATGATAATAAGTGCGATGGTTGAGATTAAGAATAAATAATTGATACAACAACCGACAGTCATCTCGTTTAAAATAACAGATATTTTGTCGATCTTGAAAAGGACAACAGAGGCTTCCCAACTTAAGGCAGCACGTAGCGAAAGAAAAAGTAGGTAAATGTAATACCAGCAGTGGAGGGGGGGGGGGCTACCGACTACACGGTACACTATATAATGAGAAACGTGACCGACAGCCGAGGGATGTGGGCACAGGACAATCATCGAATATCGATACTGTGTCGATACTCATACACGGCTATCTGACCCCAAATTAGGCAAAGCCTGTCTGTACTATGGGAGTCAGATAAATTAATGCCAACTAATATGTACAGTACAAGTTCATAAAGTGCAGTCATATCACGTGTTTTTCATCTTTAAAGTATTTTTTTCCTTTTTTCCTTTCGCTATTTGGTCTTTCTGTGATTGCCACAATGCGTCGTGTGTGTTTTCATTAGAGCCATAACACGAATTTCGCCACGTGGATGTTTTACTGTGACCACAACGCATTGTGAGCTATTTTTCCGCTCACTGAGCGTTTTCGATCTTTGAGCGTAACACATACATAATACAAAAATACAATATCCAGACAAAAGTGCTCATCACACGAATTTTTGTCCTGGGCGAGATTTGAACCCGAGACCCTGTGCTAGACAGGATGTACTAGCAGGCTACTGGGCCGTCGAGGGTGTATCATCGATCAATATACGCCATGTGATTCTCTGGGTGTCGTAGAAGGCGATTAATGGCTGGCAATCTGTCATTAGATGCACCACGAAAATAGTTAAAGGCACCGTTATATTGAGAAAACTATTCTGAGTTTTTGGTGTTATTAACAAAGTTTTTTGAAAATCGCTTAGGTGCGCCTTTTGAATTATGACGGCTTTAATGTTCTTTCGGCTTTCTACTGGCTGAAATGATGATGATGAATGTTCTTTTATCGACATTTCAGGCAAAGCGAGGGTCAGCCCTAACGTTCTCTGAAACGCACCTCCATTCAGATCACAACGTCGTCGTCTTAAGACTATTCCTGCCTTGGAAAATTTTCATTACAATATTGTTAAGGAAGTTCTATAGATATTTGATCTAGTTTTATTTGTGATAGCTATTTTCATTTCATAAGACAATGAGAACGCTTACTTTTAGTTACCTACTTATCTTTGTGTCACAAGTTTATTATTTTAATCGAATATCAAATGGCCTTTCTTATTCTGATATTTATATCCTTAAATACAGAAAGTTGTATAATATAAGTATTTTTACAAAATATTTTTCTTGAGGACTTGAATTCCCACAAAAAAAATCACTTTCTGTCACATTCCCTTCATCCGTCGCGTGACATTGACCGCGCCAAGAGCAAATTACGCGACACCTCGATATAATTTCTTTCGAGATATTAGTAACCGGAATCCGCAGTGGCCGTCCAAGTATTTCATCAGCCCCGGGAATAGTGGTAGTGGGTCAGGGAGCAGGAACCAGGCCAAGGTTTGTTGTCATTCTATCAATGCACTGCGCTTTGCTATTGGACAGATCGAACGAAAGTGTACGAGTATAGGGTGTCAGAAATAGCTATTTAAAAAAAAATACGAGTATAAAACAAAGTCGCTTTCTCTGTCCCTATGTCCCTCCCTTTGTACGCTTAAATCTTTAAAACTACGCAACGGATTTTGATGCGGTTTTTTTAATAGATAGAGGGATTCAAGAGGAAGGTTTATATCTATAATACATGCATAATATACTCAAGAATAACCCACAATAACCATTTTCCCGTGCGGAGCCGGGGCGGGTCGCTAGTTAATATTATAAACGCGAAAGTTTGTGGGGATGTATGGATGTTTGTTAATCTTTCATGCAAAAAGTAAACGGCTGGAGCGACTTTAATATTTTTTTGTATGAAGTTAACTGACACCCTGGATTAACACATAGGCCACCTTTTACTGGGGGAAAATACCTCATTCCCATGGGAAAACTGTTAACGCGGGCAGAGCCGTGGGGCGAAAAGCTAGCGCGTGCATAAAAGCTCTTTTCCCTATCGGGGTGAGCAGACTTTTAGTAAGCTCACAGGGAGCCCAAACTAAAACCACCTTCAGCACAATGTTTTAGTTAAAATTCAGTACGTACGCATACAAATACAAAATATTCTTTACGCTTTCTTTTTCTTTCTTTTTTTCTGTACGCATCTAAATTAAGATACACTGATTTAAAATGAAAATTAAAATAAAATATGTTTTATTCGAAGTAAGATTTTACAAATCACTTTTCGACGTCGATTTTCGTAGTGAATCTAGTGACAGGTTGCCACTTATGCGATAAATACACGCTAAACCCTTAGTCACCTTCTACGACACCCAATGCCTGTGTGTTGTTGCACAAACGTAAATGTAAAAAAATCTACGCTTCACTACTTATTATAAAACAAAGTCGCTTTCTCTGTCCCTATGTCCCCATTTATGTCCCTTTGTATGCTTAAATCTTTAAAACTACGCAACGGATTTTGATGCGGTTTTTTTTAGTAGAAAGAGAGATTCAAGAGGAAGGTTTATATGTATAATACATACATAATATACATAAGGATAACCCACATTAACTATTTTCCCGTGCGGAGCCGGGGCGGGTCGCTAGTATAGCATAAGATCAAACCGGCTTCTACCGGACGGGAAAATTATATTTCTATCCACTACACCTACGTTCCACCGTGGCATTTCATCACACGTTGATAATAGTGGCGGTAAGTTGTGAAACGGGAGCGGCGTGGAAAACCAGGCCAAGGTTTGTTGTCATTGCACTGCGCTTGGATTATTGGGGAGGTGTTTTAATGGAGCTAGAGCGGATGCAATTAGGTGTTTTGGCCAAATGCGTTTCTGGCATTTTGCTGCAAAAGGTTACGGACTCCCGCTTGAATCCAAGACCGAACTCTGACAAGACTCTACTCCGACAAGACACTACTCCAACAAAACATAAAACATAACCTAACCTAACCTACCCAACTTGTCGGAGTAGTGTCTTATTGTCGCCTTTCGTGCCAAAATGATTTCTACGCTTCCGTTAAAAACGTTCTTGAACGGCCGCGAACTGAAAGACGTAACGAGGGCAAGCCCCAAACAAGGTGGACCGACGATCTGCACCCGTAACATGAAGTGCTATGACAAAAGTTTGTCGCGCGAGAAACCCGCCATATTGAAATATCCTCCAATAGGATAAGAGAATACGCACGATAAAATTATGTCTGTTACGCGTGGACCGGGCATGTTAGAGGGGCTGGTGAGGTCGCGGGAAGCAGGAACGATCATTGTGGAGATCTTTGGGGAAGGCCTTTGTCCTTGTCTTTGATATGATGATCATAAGAGTATCGGTTAATAGACTAACATAAACCTCAAAACATGAACTAATGAATGATGAAAATGAATATAGTGATTTCAGGTAGTCAGTGGGCGTCGCTCTATCATCCATATCTCGTTATCTAAGCCAGCGTTTTAGCGCTAAGTACAGCAGTCCAGTAATTGATGTGGTCGTTGGGTTATATACCAAATAATATTACACTTCTTTCCGCCGTGGCACCGCCCGCGTTAAGTTTTTCCCGTGGGAATGAGGCATTTTCTCGCAGTAAAAAGGAGCCTATGTTACTCAGGGTGTATGCAGCTGGATGGTGAAAGAATTTTTGAAATCGGCACAGTAGTTTTTGAGTTTATTCATTACAAACATACACACAAATATACAAATCGTTCCTCTTTATAATATTAGTGTGATGAATAAGGGTGGTTCAGTTACGAAAAAAGGTTGGAAAATCATAAAAAAGATAACAAATTTTGTGGGGTTTCGATTATGCAGCTCTTTCAGGCCTTTGTCCAGCAGTGGACGTCTACAGGCTGAAATTATGATGTGGGATGTAAGGTCATTCAACGACAACCTCACTAAGCCTGGTGCCAGAATTATCAAACCTTGTAAAGCACAACACAATATGGTTCGAGTAACGACTGCATCCAATAGCACAAGGGACCAAGATAAGTGCCTTCCGAAGCACGGAATTATCTTACTTTTCGGACAATCCGGTGATTCAGCCTGCAATGTCTTAATCAAACTGGGCAAAAGGGCAAAGTGATATTTGTTCGACGTTTAGCCCCACCGGGATTCGAACTTGGAAACTCCGTAATGTGTGGCGAAAGTTACTTCTCGAGTACATGGATAGTTTAAAAAATAATAATTAACGTGTTAGAGAAAAGATATGCGTCTGTCCGCCTTGCTTATGTGAATTGTCATAACCCCCATTACTTAGAAGGCGGATTAGGGATCGCAGTTGTTTTAGGTTACACAGGTGAACGCTGCTGGGTTACCCGGGTTATACAAAAGACGGAAAATGAAACAATATTATGGCACAGTTTCATAAAAAACTTCGATAGTTCGTGGTTGCATTTGCTATACAATTTTGCTCCTTTTAGTACCTACTCGCTTCATACGACACAGGAAGAGTAGAGTTGGTCTACTTTATTATGTTTTCCACTGTAAACATTATTTTCCACTCGACTTTGCATTCTAGTAAGTTTCCACTGGGCAACTACGAAATGGCAAATAGATATGCCTGGGATGAGAAAACTGAGGATATGTTAGGGCAAGGGAGTTTCATTGGCGAGGCGCATACATTGCGCGAACTTGCCAGTTTTATCCAATCTAATATCGCATCACAATTTTTAAGAGGTCATTCTTCATTAAATTCTTAAATACATAAATTAGTGCGAAAAGAGAGCCAGCCTTGGTTTGAGCAAAGCTTAACAACTTTATTAGTGTTTGACGTCGAAAAGTGATTTGTAGAATCTTACTTCGAATAAAAACCTTTTGACTTTTGGCAAAAAAAGTACTTGGTTTATATTGAACAAAATTAAAGAAAATTTCAATATGGCGAGTTTTTCACATTTAAATGTGAGATAATCTATTGTCCAGCGCTTCGGAGAGAGAAACGCCACCAGATGGACGAAGCACCGCCTTCAGGCGCTTTCATTTGCGGAGCGTCGTCGGATGATCATGCCCGCTCCCGTATAGAATTGAAGTTGAAGACAGATAATAAGATATTGTAAAATGTGATGAATACATCACATAAAATTTGGAATATTAGATGATGGATGATACATCATCGTTGAACTAGTAAAAAATATTCAGGGCACACTTAATAAAAATATTCAGAGCACATCGCGTGCTCTTTATAATTAGTCATCAGTTATCTCATCACACATCTCCAGTGATAATTTTGTTTAGATCTAAGCGGTCTGTTTCAGTTGTTTGTTTACTTTGCTTCCGCTGTTATACGACTATGAGTCTTATAATCGGACTAGTCCTATTGCCACGTTCTAGGTCGAATAAACGTTGCATACAAGAATTTTTATAGAACTATGATTCATCGATCTCGGAACAATAATGTCAAATCAACAAATTTATTGTCCTAATTAAATTATTTACGAATGTCTGTCAGATTGTTTCGTTTTAACGGTGACACTAATGAACAGATTTTGAAGAAAATGAATAAAATAAAGCCTAGAAAACCAAAAATAAATTCA